>OZ010592.1:27808642-27868642 GCA_963932145.1 Acanthosepion lycidas | reverse complement strand
TAAGTGTTGACTTCTATGTTCACTTATATATATATATATATATATTTGTGTATATGCGGACAGGTTTTTGAATGTTTGTTTTCAAGGCCGGCAGAGTGTCAGTTCAAGATTATGAGCGTACAGGACTATAATTGAGAAGTAAAATACCACATAATGCAAAACAAAAAAATACAAAAACCCAAAACCCCACCCCCAAAACAATACAAACAAGAACTTAATTCGTGTAATCTGTCAGCGAATAATATATTATTGTAAGTGATTCACACCAGATAGCCGGGATCGAATTTAATGTCAATAAGGTCTATTCGATCTAAGAGAATTTGATCTGTGGTGACAAGCAGTTTGTATTTGGCTCAGGATAAATAATAGCGAAATAGACATTTCACACTGTGTCGTAACAGAGCATCAAAAGATTGACCTGAAAGGTATCCTCATAGCCACCAAGTGCAGATTCGCGCCATCACTTAATGGCTGTAGCTGCTCTCCTCCGCACGACATGTAAATAGATGATCGACCCATCTGTACTTCAGATGTACACACACGAGACAGTCGAATGAGAGGAACATAGGTATATAAACGTTCCATCTTAAGCGAAAAAACAAAGTCCTTCACATCCCGACGGGGAGAAGATCCACGTTCGAAGAAAATCCTTGGAGCCACATACCCTTACGCCGATATTAACCGACGAAGTCCAGAATCGAACATGCAATAATTCTACGCATGATAGATGTAGTCTCGTGTTATTAGTTATGTTTGAGTAGAAAGAATGTCTAATCTTCTCTACACTATTATCGAAACATTGACTGGTCTATTCGCTATGAGTAGAACGTCTGCTCATGGAACAGTGACAAAAAGTGGGTCCGAAAGGCGTAGTGCTTTACAGGCGTACGTTTGCCGCACTGAATTAATTGTATTCTCAACCCATGTTCTCATATGAGCAAACCCTTTTTCAGTCAACCTTTTCTTTCCTGTGTTTTCCTTACAGTCTTTCTAATAGTCTAATAGGTAACTACGAACCTTATACGAACTAATTTTACAATATTGCAATTACTTACTTGAGAAATGGCAAACTTCTCCAAGACCGGCGCCGGATTACTTTCTGATATCATCTTGTAGATGCAGTAATAAAACTACAAAGAAATCTGTAGGAACGTATCTGCAAACATTTTCAAAGTAGACTTTTGCGGTTTATAAATGTGAGAACTTCCTGTGCATATATAGGATCAAGCGCACGTCATTTTCAGTGAAGTTCAGATTGATTTGGGGGTACACAGGGAAAGACAAAAATATAGGAATATTTATGTTTGTATATACGTGGATATATTTGTAAAATTGTAGATTGATGATAATGTCATAGATAAAGATATATTTTTCAATTCAGTGTGATTTCCTGGACATTGTAGTTCTCATGTTCCGATCACAGCCTTTTAGTTGGGAGAGGAAAAAAAAATGAAATGTTCAAGACTATAGTTGATAGAATACATGAGATCTTGGCATTTTTCCTTTAAGGTTCAAATAACTCGCCATCGCAATGAGTTTGTGTTTACTTGCATGTCATTGGTTACACAGGAAGCAAAAAAAAAAAAAAAGAGTTAGGGTCAGTACAACATATAAACAATTTTTAGCCTTGTCTTTCATAATGTTTGAGACAAGAAATTTTCATTAAAGTCGATATATACATTTATACACACATGACGTATACACACAGTTATATACATACACACACACACACATATAGATGCATACATACATACATACATATATATATATATATATATATATATATATATATATATATATATATATATATAATTGTCTATTTGGGCAGCAATACCTCTTTTACACAAGTTTCGTTACTGCGGTTAAGTTTTCTAATTAATTTTTCTTGTGTTTTTATAGTCCAAATTCCAGCAAACCAATGACGTATGCAAACGGTTACACACACACGCACACACACACACACACACACACACACACACACACACACACACACACATATATATATATATATATATATATATATATATATATATATATATATATATAATAACAAGGGTCAAACACTCTGTCCTGGACATTGAGTTCTACCTGGATTCTATCCTCTTGGAATTTTTTTTTATACAAAAATATATGTATGTGCATGCATGCATGTATATATATTTATATATTTTGCATATGTATGTGTATATTTACCACGAATATTTTCTATCTATCTATCTATATATATATATATATATATATATATATATATAAATATTAGGTTGGTGCAAAAATAATATCGTTTTCTCACATAGTAACATATGTGAGAAAACGACATTATTTTTGCACCAACTAATATATATAATTGTCTATTTAGGCAGCAATACCTCTTTTAGAGAAGTTTCGTTAAAAACGACTGTTCAAGTTACTGCCGTTAAGTTTTCTATTTAATTTTTCTTGTGTTCGTATAAAATCCAAATTCCAGCGAACCAATATTATGTATGAACACACATGCCCCTTAAGGAACTGTGTTCCTGAGCAAAATAAATTCATGAATAATTAAATTGGATATACCACCACATGCCTATCTAGAAGACTCACGTTACATCTCCCTGATCATAACTGAATTAGGTCTCGCTTAAACATACACGGAGACCTACCAGATTCCATTTGTAGACAATACAAATAGCTTCGTCCACATGTAAAAAAGGCTAAAAATAAAAGTAAAAAATATTAATAAAAAAGAAGGTAACAACACTCAATGACATCAACTATTAACACGGCCATAATTTGCTGACCGTGTTTGGAAAATAAAAACGTTCGTATAACTTTCGATACGTATATAAAAAGAATCTATATAATCAGTTAGCAGCAAAAATAAAATCATCTTTGATAATGGCTAAAAGGATAGCCGAAAGCGCTAAGACATAGTGGACATTCGTACAATTTTTTATGTCCAAAAACAAAAAAATATAAGAAAATTAGAAAAATTAAATAATAATGATTAGTCGCAGGTACTTTCTCAGCCGTTTATAACAAAAGTTATATCTATATACATATAAGTTAAAAATACTTATCCATTGGATTTCGAACTTCGCAGCGTCACTGTTCGTCAAACTGGGATAAATCTATTGGATTTATTAATAATATACAGGGTGATTGAAAATTAACTTCCTATTTTGTGTATGATGGGTTCTCCCGTTTAACTATAATTTTTACAAGACGGGAGAGTCCGTCATACAAAAAACAGTTATCTTATCCATCTAAATACGCCACATAAAAATACCACTTTTGATGCCAAACAAATTATTAATTATCATTTTTTTTTATGTAGCGTATTCAATTATGGCACTTGTTAATAAATTCATTAGTTTTATCAAACGGGGTTTTTATTAAATGTTCGTCTGGTAGAATGGACGAGATATGGAAGAGTCAAGTTTGAATTCCAGTCGATTTCATTGCATTCACTTACACGCAAATACACTTGCGAAAGGTATGGATCTATCTCTTCTCCCGCTCCCGACAATGGGGTAAATAGTGCGACAGTCTGATCATTTTAGCCGTAGTTCGCAACCAACTCGGAAGTCAATGCGTAGCAACGGCATCCCGTAAAAAAACTACTACTTACTATTGACAATGTCTAGCGGGCTGAGAGCAGTGTTCGCCAAAACCTCTGAGTTTGGAATACATTGCTTGTGGACCTCTCTGCCATCGGGCAGGGAGGAACCCAATCGAAGCTAAGCTGAAGAGCAGAGTCTCATCTGGGGAGGTAGACAAACCCGAACCCGTGTATAAGGGATCTACGTGTATAAGGATTTTTTCCTGAGTCTATGGGCTAGGAAAGACTCACGTAAAACCAGCCTTGTGTAACTTCTCGCTTTGTGGAAAACTCGAGTAAATACCGAGAGCAGTTGCCCCTATAATCCTAAGGGAGTCTCCGAGACTTGAGTGAGTGAGTGGGTGAGAATCGGATGCTTAACGAACGGTTTATCTGTGAAATTTGAAGCCCCAAAGACAAGTCATTTGAACTTGTATTTGTCTGTTAACTGTTCATGCTCTTTTGACCACTTTGTTTACAAAGGCCTGCTCGCCTTTAAACGTAGAACCTTGGTAGGTAGGTTTATATATATATATATATATATATATATATATATATATATGTAAATCCTGCCTACCTAGGTTTTACGTAAACGGATCATCAAGGTATACTGGCCAGTATACCCTGTCGATCCATGTAGGTGAAAACCAAGGTAGGTTTACCTGGCTCTTTAGGTTTACACTACTTAGTTTATTGAGCAATTTGCGTAGTTATTTTTACTCGTTTTGTATTTTGTTTTCTTTGGACTCTGGACTTGAATTTTGGACGATTGTTTTTGCCTCAATTTCATTTTCTTTGTTCTTTCTTTTTTGTTATCCCTCATTTTTCCGTGGGCATTGGTTTGTTCAATCACAAGCTGAAATACCTAAGGTGTTTCCAAACGAGTACCACTATATATATATATATATATATATATATATATATATATATGACGTCACACATTATTATAAATAGAGCATTTACTTCAATATTTGTATCTATAAAAAGAATGTTAAACATAAAAATGTCTTAATATATATATATATATATATATATATATATATATATATATATATATATATATATGTATGTATGTATAGATAGATAGATAGATAGATAGATAGATGATATCAAATCCGTAAGTGGAAAGGATAATCTTAGTAGGTCTTTTTAATATAAAATATTAAACAGATAGACCAATGAATAGAGTTTAGTGTATTGTATACAGATTTAAACCATTTTCTTTTGCCGGTCTGATGAAGCAAATATTAAAAATTGCCTGTCGAAATAAATTTATTATCGGATCTTTCGAGAAGGGTGAAGTTTTTTCCTTTGATATATATATATATATATATATATATATATATATATATGGGATAACTGAATGGCAAAATGATAAGTTATACGTTTGGTGCTTCGAAAGGACTGCTTCAGAGTAATAAATGTTTTATCGATGGATTACTTTTACTTGTATTAATTGTGTATATATATATATATATATATATATATATATATATATACATATATATATATATATATATATAGTATCTATGGAAATCATGTATAAACAGAAAATATATTAAGATAATTGTCGGACTTGATACATAATAATAATATATATATATATATATATATATATATATATATATGTGTGTGTGTGTGTGTGTGTGTGTGTGTGTATGTGTTTGTGTGTGTGCATGTGTGTGTGTCTGCGTGTGCAGGTTGGGGAGCAAAGAAAGAATTACCAAAAAACGTTATAATTTATATGTAGAATCAGTGAATATACAAGGATGCTTAAATGCAAATTTAGAGTTTTAACCTTTTTTTTGTGCCTGCCAAATACAAAATCGTATCCGATTTCCTTTAGCTTTATAACGCTTTTATGTTATCCCTCTTGGAAACATGTTCCATGATGCAGAACGTAAATTTACTGTGGAATATTTCTTCCCTACAGTATAAAAATCAGACTCTATTCATAAAATTAATAATTATCTGAAGGAGTCTTTGCGAAGGAAGAAACTTCGCACAGGTGTTTTTTTCCTGTTAGCCACTATAAATCCGATATATAAATTTTTATATCACACATATATATATATGCGTGTGTGTGTGTGTTTGTAAATGATAGAAATTTTGAGGGATTTGAATAATCGTATCGTTCTTTTTGGAACACTCCTCAGAATCCGCTACCGATAATCGAACCCGAACTATTACGAAACAATGCAACATCCTTAAGCGCTTAGCCTTGGAGCCGGTAGAATGGAGATCAACGTGTTTTAGTGGACTCAGCAATTTTCAATCTGCTTGTCTGAATCATCTTCAAGAAGCGAGAGCAAGATCTAAAAGGCCACCCAATCTAACAGTGATCTCATCTCACAATCCTCACACTTGCTCCATATGTGGCCTCCTTTGCACATCACTAGCGGGTCTTAAATGCCACTTAAGATTATCGCACAAAATTTCATAACTGAATCAATAAGCTGTCAGATCCTGATACGTCGAAACCGACAGGAGAGTCCATTATCATATATATATATATATATATATATATATATATATATATATATATATATAAAGAGGATATCAGGTATTTGAGAACCCATATTTGGAAATCCATAAGTGACCAACTATAAATTCAGTCTCTGTTTTTTTTTTCGTCCTGCGACTATAATTGCAGGCTTGTTAAATGCCTTGATCATCATTTTGACCTAGGTTTTGTTGGTTGGTAGATTTTGTTTAGCGGCATATCAAACTGTATGGGTTATTTAATGCCGAAATCTAAATATTGGCTTCAGCTGTATATACTTGGAACGCAGTTGCCTGTCTTTAACTACAAATAAAATATATTGTTAATCTTTTTACTACAAATATGTATTTTTATACTTTCGTAGTGTTTTTTTTTTTTTATATTTTAACTGGAGAAATGCGGTTTTAATAAATTAAAGAATCTAATTTATCAAAACGAAATTAATAGTACAACAAAGCGGGATAAGGAAATCTTAAGGTCCAGTGTGCGTCAGGTATTTGAGAACAATGACGTCACGTCGTCTTTTAATGATAACGTTATTAAGCTTATCAGACGATATGAAAGGAATTTACAGAAAATAAATAGGCAAAACTTGCCTATATTATTTAATGAAACATGCATCAATATATATATATATATATATATATATATATATATATATATGCGTCTGTTGTTTAAAAGAATGCTATATTTAAAGGTAAAGCTGCTCAATATCAGGGATTGACCGTGTGTACATATAAAAGTAGACACTGAAGTAAAAAAGTAATGAGTGGTGAAAGCATCTTCAGGCATAAAGAATGCGTTCAAATAGGAAACAGACCCTTGTCAGTCGGTGTTGACCTCAGTATCCATATATATATATATATATATATATATATATATATATTTGTGTGTGTGTGTGTGTAAAGACAGACAGAGAAAGATCGAACGCGTTTATATAACATGTATTTCTGCATAAATAAATATTTTTAAAACATAAGACTTTAAAAAGATTAAATTAGGGTAGGTCTTTATATGTCTTCTATTTGTGTCATTGTGTTTGTGTGTGTAATCAATACTTGCCTGCTTGACATAAAAATTATCAATAGTAAAGTCTAGTGATACTTCGGGGTATAACTCGGGTGTCTAGTGTTTCAGCTCCTAAACTATATCTGACCTCAAATCATTCCCTGATGATGAAGCCTTAGTAGGAGCTGAGTTTTCCATTTTCGTATAGTATATTTGTGTATTCTTTATGTATGCGTGCTTCCTGTCGTATGTTTTCGTGTATAAGTCGAGTCATTAAATCAAAATTTTACTTGGGAGACACCCGTTACTATCTTGCAAGTGTATAACTTCGAACACTTCGATTCTTTCATTCCAAGCAATGCTATACGACATTTTGTCTTATGCTAAGATTTGGGGTTTACTTGTTTGTAATGTGATCGATATCTGCAAGAATTGCATGAAATTTCTAGTAGTGACAAGTTAACCTACGAGAGAGGGTTATGCGTGTGTGTGGCCAATTTCAGAATTTAATATTTTATGTTGTTGATATTAGAGATGTAATCTCCTGGAAGTCAGGAGAATTCACAAACTTCATAGTTTATACATAAGAGAGATTTTTGAGGTTTCGAAGTGCTGATAAAATCTAGATTAGATATTTTAAAACCTTTTATAATAAATGAATTTAAGGTAATTATTGGAATCATTGGCGGCAAATTTTATTTTTCGATGTGTTGTTTATAGTTAAGATGCATCGGATTATTCTGTGTCTGTGTGCACGTACGTCTGCTTGTGTGTCCGTGTGTCTATCTATGTCTGTGTCCGTGCGTGTGAGTATATGTTTGTGTTTCTCTGTTTTTAAAAATGTTCATTTATTCTTCCTCTGTTCACTTTTTGTCTGTTTTTCTTTGTCTTTCTTTCTTTCTTTCTTTCTTTCTTTCTTTTTTCTTTCTTTCTTTCTTTCTTTGTATGTTTTGCTTTTCTTTTTCTCCTTTTTTTCTTTTCTCTTTATCAGTTTTTCTCTCTCTTTTTCCTTTTTTTCTCCTGTTAGGTTTTCTGTCTACCATTTTTTTTTATCTCTTTCTTTTTCATTCTTTATTTTTTATTTGTATTTTTTTTTGTTGCTTCGTCACTTTGTTTCTTTTTTTCTTTGTAAGTTCATATTTGTTTCTTTTTCTTTTTTTTTTGGTTGTTTTTTTTCGTTCTTAACTCTATTTTTAATTTTTCCTTTCTTTCATTATTTCTTTTTTTTAATTAATATTTTTGATTTCCTTTGATTCTTTTTTTCTCTGTAAGTTTTTTTTCTCTCTTTTTTCCTTCTCTTCCCCACCGTTGTTATTTTCGTTCTATCTTTTTACTTTGTTTTCTTTCTTTCAGTATTTATTTTTTTATTTGTATTTTTGTTATTTTTTTTGTTACATTTTTCTTTGTAATCTTTTGTCTGTCTTATTTTCTTTCTTTTCACCTTGTGCTTTTTTTCTGATTTCATTCATTCACCAATCGCTCATTTTTTTTTTCATTTTTTTCAATTGTTTTATTTTTTTTGTATTTCTTTTTTTACGTTCCTTTTTTCCTTTAACTACTTTCTTCTTTTTGTTGTTTTTTCTTTTTGAATTATCATTTTTATTTTTCTTTGCTTTTCTTCGTTTCTTTGTTTTTTTTTAATTTGTGAGTTTTTTGGCTTTCTCCTTTTCCTTCTTCTCTCCCGTCTCCCGTTTTCTCTTTCTTTCTTTCTTTCTTTCTTTCTTTTCCTTGTTTCAAGTTTCGAATTTATAAAATAAAACTCTTTATTTTATGCACTCAACAAAAAAGACGTTTTCTTCCACAGAAAAAAAAAAACAAGGAAGAATTGTCATCAGCAGCATTCCTAAAACATATATATATATATATATATATATATATATATATATATATATATGAAGAAATATAGTCTATAGAGGCGACTGTCTGTTTCATGCTATATGCAATCGTCAGGCCAGCATTAATTGATTTTAATCTCTCTGAGGATTCCAGAACAAACATGAAATCGTATTTTGGAAATGTCTTCTTGGATTCTTGTTCACAAACAGTAACATTATCGATGGCATGTATCGTGAGTGACTGATACAACTTTGAAGAAATTATAACGGCAAAAAAAATATTGAGAAATTGTCTTTGTTCGTTTAAAACTGAGTTGAATTCTTATTAAAAATATTCAAAGTGCGTTGATTGGATGTTCTTTTGCGAAAATGTTGGTTTTATGTGGCCTGACGATTGCATATAGCATGAAACAGACTGTCGCCTCTAAGTGTTGACTTCTAGGTTCACTTATATATATATATATATATATATATATAGATATAGATATAGATATAGATATATATATGATTTGAAAAATGTAAATGCTGCATACAACGTTTAAAAACTTAATAATATTTAATGTTTGAATCAATAAATAGTTTTAATGAACTCTTCCACCTTTTGATTGCAGCCAACAGACATAGACAAAGTCTCATAATAATCCCGACTTCTCTACAGGGGGATACCTTGTTTTCGAAAAGTGCCTTTCTTATAATTCTTAGTAGAGCCAAATGGTGTAAAAGTGTCCACCGTGGGCTGGGAAGCGGGTATTTGTCATTTTTTAAACATTTACGAAGTAATATACTATATCTAGTTTAAAATTAGACAGTCTTAGAATTTCAAGTTTGGTCTGGAATACAAAGTTCAGTCCGATTAGCAAGATATCTTGCCATATTTTGCCTATTTTACGGACTGTGATCTTTTACAAATTCCAATAACACTTTCAAAAAATGTCCAAGACAAAATTTTATTTTTTTTAATGTATATTCCCAAATATTAGAATAAGTTAAATCTGCACCATGTTGGGAAATGGTTCACTGGTAAATATTTACAATGTACTCTATGCTTCCCTGAAAGGAAGCACGGTGGAATAATGGATAGCGGCTAAGATTGAGGAATCAGAGAACCGAGTTCGAATTCCAGTCGAATCCATGGGAAAGACATGAATCCTCTTCTTCTCTTCCCAGCTATCAGTAAATAGCAGGACAGGCCAATTTTTATGGCCTTGGATGACAACTGGTTTAGGAGGACAACTTTGAATTCCAAACCTGAAGTGAACAGTAGGCTAGTAATCTACTCACTTAAAAATTGGCTTGTTATAGAAACCGCAACGATATCTTGCAGCCCTATGTTCCTCAAGGAATTTAAAGGCATAATATATACGTTCCTTTCATGCATTAAATTGGCCAGTACCTGCGCTTAGCACCAAATAATACTTTTTGACTTATATTCATCAGAAAATACTGATCTAGACATAGGAATAAAATTCTTAAGTTTTTTTGGAGTGGTGAATCGGTTTTGTCACTAAAGTTCCCCCAATAAACAAATTTAATTGGGTTATGGACAACTTTATCCAAAATTTTAGTTCTTCACTGCAGATCATCTACCTAGACAGACTCCTATTTTTTTTTTAATTAGTCATGTGAAAGTTGTTTTATAGTCTTTCTCTTAAGTACAAATAACAATAACCAAGTTTTATAATTGAGCTGAAAAACATTCAGCGGACTCGGAAATCACAAATGTCCACTTGGCTGTATTATACGAACCAATTGTGTCTTTTCTCGGATTTTCTTGGCGCTACTGAGGTGCATTGCGAATAATAATGCCAAAAATAATTTCATTTTTTTGTGGGTGGGAAAAGAGAGATTTATTTTCGCTTTTGGAAAAAGGTTTGATTTAGTTTTCTTCAGAAAGAAAGATTTTTTCAGAAAATTTAATTGATTTTAATCTCTCTGAGGATTCCAGAACAAACATGAAATCGTATTTTGGAAATGTCTTCTTGGATTCTTGTTCACAAACAGTAACATTATCGATGGCATGTATCGTGAGTGACTGATACAACTTTGAAGAAATTATAACGGCAAAAAAAATATTGAGAAATTGTCTTTGTTCGTTTAAAACTGAGTTGAATTCTTATTAAAAATATTCAAAGTGCGTTGATTGGATGTTCTTTTGCGAAAATGTTGGTTTTATTCAAAGTTACTCTTAAGATTGAAAAAAAGATCGACTGCATTCTTAGGTTAAGTGAACCACACTTTAAAACAACGAGAATGTCTTCAGGGAACTTGTCCTTCTGAGATTCAAATCGACCCTGTCACGTTGGCATTGAAACCGTGTTCTATGGATGATCATAAGTGTTATAAATGCAATCACTTCAATCTTTTAGCGACAGCGGAAAGAAAGTTTAAGGTTCCACTCGAACACAAAATGGTGGTTATGTTGACATTTAAGAAGCAAAATTTATCATCGGTTTAGAAATTTCAAATAATTATACGTTCAATTCTTTTTGCAGCATTTACACGTTTACCGTTACTGAAGTTTAAAACCACAATTATAAGACACTCCATACAATCTGTCGCAATAAAAGACAAAATTTAGATATATCTGCGACAAAGTAATAGTTTGAAAATTAGTTTTAGTCAAATATTATTTTTGTTGCTTTGTATAGCAACACACAGAAACAGTTAAAAACACAGTGATGTGATAACAATCATCAAAAATATGAAATTATAATTATTATTAATAAAAATAATGATGATAATATTAATAAATTATAGTAAGTGACGAAACTTTGTCACTATTTTGCAACACTCATTAAAGAGCGCTATTTGAAAACAAATGAAAAGAAAATACAGTGTTTAACACTGTTTCAAATATTTCGGCAGTATGTCTGTCTTGAAGTTATGCTTTAAAGATGTACACAAGAATGAAAATCTTAAAAAAAAACCCTTTGTACAAATGTCGCTTGTCTTGAGACACACGGTTGTGCTTCTAATCAACGCGAATGAAACGTAGCCAGCGTTAATGAAATGCAACTGAAACGTGCGTAACATGACGGTGAGCGTTCTCATTTAAAAATTAACCGCCATTTGGTTACTTAGTACTTCCACGAAAATTTTCTGGTACACATTTATAAAAAAATATCCAGAATTTTTTCTACTCAGCATTTTTAAACATGACTTGAAGAACACGGACATAATGTCGAAATATTCTTGTACTGCGGATTTTCTTTTCTTTTCTTAACCGCACGCTTTGTGGAAATTTTGTAATAATAATGATAATAATAATAATGATAATAATAGTAATGATCATAATAATAATAATAATAATAATAATAATAATAATAATAATGAAGAAGAAGAAGAAGCAGAAAGAGAAATAATAAGAATATAATTAGGTTAATAAAAATAACTATAAAATAATAATAAAGATGATGGTGACAATAAAGAGGGCGCAGAAAGAGATGTAATAAGATAAGTATCGTTGGAATAATAATAATAATAATAATAATTATAATAATAATAATAATAATAATAATAATAATAATAATAATAATAGTAATAAAACTAACAATGCTGAAGATGATGTAAAAAGAGATGTAATGTGAAGATAAAGAGGGTAGGGATAATAATAATAATAATAATAATAATAATAATAATAATAATAATAATAATAATAATAATAAAAATAATGAAGAGGGTCACAAAACCAAGTGATAAGAAGAGAAAGAGGATACGAAGAATAATGATAATAATAATGATGATAATGATGATGACGATGATGATGAAGAAGAAGGGTCACAAAACCAATTGATAAGAGAGAGAGGGTACGCAGAATAATAATAATAATAATGATGATGATAATGATGATGAGAAGTCACAAAGCCAACTGATAAGAAGAGAAATAGGATACGAATAATAATAATAATAATAATAATAATAATAATAATAATAATAATAATAATAATAATAAAATAACCAAATTAATAAATTCAGATAAATCTGGATTAATACTTTGTCTAAACAAAACACTATGGCGTGGAGTAAAACTCAAATCCTTCATAATGTAGCTGTATGAGTAAAATTGAATAAGATTTTCTTTTTCTTTTTGCAATCTCCTTCCTCCGGAGATCAACAGGGACTGTGAGTTAAAGTTCCATCTAAAAGAAATCATTATTTTGTCCCATTTCTATCTCTTCAAACGCAACAAAGCGAACACATCGTGGTATTTTTCTAACTAGGACAAACAAAAGTTGTAATGGCTTTCCCAAAGGGGAGATAATCCAATCAGAATTTAAAGAAAACGCTCCGCGTACAGTAAATAATTCAAATCATATATAAAACATCAAAATAGAATTGTTTTGTTTATGTCTACACGTTTTTTTTTTCATGCATGTCTGCACGTGACTAAAATAGATACAAATTAATTCAACCGACTTTTACACGTAAAAGTCACAGCTCGTTTGTCAGTAATGAGTGAATACTTGGTACCGGTTTATTGGTATATCTCTCCCGTATCTAATGACAATAGTTACCATTAAAATGGTCAGAGCTTTTACCGCCATACATAGTATTTAGTTTAGAGCTGCCCTGTACGTTTACGAATGGGGTAAATCATTGTAGTGCTACTATGTAACACGAATAGGAATAGGGTAAATCTGAGGGCTACCATCTTTGTTCATATATTTTTGAAAAAAATCGAAACGTTTTTATGTCCGTACGAAGCGATAACGAAATGTCGATCAAGTGATGTAATATGATCAGAGCACTTATAACTTGAAATTATACTCTTATATGATTTAGTCTTATTATGGTTCCCTGTCAACGGTGACAGTGGGTGTAACAGTTTGTGTTGATAGTGTATAGACAAATAAAATAGTCATGGAGATAAATCTGCTGAAACACTCCCTCGCGCACCCTTTTCCGTCAACTATTTGACATGCCAGTGACAAGAAGTCTTGTCGGGAAATCTGGCAACGGAAAGGAGCAAAGGAAATTGGGGTCATTCTCAGGGATATTTTCTTTTTAAATTTTTAGTTTTTTGATGGCTTGAACCACTTGTAACTGTAAATTAAAAGGCTACCATAGACCAGTATATATGTAAATTTAACAGTTAACGAAAGGTAGAAAATAATACCAGCAAACAGATAGTGGCAATCAAAACGAATTGGCTTCATTTATTTTCTTTGAAAACAAAAGCCATGACCAAGTAGCTGTAGCGAGTCTTAAAATAATTTTTATGTCGGTACAACTTAAAGTTTAACGGTGAACTCGTTTTCTACGCATGTCTTCTGCAAACTGTGGCACTTTCAGCGCAAAAGGATGTTAATTACATAACGTCCCCATTTTGAAAATATGCTCCTTGTCTTCATTTTATCCTCGCTAACACCTGCTTTCCAGCGATTTTCTTTCGTCTCTTTCGAAATCCTCTATTGTTTTTGTTCATGGCTTTTACACATATCAGTAAAATAAACAAATAAATAAATAACAATAAGTAAAAACTGATCAGGTTACAAATATTGAGTCAACCATAGTTGTCATAGCATATACGAGGTTTGATTAAAAAGCATGGGGACCGTTACTATGGTAACGGAGCTAAAATACGCAGAGTGAAGACTCTTGGCACATATTGACTTTGAACACTGTCGCGTTTGCACATTAAAGTTATTTATGACTTGGAAGGAAAGTGTGGTTCAAGCATTGACCATCTTCTGTAGCAGGCTTTGGCCACGAACAAACATTCACAAAGTTCAAAATTCCTATGATCCCGACCCTTGCGACTTTTTTCTCTTCAAAAATCAAATCCCACTTGAAAAAAACAAGACGATGCAATCCAAGAGAATGAGACGAGGCAGCTGCTCGCTATCTTCCCACTCAATAATAGCAAGTTCCAGGAGTGATTCCATCAATGAAAATGACGCTGGATAAAGCGTGTAGCTTCAGAAGGGGACTACTTCGAAGGAGATTAAATACTGGATTAATATGTGTTGCAGTTTTTTTTTATATCATCAATCGCGATACTGTTTTCGTCAGACTTCGTATATTTGCGGCTAAAAACAAATAAACTCCCGATCACCTGGAAGCAGAACGGCTCATTTTTTTTTCTTAGTTTTGAGCTGATGATTGCAAAGAGGATAGATGTGAAGACCCCCCCCCCCAAAAAAAAGAAAAAACTGCTTGTATCACTTATTATTATTAGTATCTTAATATTATCGTATTTAGACTCTTTCTTTTATCGTAACAGATTTCGTTATAACCTTTAAATAAGAGATATTAATCGACAATAATGAATTCTCATTGTAGTTAGAATACATTCTTTGGTAAAAATGCAGTGATGTCTTCAATGCCACGATAAAAGAAATGAAAATAAGAGCAGGAAACAATTAGCGAAAAAGATTAATAATAACAAGGCTTTCATCTCATATATTCGGACAACTCTGTTACATATGTATATCCAATGAACTCCTTTGGACTTTCTTACAAAACAGAGAAATCCATTTTAAAATGGAATATTGAGTTCTGTGTCGTCTCCCCACGATACTGTACGAAACGGTATAAATAAATAGGAATATTTCATTTTGTTATACGTTTTATTAGGAGAGAGTCGTGTCAGCTTTGATTCTATGAGGCAGCGGTAGGAATGACGTCACAGGAACGCATGCCGCGTCTGCGGGTGGTCTTAGTCGGTCAATAAGGTGGAAGGCGTATCGACACTTCAGAATTCTTGCGGCCCTCTCTGGAATTCGCGCCGTTTTAGACTTATATCCAAAACCCAGACAAAGGTATTTTATCACTGTTAGAATACCACGCCCACGAGGTACTCCGGTTAATCGCTGATCATTCTGGCCCTGGCCTTCGCATTCTGTAATCTGACTCAAACAGTAGATATTGAAAATGGTGTGTATTTTTCTATACTGTGCATTTATCTATGTATGTTTCTTTAGGTGTGTGACTGTTATTGTGAATAATGTATTTAATGTTTATAAGAAGATATTGCGGATAAGGATCTGCGCGCGTATGGCGATATTTAAATTCGCTTGGTGTCACGATGCTACAGTTTTGTTGGTACTCAATCAGTGTAGAACTGACTATACTTGCAGCTGTATCTTAGTTGCCTTTGGTGACAACTGCCTGAAAACAACATGGATACAGTGATGACTGTGTGTTTGCAAGCTTAAAAACGAGAATTGATAAGGAGATTCACACGCACAGCAGAGAAACTGCTCAGACTGTCAGCAGAGAAAGAAGAATTGTTTCGTAACGCAAAAGTATTCTCCAAGTAGGAACGTCGACTTGGCTACATGGAATGATCAAGCCGGCGGCTTATTTCCGCAACACAATCAGTTCTTGCATCTAAGAAGTAAATACTATTTATTTTTATTTTTTTTTATTTTTAGAG
Source organism: Acanthosepion lycidas (assembly GCA_963932145.1). NCBI lineage: Eukaryota > Metazoa > Mollusca > Cephalopoda > Sepiida > Sepiidae > Acanthosepion > Acanthosepion lycidas. The sequence continues at coordinate 27,852,341 of OZ010592.1, read as the reverse complement.
AGGTACAAAATTTTATTAAAGTGACAAAAATAAACCCCTTAAATCAAGAAGAAACATTCATAACGAAAAAGGAGGTAACAAAAATATTACCGTAAAGTGGTAATATTGAAATATAACATGATTAACAAAAAAGAAAAAAAAAAGAAAAAAAAAGAAAACAATACAGCATCGGCCTTCTCTTCTTAGAGCTAAATCAAGGACAGAAATGTGCACGGGGTCTAAAAATGAACCCTAAAGAAACAAATGTCATATAAAAAATATAACACTTGGAGGTTACTTATCTTTAAACCTACCAAACACTCCTGCTCACAGAGAAATGGCTGGTAGGACTTAATCTAAACAGTTTGTATCACTTTTAATCGTAAAGGTAAGTAGCCTGTAAGTGTTATATGTTTTTTTTACATAACATTTGGTTTTTGTGTTAATTTTTAGTCACAATGCGAATTGTTTGTCCTCGATTTAACTTTGATAAAAGAAGATCGTTAAATATGTTTACTTGTCTTATTTTTTGTTAATCGTGTTATATTTCTATATTAACATTTTACAGTAATATTATCTTTGTTATCCCTATTTTTATGCTATTCATTATTCTTTTGGTTTTAACTTATCCGTTTGTATCGCTTTAATAAAATAAAATTTTACTTAAAGTTGAAAGAATCTCAAACTTTCAACTTTCATTCAAATAAGCTGAGAGTTTTCCTATGTTTACTGTAATTTTTTCGCGTGCCACCACACCCCACAAAAAATAAAATAAAAATAACAAGAAAAATCGAAAAAAAGAACGCTGCACAATCTTCCTTTTTTATCTTTCATAGCATATACGTTGTTTGAATGATTCGTTAAATCTCACACTGTGCATTACTATCTCCCAGACGCTCACAAATCACGTCAGCACAGCGTAGAAAATTACTTTTGAAACCAGCTTGCTGACCATAGTTATAAGAGTCCAACAGTTCAATCTAATATGGCACAAGATTACCAGAGTATTCTGTACTAATAGCACTCTTCATGACGTCCTCGTGCGCTGTTATAATGGGTATTTTTATAGGCTAACTCTGACAGATGTGCAGGGCACCCTTTGATTTTCTAATTCACCACATGTGCAGCTGTCATAGAAACGAACCTAAGAAGCAACTTTCCGTGACGGTAGCCCGTACTTTTTACAGAATATATACGACATGTGTGCCAAAATTCACAGCGAGCATTTTTATTACACAGTAGAAAACTGTTTTTTTTTTTTTTTAATTTTCTCATGTCCAATAATTAATCAGCTTTGTTGGCATACAACTAGATTAGTAAAGGAGTGAAGACTGATCTTGCGATATTAGCAATAGCAAGCAGCGTTAACTCACCATCACTCTGTGGTATATACCTGCGTGTGTTTTCATGTATATATGTAGACTTGTAAATATGGTATCTATGAGCGCATGCTATTGTCGAGGGCAGGTTATGTAAAACCTCTGAAGGGACATAATCGCAACCAAAAATAAAACAGCTATGCCAAACTGCCTTGTTTGTCCTGCCGACAATACCTGTGTCGTTTGCAACAAGATTCGCAGACCATCATCTGGACTGAGGAGGTAAAGAGTCGTACACAGGAGAGTTGTCGGTTATGCAGATCCAATCAAAGACACAGTGTTTATTTGTCATATATGTATGATGCTTATGAAATTGAATGCTGGTCTCAAGAGTCAACTTAGGCGCGATAGGCGCCAAAAGGGTACGGAAGCCTCACAAATGATGCAATGCGCGAGACGCCAGCTATCATCTGAGTAGGATGTAACAATCATTTTGTATGCATGTATGTATGTAAGTTATAGAACTATAATAAATGATGTGTAAGTGCTATTGCAGAATGCTATGGTAATGTACCCACGCACACATGGACTCTCTCAGTTATAAATAGGAGCAGGTACTGCCTTTTGGAGAGGGAAGTTTCCAGTTAGTCAGCTCTGGCAGTCGGACTGAACATTCTTGCTGTAACACTCTCATTTGTATGTATTTGTATTACTGTTTCTGTTAATATATTTGTTTAACTCAATTCCTCTTTTTGTGTCTTTATTGCTGGCCCCTAACAAGGCCACAACATAGAAGTTGCTGAAAATAATCTTTTTCTTCTTCGATGAAATGAAATATGGAGTACTCTTTATGTGCTGTGTTACTTCAGGATATGGGTGATCATGGCTCTCTATAACCTCCTGTCCTTTGCGTCTCTCTGTAAAGATTGTCCTTTTGCTATCTCTTCTAATACATATTTTGCCAAGATCGTTAGATAAGTATTTGTATTCCTTTTGCCTTCAATATCTCCAGTAAGTGCCAAATTTTCAAAGCACACTTTCCTTATTATGTGTAAAATAAAGCATATTAATATAGCATACCTTAATAATAAAATTCTCCAGCGCCTCAGTGCGGTCTTATCTCAATGAGAATCTACCAGGAAAATTTAAATTTGAACAAGGGTACTTGTATAAATATATTTCATTTTGATTCAAGGGGGTTCCCAGTGAGGTGGTGCCCCCGAACTGATTTTTTCCTTTGATTTAAATTAAATTTGAATAAGAGAATGACTCCTGGGGTAGTTGGATAAGTATATTTCATTTCAATCAAAGGGGTGTTCCGGTGGGGGGCACAGCCCCGACTGATTTTTTTCCCTTTGATTTAAATTAAATTTGAACAAGAGAACGACTCCTATCCAAAATATAGAAGGAGAAACCAGAAGATGGGGGCCACATAGGCAAGATCAAAATGAAACAATATGGACGTCAAGTTAAACAAGAAATCACCAATCAGTAGGTAAGTGCCTTGCAATACATATTTGTTGCGACAGTTCAACTGTCATATCAATGTTGAAATCTGATCATCAATTCATTCAATCAATTATTGCATCAAATACATATCAAAGGGGTCAGACCAAGCTGTTTTTGCACAACCCCACCACTAAAAAGTACTCTTTATGTGCCGTGTCTCTTCAGGACATGGGCGATCATGGCTTTCTATAACCTCCTGTCCTTTGCGTCTATCAGTAAAGATTGTCCTTTTGCTATCTCTCCTAATCCCTGTTTTGCCAACCATTTACACAAGCTCGTTTGGTAGGATTATGAACTGCTTTTCTTTATCCCGTTTGCCTTAAGAACAAAGCCAGACAGTACATTGTGGCCGTGTTCATAATTGATATTATTTAAGATTGGTTTCTTGCTTTTCATAATAAGTGCTTTCATCACTTTTAAACGCTTTTTGCAGTGAGGTGGTAAGCATGACAGACGTGTTCTCGGTGAAATAAACATCTGATTGTAAGCGTTTTTAATATTAAACCTTGTTTCGAATCTCACCAAGGAGGCGACGTCTTTTTAATATCAAACTGGAAAGATGATCCCAATGCGAAGTGACGATAAAAAGCTTTCTGGGTATTACTGGGTAGACGAAACTATCCGGAAGCTATCAATGGTTGCATTAGCACGGTGTCACAAGTCATCATGGCCGAGTGTATCAGTTCGACTACTCCTCTTTTCTCTCCCAGAAACAGTAACTAAGGTCTGTTCAGCATATTTTCAGTGTAAAATGTGGGTGACAAAGAAGCAGAAATATGTCTGAAAGGGCGCCTGCAGTAGAAATTAGTCAGTTACACTACTAGACTCAATAGTCTCTAGAGACTGGCGGATCACTACTATTTTATGAATTAGTAGATATATTTTACAGTGTATGTATCGAACTTTTCATTTTTTGAACTGTCATTTGTGACAAAATATTTGGATTCAAAATACGGATGTTTCTTTTATGTGAAAATATGTTTTAATTATAACTACGCTTGTTTTCTCTTCTCTTTATTCGGGACTTGATTTGTGGACATCGTATAGTGATGTTCTGGCAGGAATAGTTAGCATCATTGAGATGACACAGGGTTCGTCTTTACAACGTTCTTTTTTTTGTGTATTTCCTTCTCACAACGTTTGGATTAAAATATTCTTGTCACAGTCCTCTTCTGCCGGTAAACCTATAAAGATGTATAAAGAGAATTATAAAGAGAATTATATATAAAACTTATATATAAGATATTTATATATATAAAAAATTTAAAACATAATTATATATATATATATATATATATATATATATATATATAAGGAATATCTGTGAAAAAGGGAAAAATATTTCGTGTGACACATCATCGGACTAAAGGGATATTTATGTTAATGTAATTACACGCACGTGCGGAGAAAAATATCGTTTTCCCATACTCATATATATATATATATATATATATATATATATATATATATATATATATATAATTCAAGAAATACATTCGGATTACTAACACAAAAACAGAGAATGTCTCATATCGAGAATTTTTAACATCGAAAAACATAAAGGAAAAAATTAATTATTTTTAGTAATATGTGGAAATCTCCACCTTTTACCTGTAGACGGTCGTGAGACCAGAAACACGTGTAGTACAATTATGGAAAATAAAGCGTAATATATTTTTTTAAAATACACATTACAACCAAAAACGTTTTCGGTACCTCTCTTCTTTTTATTATATATATCTGTATATATATATATATATTTACTAAAGACATTTTTATGTTTAACATTCTTTTATAGATACAAGTATTTAAGTAAATCCAAAGATTCGAACCTGCATCCTATACGGAACCGTCATTTACGCTGACGTGCCTTAACCGACTCGGCCGGTAAATGTTATTTGATACTGTTTATTATAAACAGAGCATTTACTTAAATACTTGTATCTATAAAAAGAACGTTAAACATAAAAATGTCTTTAATAAATAAATTGTCGGACTTTGTCCATTTCTTAATATATATATATATATATATATATATATATATATATATATATATATATATATATATATATATATATATATATATATATCATTGGATACGACAAGAAGGTGTGTTGATTTAGTTTTTTATACAATTTCTCATGTGATCTAATCATTTTTCTTTCTTTTCGGATTATAAATTATATAAAAAAAGGCGAAACATAATGGAAGCCTTATTAATCCCCCCCACCAAAAAAAAAGACAAAACAAGACTCAATAATATTAACTATGAACATGGACACAATATCCTGACAATGTTTTGAAAATAAAATTATATAAATACTCTTGTAATGTCACACTCTCTCTATAGCCTATTGTGGAGTGACTATATCAGTAGATATATATATATAGTGTGCATAGGATATACCTGGCGGACTTCCTTCAGCATTTAGTTGGAGATTCATCTTCAGGTGTGCTGGTTGAACTCTTCGGTTTCGGACGGAGAGGAACCCAGACGAGGCTATGCCGAAGGGCAGAATCTCGTCTGCGGTTTTAGAGTGGTTGCCGAACCAGTGTATACGGCGGCTACGGTGAATATTTGCCGGAGCCTATGGGCTCGGTTTTGCCCCGCATTAAGAAACGGCCTTTTGCCACATCCTGCCTTGCGTGGAGATAAGGTAATAATCTTTCTTCGGCAATTAGTCTAGAGTTGGAGATTCGTCTTTAGCTGTGCTGGTCAAACTCTTTGACTCCGGGCATAGAGGATCTCCAGATGAGGCTATGTCGAAGGGCGGTGTCTCGTTTCAGGAAACAGCTACTCGACCCCGTTTTATACGAGGAATTTTGGGCCGAGCCTCCGGGCTCGGATACCCCACATTATATTCGGCGTGGGCCAGTTAGTAGATATCCTTGCATTGGGAATTACTAGTTTGCTAACCGATTCCCTGTCTTTCAGTAGTGTATTCTCTTTTACAATAAACCTCTCTTTCTTTCATCTACGCTCGTGTTGTTGTTCCTTCCACTCGAGTACCACCATTGTCTGTTTGCAACTTTTTTCAGGATATAATATGCATATATAAATCAAATAGCCCAGAGCCTATCCTGGAAATAAATCGCCTGCATAGGGATAGAAACAGAATTCGGTAAAAAACACAAAAATAGAAGAGGGTGTAAGACAAGGATGCGTCTTGTTGTAATGGAATGTTCCGCTCTCCCTATTATCTTTTGTGGACTGACTATATTAGTAATATATGTAGTGTGCATAGAACATACCAGAGTCTTTCTATCTTTCTGACTGGCTTCAGGAAGTTTTAGTCGACTCCCTGTCTTTTAGTAGTGTATTCTCTTTTACAATAAACCTCTCTTTCTTCCATCTACGCTCGTGTTACTGTTCCTTCCACACGGGTACCACATTTGTCTGTCTGTAACCATTTTAAGGATACAACAGTTTTAGACAGTATTTATGAAATTAGTGCTTCTCGCTAGAGTTAAGGAATATCACAATAAGTAATTTATAGCTTTCTCTTTCAGATTCTAAGAATATTTTTCATGATCTTCCGCAATATTCGCACACATGCTCGTCCCATCTAAAGATCACATTCGACATATCTTACTGTATGAGTTTCATAAAGATGTTAATGCAAGTGCAGCAGAAAAGTTTATTCAGAGCGCTTATGGAAATGGTGCAGTGAATGAAAAAAAGTTGTAGGAGATGGTTTTCTCGTTACCGAAGTGAGGATTTCAGTTAGAAACACGATAAAAAAAGTGGGCTGTCCCAAGAACTTAATTCCTAAGAGTTGGAAGCTCTTGCCACAGACATCCAACCATTACCTCTTATGAACTCTCAGAACAATTTAACGTAGACCATACAACCGTCTATCTGTCTGTCTGTTTGTCTATCTGGATGACTGGCTTCGGGAAGTGTTAGTCGATTCCTTTCTTTCAGTAGTGTATTCTCTTATAAAATAAACCTCTCTTTCTTTTATCTACGCCCGTATCACTGTTCGTTTCACTCGAGTACCGCCTTTGTCTGTAACCTTCTTTAAAGATACAGCAGTGGCGACGAGGATGAGATTCAAACTCACAGCGAGAAAGACCCTAACATAATGTTTGTAAAACATACAGCAAATACATATATTCAACAATCTATTTGGGCACCTCGAGACGGTGGAATGGTTAGTAAGATTGTCTCGCTCGAACATTTACGACTAATTAATGAGTTCAATTCTCACTGGGTGCCCCACACTTTAGGCCTTGTACCACATCTAAGCTACGCTTGGAAAATCACGATGCAACAATCTATTTCTTGTTAACAGGTAATATATTTCAGCCTTGAAATTGGCTAAATGTATAGCCAAAAGCTTTCGGTAGAAAAGAGCAATTGAACAGTTTTTATATAATTTATCACCCGAAAAGAAAAAAAATATTAGCTCACATGAGAAATTGTATAAAAAAGTGTCTGTCGTATTCAATGAAATGTGCATGAAAGAAGGGTTGCTGCCTAAACACACACACACACACACACACACACACTTATATATATATATATATATATATATATATTGTGTATTTGGGCAGCAACCCTTTTTTTTGTCCAAGTTTCGTTAAATATAGGATTTAATTTATATCTGTTGTTATTTATCGTAAAACAAAGTTTTTTTTCTTAATGAAACTGGAATAGAAGAGAGTTTGCTTCCGAAATACACAATTATTAAATTACATCCAAAATTCAGAAAAAATCCTTCAAAATTCAGAAAATACCTTGTTCTACGACTACTATGTATACAGATTGTATCAAAAATGATTTTACAAACTTTGGAGGCGGGTTACTCACACAAAAACAAGGACAAAAGCACACAGAAACATATGTCCGCAAATCCTTTCTTTTTCGTGCTATTAAGTTTAAAGAAAGTTTCCGGTAGATGGCGCTATGTTGCCATTTAGATGAGGTTAAATTAGTCATTCGTTTACATTTTTGTCTAGTCTGTTTTCAACGTTTAACGTGTGTAGTAGTGATTTAACTGAGAAGTGTTCCGTTTAACAATGAATGAGCAGGTAGACATGATTTTTAAATACGGCCGAGCGAACGGTAATGGACGCGAGTCTTCACGGCTGTATCAAACTGCGTTTCCAGACCGAAGGCAGCTGAGTCACCCAATCTTTGCTGCTGTTTATTATCTCGTTGCTGAGGTAAGATCTGTGGCATCACAAACTAGGCATCGAGGAAGACCAATATCCACGAAGAACACATTCTTTCGAAGACGATCCAGGTATCAACACACGTCAAGTGGCCCTAGCATCATGCATCTCGTGATACCGCATGGAGGGTACTTCAAGAGCAGCTCCTTTAGCCGTATCATTTGCAAAATGATGAAGGTCTTTCATCCTCTTTGACAATGGTTTATTGCACAAACTGCTGATCCGTTGTTTGTCTGTTCTGTCTTGTTTACTGATGAGGCAACATTTGGAAGAGATGGAATAACAAATTTACACAACCAACATTTGTGGGCAGATCAGAATCCCCTGGTACAATACAGGCTCAACACCAACATCCGTTTACGATTAATGTGTGGGCTGGAATTCTAGCTGAATGTCTAGTAGGTTTATATGTTTTCCCAGCACGTTTGACAGGAACTGCTTAAAGGCATTTATTTCGAATAGACTTTCAGACATGCTAGAGGATGTACAGCTGCTAAGACGCATGTGGTTCCTGCCTGATAGAGACCCGGCAAATTTTAGTCACATTGTTCAAGATGCACTGGCTGACATCTACCATGAAATATGAATAAGTAGGGGAATACCGGTTCCATGGCCTGCATGTTACCCCTTTGGGTTTATATCCGTGAGGCCACTTTTATCTTTGGGGACACCTGTTAATGTAGCAGATATTAATAATGCAGAGACGCTTCATCAACGTGTCATCGGGCGAGCGAAACCAATCGACACCTTGTGGGAGTATTTGATAGTGTCCACCAGTCAATGATCCGACGGCTGCATGCATGTGTACAAGCAAGCGGAGGACATTTTGAACATTTGTTATAAGTTGTTGTGTTGAGGTACAACGATGGCCTGGTTGGACATATATATATATATATATATAAATTTTAGATTGTTTTGGTGAGAGGAACCCGCACCAAAGTTTGTAAAAGTATTTTTGTACACCCATTACTATATTTTATCTTTTAATGTTTTACTGACCCCTACGTGTTCTTGGATCTGTTTCTATTTTTTCTGTGTTTCTGGGAAGTATGTGTGTGTGTGTATATGTGTGTGTATGTACTGATTTCTTGTGGTGGGATGGTGTGTATGTGCGTATGTATGTGTATGCGTGTATATGTACAAATGAGTTTACTAATTCCTCATAATAAAGCAGTATATGTATGGAGGGAGAATATACGTACGCATATATACACGCATGCTGACAGAAACACACAAGAATAGAAACAGATCCAAGAACACTTAGGGGTCAGTAAAACATTAAAAGATAAAATGCTGATAAGTAATTCATCATTTCGCTTGGACCAACCTTAATTGTTTTATGACCCTTCACGCAGAACTCTTCATTGTCAATTCAAGAAAGAAATTCGGATTACAAACACAGAAAATGTCTCATATCGAGAATATTTAACATTGAAAAACAAAAGAAAAAATTAATTATTTTTAATAATATGTGGAAATCTCCGCTTTTACCTGAAGACGGTCACGAGACCAGAAACCCGTGTAGTGTAACATTATGTAAAACAAAGCATAATATTTATTTCTAAATAAATCCACATTACAACCAAAAACGTTTACGGCACCTCTCTTCTCTTCTTTTTAATATACATACTTTTCTCTCGTTGGAACCACTACAACCTCTTTCTTATATATATATATATATATATATATATATATATATATATATATATATATATATATATATATATATATATATTGCCACCCGTCAAGTACAGCGTTTAAATTCATATATATATAAGCTGGCTAGAGGTAGTCTTAAATTCTATGCTAACAGTTTCTTTTCTCGCACATCTTACTTGTGGAACTTCCTTCTGGTTCCATGCTTTCCAGTCAGCTTTAATTTGCAAACATTTAAAATCTCCTGTCTTCCTGATTACTCTTTCCTCTTCCCGGTCAATACTAATTGTCTATTCCTAATTCTTTTACGCGTAACTCATTGTTTTTTTTTAGGGCTTTATTGCCTTGCATGGGCCGTGATACCGATTTTAAAAAAAATCTTTCTGAAAATGAAATTAAACAAATAATACGTTATTCATTACTGAATAATTATGATTACTCTGTTACCAACAGAATAGATTCTGTGCTACGAAAGAGAATCTTTTCAATGTCTCTAAAAATAATTTATACGTTACTCTATAGTTGGGGCGTGAATTGACCATCTCTATCTAATGCAGTCTTTTAGAGACAGGGAAAAGTCATTCACAGAATATATGTATGCACATTGCGATCTCTCTCTCTCTCTCTATATATATATATATATATATATATATATATACAAATAAAAGCAATAAAGCCACTATGTATTCAGATATTTTGAGACTGTACGTCCAGTATATATATATATATATATATATATATATATATATATATATATATATATATACACACACACACTGGACATAAAATCTCAAAATATATGTACACACACACACACACACACACATATATATATATATATATATATAACAAAATCAGATCCGTTAGGTGAAACCTTGGTAGGTAGGTTCTGGATCACTAGGTTTTTTTAGATTTTGTTCTACTTAGTATATTGAGCACCTTTTACGTTTTTACTTAATTTGCTTTGTCGGTGTTTTTCTTTTCTTTTAACCAGGCATTGCGGTGCTGATTGATTATTTTTAACCGACACGGATTTTTTTAGTCTTTTCTATTTTTACTGATTTTTTCCCTGATATCGGTTTGTTCAAATATATTTTTATTTACAAATTGTATTATCCGGGTGTTTTTTCATTATACACACACACACACACACACACACACACACACACACATATATATATATATATATATATATATATATATAGGGAGAGAGAGAGAGAGAGAGAGATTTAAATTAATCGACACGCTCAATGTTTTCGTGATCAAAATTCTGATCTGGAAAATTGAGTTTTTATAAAAAGTGAATATTATTTAATCAAAATTGAAAGTCCCGTAATCAATGATACTGCGACGATTGATACCCCGGGGGACTATTTGTACTGAATGAATGTGGGGTACTTAAAGCATAAAAAAATAGTTCCAATTTCATTTCTGTAACGATACAATTGAAGTTTTAAAGAAAAGAAATTAAGTGTTCAGTTGATTAACGTCAATCACGTTCCGTTTCAAGTAATGCAGAATTTATACTTGACGAATAAAATTAATTTCTGATGACGTAGGTTAATAGGCTTAAATATCCAATTATAAAAAAAACAAACTCCAACTTATCTTATTTATTTACAAAACGCACACAGACACGCATAAATATATATCTATAGCTGGCCATTCGTATTCGAGGATACTCTATTACAGACGCATTTGTGTTTATTCAACACCCACAGAGGACATTTACGGTTTATACTGCAACTATGCTGGGAAAGAGCGTGTTATCTAGCATGATTAACAGTTAGAACAAGTTCAGCACGCTCAAACCCTCGGTTACGATGACTTCGTTCTAGCACAGCTATCGACGGCCCTCAAGGTTTCCATCTACCCAATTTCACTCACAATGCTTGGATCGAGCTATGGTAGGGTTTTCAGGCATTTTTTAAAGATGCCACGCGCTGAGATCATCCCCTCCAGTCCGATAATATCAAGAAGACACCTTCTTGAAAAATCGACCATGGTGAAATTCGAATCCGAGTTTCATGATCAGAATACGAACGTTCTAACCACTAGACTCATCCATCCATACTTACATAAATAAATAAATACGTACATATATTTATAATCAGAGTCTCCCAAACTTTTGTTTTTAACCAACGACCTCTTTGGACACAAAATTTTTATCAACGTCTCCATGTCAAATTTAATTTCTAATATTATACTGAATTCATCTTTCATAGCAAGATAACATTTAGGTATCAGAGCAAAAAAATTGTTAATATTGTTTTTATTTCTATTATAAATGCCAATGATTAAGATGTTTAAAAAAAACATTTATTTGATAGCTTATCTCAATGTTTTCAATGCGATAGTTGACTTTGGTGCTTACTGGCCAAGGTTCTTACTCTAGGTTCATTTGATAGCTTATCTCAATGTTTTCAATGCGATGGTTGAATTTGGTGCTTACTGGCTAACGCCCTTACTCTAGGTTCATTTGATAGTTTATCTCAATGTTTTCAATGCGATGGTTGAATTTGGTACTTACTGGCTAAGGTTCTTACTCTAGATTCATTTGATAGCTTATCTCAATGTTTTCAATGCGATGGTTGACTTTGGTGCTTACTGGCTAAGGTTCTTACTCCAGATTCATTTGATAGCTTATCTCAATGTTTTCAATGCGATGGTTGAATTTGGTGCTTACTGGCTAAGGTTCTTACTCTAGATTCATTTGATAGCTTATCTCAATTTTTTCAATGCGATGGTTGAATTTGGTGCTTACTGGCTAAGGTTCTTACTCTAGATTCATTTGATAGCTTATCTCAATGTTTTCAATGCGATGGTTGAATTTGGTGCTTACTGGCTAAGGTTCTTACTCCAGATTCATTTGATAGCTTATCTCAATGTTTTCAATGCGATGGTTGACTTTGGTACTTACTGGCTAAGGCCCTTACTCTAGGTTCATTTGATAGCTTATCTCAATGTTTTCAATGCGATGGTTGAATTTGGTGCTTACTGGCTAAGGTTCTTACTCCAGATTCATTTGATAGCTTATCTCAATGTTTTCAATGCGATGGTTGACTTTGGTACTTACTGGCTAAGGCCCTTACTCTAGGTTCATTTGATAGCTTATCTCAATGTTTTCAATGCGATGGTTGAATTTGGTGCTTACTGGCTAAGGTTCTTACTCTAGGTTCATTTGATAGCTTATCTCAATGTTTTCAATGCGATGGTTGAATTTGGTGCTTACTGGCTAAGGTTCTTACTCCAGATTCATTTGATAGCTTATCTCAATGTTTTCAATGCGATGGTTGACTTTGGTACTTACTGGCTAAGGCCCTTACTCTAGGTTCATTTGATAGCTTATCTCAATGTTTTCAATGCGATGGTTGAATTTGGTGCTTACTGGCTAAGGTTCTTACTCTAGGTTCATTTGATAGCTTATCTCAATGTTTTCAATGCGATGGTTGAATTTGGTGCTTACTGGCTAAGGTTCTTACTCCAGATTCATTTGATAGCTTATCTCAATGTTTTCAATGCGATGGTTGACTTTGGTACTTACTGGCTAAGGCTCTTACTCTAGGTTCATTTGATAGCTTATCTCAATGTTTTCAATGCGATGGTTGAATTTGGTGCTTACTGGCTAAGGTTCTTACTCTAGGTTCATTTGATAGCTTATCTCAATGTTTTCAATGCGATGGTTGAATTTGGTGCTTACTGGCTAAGGTTCTTACTCTAGGTTCATTTGATAGCTTATCTCAATGTTTTCAATGCGATGGTTGAATTTGGTGCTTACTGGCTAAGGTTCTTACTCTAGGTTCATTTGATAGCTTATCTCAATGTTTTCAATGCGATGGTTGACTTTGGTACTTACTGGCTAAGGTTCTTACTCCAGATTCATTTGATAGCTTATCTCAATGTTTTCAATGCGATGGTTGACTTTGGTACTTACTGGCTAAGGCCCTTACTCTAGGTTCATTTGATAGCTTATCTCAATGTTTTCAATGCGATGGTTGGATTTGGTGCTTACTGGATAAGGTTCTTACTCTAGGTTCATTTGATAGCTTATCTCAATGTTTTCAATGCGATGGTTGAATTTGGTGCTTACTGGCTAAGGTTCTTACTCTAGGTTCATTTGATAGCTTATCTCAATGTTTTCAATGCGATGGTTGAATTTGGTGCTTACTGGCTAAGGTTCTTACTCTAGGTTCATTTGATAGCTTATCTCAATGTTTTCAATGCGATGGTTGACTTTGGTACTTACTAGCTAAGGTTCTTACTCCAGATTCATTTGATAGCTTATCTCAATGTTTTCAATGCGATGGTTGACTTTGGTACTTACTGGCTAAGGCCCTTACTCTAGGTTCATTTGATAGCTTATCTCAATGTTTTCAATGCGATGGTTGAATTTGGTGCTTATTGGCTAAGGTTCTTACTCTAGGTTCATTTGATAGCTTATCTCAATGTTTTCAATGCGATGGTTGACTTTGGTACTTACTGGCTAAGGCCCTTACTCTAGGTTCATTTGATAGCTTATCTCAATGTTTTCAATGCGATGGTTGAATTTGGTACTTACTGGCTAAGGCCCTTACTCTAGGTTCATTTGATAGCTTATCTCAATGTTTTCAATGCGATGGTTGAATTTGGTACTTACTGGCTAAGGCCCTTACTCTAGGTTCATTTGATAGCTTATCTCAATGTTTTCAATGCGATGGTTGACTTTGGTACTTACTGGCTAAGGCTCTTACTCTAGGTTCATTTGATAGCTTATCTCAATGTTTTCAATGCGATGGTTGAATTTGGTGCTTACTGGCTAAGGTTCTTACTCTAGATTCATTTGATAGCTTATCTCAATGTTTTCAATGCGATGGTTGACTTTGGTACTTACTGGCTAAGGCTCTTACTCTAGGTTCATTTGATAGCTTATCTCAATGTTTTCAATGCGATGGTTGAATTTGGTGCTTACTGGCTAAGGTTCTTACTCTAGGTTCATTTGACAGCTTATCTCAATGTTTTCAATGCGATGGTTGAATTTGGTGCTTACTGGCTAAGGTTCTTACTCCAGATTCATTTGATAGCTTATCTCAATGTTTTCAATGCGATGTTTGACTTTGGTACTTACTGGCTAAGGCCCTTACTCTAGGTTCATTTGATAGCTTATCTCAATGTTTTCAATGCGATTGTTGAATTTGGTGCTTACTGGCTAAGGTTCTTACTCCAGATTCATTTGATAGCTTATCTCAATGTTTTCAATGCGATGGTTGACTTTGGTACTTACTGGCTAAGGCCCTTACTCTAGGTTCATTTGATAGCTTATCTCAATGTTTTCAATGCGATGGTTGAATTTGGTGCTTACTGGCTAAGGTTCTTACTCTAGGTTCATTTGATAGCTTATCTCAATGTTTTCAATGCGATGGTTGAATTTGGTGCTTACTGGCTAAGGTTCTTACTCCAGATTCATTTGATAGCTTATCTCAATGTTTTCAATGCGATGGTTGACTTTGGTACTTACTGGCTAAGGCCCTTACTCTAGGTTCATTTGATAGCTTATCTCAATGTTTTCAATGCGATGGTTGAATTTGGTGCTTACTGGCTAAGGTTCTTACTCTAGGTTCATTTGATAGCTTATCTCAATGTTTTCAATGCGATGGTTGAATTTGGTGCTTACTGGATAAGGTTCTTACTCCAGATTCATTTGATAGCTTATCTCAATGTTTTCAATGCGATGGTTGACTTTGGTACTTACTGGCTAAGGCTCTTACTCTAGGTTCATTTGATAGCTTATCTCAATGTTTTCAATGCGATGGTTGAATTTGGTGCTTACTGGCTAAGGTTCTTACTCTAGGTTCATTTGATAGCTTATCTCAATGTTTTCAATGCGATGGTTGAATTTGGTGCTTACTGGCTAAGGTTCTTACTCTAGGTTCATTTGATAGCTTATCTCAATGTTTTCAATGCGATGGTTGAATTTGGTGCTTGCTGGCTAAGGTTCTTACTCTAGGTTCATTTGATAGCTTATCTCAATGTTTTCAATGCGATGGTTGACTTTGGTACTTACTGGCTAAGGTTCTTACTCCAGATTCATTTGATAGCTTATCTCAATGTTTTCAATGCGATGGTTGACTTTGGTACTTACTGGCTAAGGCCCTTACTCTAGGTTCATTTGATAGCTTATCTCAATGTTTTCAATGCGATGGTTGAATTTGGTGCTTACTGGCTAAGGTTCTTACTCTAGGTTCATTTGATAGCTTATCTCAATGTTTTCAATGCGATGGTTGAATTTGGTGCTTACTGGCTAAGGTTCTTACTCTAGGTTCATTTGATAGCTTATCTCAATGTTTTCAATGCGATGGTTGAATTTGGTGCTTACTGGCTAAGGTTCTTACTCTAGGTTCATTTGATAGCTTATCTCAATGTTTTCAATGCGATGGTTGACTTTGGTACTTACTAGCTAAGGTTCTTACTCCAGATTCATTTGATAGCTTATCTCAATGTTTTCAATGCGATGGTTGACTTTGGTACTTACTGGCTAAGGCCCTTACTCTAGGTTCATTTGATAGCTTATCTCAATGTTTTCAATGCGATGGTTGAATTTGGTGCTTATTGGCTAAGGTTCTTACTCTAGGTTCATTTGATAGCTTATCTCAATGTTTTCAATGCGATGGTTGACTTTGGTACTTACTGGCTAAGGCCCTTACTCTAGGTTCATTTGATAGCTTATCTCAATGTTTTCAATGCGATGGTTGAATTTGGTACTTACTGGCTAAGGCCCTTACTCTAGGTTCATTTGATAGCTTATCTCAATGTTTTCAATGCGATGGTTGACTTTGGTACTTACTGGCTAAGGCTCTTACTCTAGGTTCATTTGATAGCTTATCTCAATGTTTTCAATGCGATGGTTGAATTTGGTGCTTACTGGCTAAGGTTCTTACTCTAGATTCATTTGATAGCTTATCTCAATGTTTTCAATGCGATGGTTGACTTTGGTACTTACTGGCTAAGGCTCTTACTCTAGGTTCATTTGATAGCTTATCTCAATGTTTTCAATGCGATGGTTGAATTTGGTGCTTACTGGCTAAGGTTCTTACTCTAGGTTCATTTGACAGCTTATCTCAATGTTTTGAATGCGATGGTTGAATTTGGTGCTTACTGGCTAAGGTTCTTACTCCAGATTCATTTGATAGCTTATCTCAATGTTTTCAATGCGATGGTTGACTTTGGTACTTACTGGCTAAGGCCCTTACTCTAGGTTCATTTGATAGTTTATCTCAATGTTTTCAATGCGATGGTTGAATTTGGTACTTACTGGCTAAGGCCCTTACTCTAGGTTCATTTGATAGCTTATCTCAATGTTTTCAATGCGATGGTTGAATTTGGTACTTACTGGCTAAGGCCCTTACTCTAGGTTCATTTGATAGCTTATCTCAATGTTTTCAATGGGATGGTTGAATTTGGTACTTACTGGCTAAGGCTCTTACTCTAGGTTCATTTGATAGCTTATCTCAATGTTTTCAATGCGATGGTTGACTTTGGTACTTACTGGCTAAGGCTCTTACTCTAGGTTCATTTGATAGTTTATCTCAATGTTTTCAATGCGATGGTTGAATTTGGTACTTACTGGCTAAGGCCCTTACTCTAGGTTCATTTGATAGCTTATCTCAATGTTTTCAATGCGATGGTTGACTTTGGTACTTACTGGCTAAGGCCCTTACTCTAGGTTCATTTGATAGTTTATCTCAATGTTTTCAATGCGATGGTTGAATTTGGTACTTACTGGCTAAGCCCCTTACTCTAGGTTCATTTGATAGCTTATCTCAATGTTTTCAATGCGATGGTTGACTTTGGTACTTACTGGCTAAGGCCCTTACTCTAGGTTCATTTGATAGCTTATCTCAATGTTTTCAATACGATGGTTGAATTTGGTGCTTACTGGCTAAGGGTCTTACTCTAGGTTCATTTGATAGCTTATCTCAATGTTTTCAATGCGATGGTTGAATTTGGTGCTTACTGGCTAAGGTTCTTACTCTAGATTCATTTGATAGCTTATCTCAATGTTTTCAATACGATGGTTGACTTTGGTACTTACTGGCTAAGGCTCTTACTCTAGGTTCATTTGATAGTTTATCTCAATGTTTTCAATGCGATGGTTGAATTTGGTGCTTACTGGCTAAGGTTCTTACTCTAGATTCATTTGATAGCTTATCTCAATGTTTTCAATGCGATGGTTGACTTTGGTACTTACTGGCTAAGGCTCTTACTCTAGGTTCATTTGATAGCTTATCTCAATGTTTTCAATGCGATGGTTGAATTTGGTGCTTACTGGCTAAGGTTCTTACTCTAGGTTCATTTGACAGCTTATCTCAATGTTTTCAATGCGATGGTTGAATTTGGTGCTTACTGGCTAAGGTTCTTACTCCAGATTCATTTGATAGCTTATCTCAATGTTTTCAATGCGATGGTTGACTTTGGTACTTACTGGCTAAGGCCCTTACTCTAGGTTCATTTGATAGTTTATCTCAATGTTTTCAATGCGATGGTTGAATTTGGTACTTACTGGCTAAGGCCCTTACTCTAGGTTCATTTGATAGCTTATCTCAATGTTTTCAATGCGATGGTTGAATTTGGTACTTACTGGCTAAGGCCCTTACTCTAGGTTCATTTGATAGCTTATCTCAATGTTTTCAATGGGATGGTTGAATTTGGTACTTACTGGCTAAGGCTCTTACTCTAGGTTCATTTGATAGCTTATCTCAATGTTTTCAATGCGATGGTTGACTTTGGTGCTTACTGGCTAAGGTTCTTACTCCAGATTCATTTGATAGCTTATCTCAATGTTTTCAATGCGATGGTTGAATTTGGTGCTTACTGGCTAAGGTTCTTACTCTAGATTCATTTGATAGCTTATCTCAATTTTTTCAATGCGATGGTTGAATTTGGTGCTTACTGGCTAAGGTTCTTACTCTAGATTCATTTGATAGCTTATCTCAATGTTTTCAATGCGATGGTTGAATTTGGTGCTTACTGGCTAAGGTTCTTACTCCAGATTCATTTGATAGCTTATCTCAATGTTTTCAATGCGATGGTTGACTTTGGTACTTACTGGCTAAGGCCCTTACTCTAGGTTCATTTGATAGCTTATCTGAATGTTTTCAATGCGATGGTTGAATTTGGTGCTTACTGGCTAAGGTTCTTACTCCAGATTCATTTGATAGCTTATCTCAATGTTTTCAATGCGATGGTTGACTTTGGTACTTACTGGCTAAGGCCCTTACTCTAGGTTCATTTGATAGCTTATCTCAATGTTTTCAATACGATGGTTGACTTTGGTACTTACTGGCTAAGGCTCTTACTCTAGGTTCATTTGATAGTTTATCTCAATGTTTTCAATGCGATGGTTGAATTTGGTGCTTACTGGCTAAGGTTCTTACTCTAGATTCATTTGATAGCTTATCTCAATGTTTTCAATGCGATGGTTGACTTTGGTACTTACTGGCTAAGGCTCTTACTCTAGGTTCATTTGATAGCTTATCTCAATGTTTTCAATGCGATGGTTGAATTTGGTGCTTACTGGCTAAGGTTCTTACTCTAGGTTCATTTGACAGCTTATCTCAATGTTTTCAATGCGATGGTTGAATTTGGTGCTTACTGGCTAAGGTTCTTACTCCAGATTCATTTGATAGCTTATCTCAATGTTTTCAATGCGATGGTTGACTTTGGTACTTACTGGCTAAGGCCCTTACTCTAGGTTCATTTGATAGTTTATCTCAATGTTTTCAATGCGATGGTTGAATTTGGTACTTACTGGCTAAGGCCCTTACTCTAGGTTCATTTGATAGCTTATCTCAATGTTTTCAATGCGATGGTTGAATTTGGTACTTACTGGCTAAGGCCCTTACTCTAGGTTCATTTGATAGCTTATCTCAATGTTTTCAATGGGATGGTTGAATTTGGTACTTACTGGCTAAGGCTCTTACTCTAGGTTCATTTGATAGCTTATCTCAATGTTTTCAATGCGATGGTTGACTTTGGTGCTTACTGGCTAAGGTTCTTACTCCAGATTCATTTGATAGCTTATCTCAATGTTTTCAATGCGATGGTTGAATTTGGTGCTTACTGGCTAAGGTTCTTACTCTAGATTCATTTGATAGCTTATCTCAATTTTTTCAATGCGATGGTTGAATTTGGTGCTTACTGGCTAAGGTTCTTACTCTAGATTCATTTGATAGCTTATCTCAATGTTTTCAATGCGATGGTTGAATTTGGTGCTTACTGGCTAAGGTTCTTACTCCAGATTCATTTGATAGCTTATCTCAATGTTTTCAATGCGATGGTTGACTTTGGTACTTACTGGCTAAGGCCCTTACTCTAGGTTCATTTGATAGCTTATCTGAATGTTTTCAATGCGATGGTTGAATTTGGTGCTTACTGGCTAAGGTTCTTACTCCAGATTCATTTGATAGCTTATCTCAATGTTTTCAATGCGATGGTTGACTTTGGTACTTACTGGCTAAGGCCCTTACTCTAGGTTCATTTGATAGCTTATCTCAATGTTTTCAATTCGATGGTTGAATTTGGTGCTTACTGGCTAAGGTTCTTACTCTAGGTTCATTTGATAGCTTATCTCAATGTTTTCAATGCGATGGTTGAATTTGGTGCTTACTGGCTAAGGTTCTTACTCCAGATTCATTTGATAGCTTATCTCAATGTTTTCAATGCGATGGTTGACTTTGGTACTTACTGGCTAAGGCCCTTACTCTAGGTTCATTTGATAGCTTATCTCAATGTTTTCAATGCGATGGTTGAATTTGGTGCTTACTGGCTAAGGTTCTTACTCTAGGTTCATTTGATAGCTTATCTCAATGTTTTCAATGCGATGGTTGAATTTGGTGCTTACTGGCTAAGGTTCTTACTCCAGATTCATTTGATAGCTTATCTCAATGTTTTCAATGCGATGGTTGACTTTGGTACTTACTGGCTAAGGCTCTTACTCTAGGTTCATTTGATAGCTTATCTCAATGTTTTCAATGCGATGGTTGAATTTGGTGCTTACTGGCTAAGGTTCTTACTCTAGGTTCATTTGATAGCTTATCTCAATGTTTTCAATGCGATGGTTGAATTTGGTGCTTACTGGCTAAGGTTCTTACTCTAGGTTCATTTGATAGCTTATCTCAATGTTTTCAATGCGATGGTTGAATTTGGTGCTTACTGGCTAAGGTTCTTACTCTAGGTTCATTTGATAGCTTATCTCAATGTTTTCAATGCGATGGTTGACTTTGGTACTTACTGGCTAAGGTTCTTACTCCAGATTCATTTGATAGCTTATCTCAATGTTTTCAATGCGATGGTTGACTTTGGTACTTACTGGCTAAGGCCCTTACTCTAGGTTCATTTGATAGCTTATCTCAATGTTTTCAATGCGATGGTTGAATTTGGTGCTTACTGGCTAAGGTTCTTACTCCAGATTCATTTGATAGCTTATCTCAATGTTTTCAATGCGATGGTTGACTTTGGTACTTACTGGCTAAGGCCCTTACTCTAGGTTCATTTGATAGCTTATCTCAATGTTTTCAATTCGATGGTTGAATTTGGTGCTTACTGGCTAAGGTTCTTACTCTAGGTTCATTTGATAGCTTATCTCAATGTTTTCAATGCGATGGTTGAATTTGGTGCTTACTGGCTAAGGTTCTTACTCCAGATTCATTTGATAGCTTATCTCAATGTTTTCAATGCGATGGTTGACTTTGGTACTTACTGGCTAAGGCCCTTACTCTAGGTTCATTTGATAGCTTATCTCAATGTTTTCAATGCGATGGTTGAATTTGGTGCTTACTGGCTAAGGTTCTTACTCTAGGTTCATTTGATAGCTTATCTCAATGTTTTCAATGCGATGGTTGAATTTGGTGCTTACTGGCTAAGGTTCTTACTCCAGATTCATTTGATAGCTTATCTCAATGTTTTCAATGCGATGGTTGACTTTGGTACTTACTGGCTAAGGCTCTTACTCTAGGTTCATTTGATAGCTTATCTCAATGTTTTCAATGCGATGGTTGAATTTGGTGCTTACTGGCTAAGGTTCTTACTCTAGGTTCATTTGATAGCTTATCTCAATGTTTTCAATGCGATGGTTGAATTTGGTGCTTACTGGCTAAGGTTCTTACTCTAGGTTCATTTGATAGCTTATCTCAATGTTTTCAATGCGATGGTTGAATTTGGTGCTTACTGGCTAAGGTTCTTACTCTAGGTTCATTTGATAGCTTATCTCAATGTTTTCAATGCGATGGTTGACTTTGGTACTTACTGGCTAAGGTTCTTACTCCAGATTCATTTGATAGCTTATCTCAATGTTTTCAATGCGATGGTTGACTTTGGTACTTACTGGCTAAGGCCCTTACTCTAGGTTCATTTGATAGCTTATCTCAATGTTTTCAATGCGATGGTTGAATTTGGTGCTTACTGGCTAAGGTTCTTACTCTAGGTTCATTTGATAGCTTATCTCAATGTTTTCAATGCGATGGTTGAATTTGGTGCTTACTGGCTAAGGTTCTTACTCTAGGTTCATTTGATAGCTTATCTCAATGTTTGCAATGCGATGGTTGAATTTGGTGCTTACTGGCTAAGGTTCTTACTCTAGGTTCATTTGATAGCTTATCTCAATGTTTTCAATGCGATGGTTGACTTTGGTACTTACTAGCTAAGGTTCTTACTCCAGATTCATTTGATAGCTTATCTCAATGTTTTCAATGCGATGGTTGACTTTGGTACTTACTGGCTAAGGCCCTTACTCTAGGTTCATTTGATAGCTTATCTCAATGTTTTCAATGCGATGGTTGAATTTGGTGCTTATTGGCTAAGGTTCTTACTCTAGGTTCATTTGATAGCTTATCTCAATGTTTTCAATGCGATGGTTGACTTTGGTACTTACTGGCTAAGGCCCTTACTCTAGGTTCATTTGATAGCTTATCTCAATGTTTTCAATGCGATGGTTGAATTTGGTACTTACTGGCTAAGGCCCTTACTCTAGGTTCATTTGATAGCTTATCTCAATGTTTTCAATGCGATGGTTGACTTTGGTACTTACTGGCTAAGGCTCTTACTCTAGGTTCATTTGATAGCTTATCTCAATGTTTTCAATGCGATGGTTGAATTTGGTGCTTACTGGCTAAGGTTCTTACTCTAGATTCATTTGATAGCTTATCTCAATGTTTTCAATGCGATGGTTGACTTTGGTACTTACTGGCTAAGGCTCTTACTCTAGGTTCATTTGATAGCTTATCTCAATGTTTTCAATGCGATGGTTGAATTTGGTGCTTACTGGCTAAGGTTCTTACTCTAGGTTCATTTGACAGCTTATCTCAATGTTTTCAATGCGATGGTTCAATTTGGTGCTTACTGGCTAAGGTTCTTACTCCAGATTCATTTGATAGCTTATCTCAATGTTTTCAATGCGATGGTTGACTTTGGTACTTACTGGCTAAGGCCCTTACTCTAGGTTCATTTGATAGTTTATCTCAATGTTTTCAATGCGATGGTTGAATTTGGTACTTACTGGCTAAGGCCCTTACTCTAGGTTCATTTGATAGCTTATCTCAATGTTTTCAATGCGATGGTTGAATTTGGTACTTACTGGCTAAGGCCCTTACTCTAGGTTCATTTGATAGCTTATCTCAATGTTTTCAATGGGATGGTTGAATTTGGTACTTACTGGCTAAGGCTCTTACTCTAGGTTCATTTGATAGCTTATCTCAATGTTTTCAATGCGATGGTTGACTTTGGTACTTACTGGCTAAGGCTCTTACTCTAGGTTCATTTTATAGTTTATCTCAATGTTTTCAATGCGATGGTTGAATTTGGTACTTACTGGCTAAGGCCCTTACTCTAGGTTCATTTGATAGCTTATCTCAATGTTTTCAATGCGATGGTTGACTTTGGTACTTACTGGCTAAGGCCCTTACTCTAGGTTCATTTGATAGTTTATCTCAATGTTTTCAATGCGATGGTTGAATTTGGTACTTACTGGCTAAGCCCCTTACTCTAGGTTCATTTGATAGCTTATCTCAATGTTTTCAATGCGATGGTTGACTTTGGTACTTACTGGCTAAGGCCCTTACTCTAGGTTCATTTGATAGCTTATCTCAATGTTTTCAATACGATGGTTGAATTTGGTGCTTACTGGCTAAGGGTCTTACTCTAGGTTCATTTGATAGCTTATCTCAATGTTTTCAATGCGATGGTTGAATTTGGTGCTTACTGGCTAAGGTTCTTACTCTAGATTCATTTGATAGCTTATCTCAATGTTTTCAATACGATGGTTGACTTTGGTACTTACTGGCTAAGGCTCTTACTCTAGGTTCATTTGATAGTTTATCTCAATGTTTTCAATGCGATGGTTGAATTTGGTGCTTACTGGCTAAGGTTCTTACTCTAGATTCATTTGATAGCTTATCTCAATGTTTTCAATGCGATGGTTGACTTTGGTACTTACTGGCTAAGGCTCTTACTCTAGGTTCATTTGATAGCTTATCTCAATGTTTTCAATGCGATGGTTGAATTTGGTGCTTACTGGCTAAGGTTCTTACTCTAGGTTCATTTGATAGTTTATCTCAATGTTTTCAATGCGATGGTTGAATTTGGTGTTTACTGGCTAAGGTTCTTACTCCAGATTCATTTGATAGCTTATCTCAATGTTTTCAATGCGATGGTTGACTTTGGTACTTACTGGCTAAGGCCCTTACTCTAGGTTCATTTGATAGCTTATCTCAATGTTTTCAATGCGATGGTTGAATTTGGTACTTACTGGCTAAGGCCCTTACTCTAGGTTCATTTGATAGCTTATCTCAATGTTTTCAATGCGATGGTTGACTTTGGTACTTACTGGCTAAGGCTCTTACTCTAGGTTCATTTGATAGTTTATCTCAATGTTTTCAATGCGATGGTTGAATTTGGTACTTACTGGCTAAGGCCCTTACTCTAGGTTCATTTGATAGCTTATCTCAATGTTTTCAATGCGATGGTTGACTTTGGTACTTACTGGCTAAGGCCCTTACTCTAGGTTCATTTGATAGTTTATCTCAATGTTTTCAATGCGATGGTTGAATTTGGTACTTACTGGCTAAGCCCCTTACTCTAGGTTCATTTGATAGCTTATCTCAATGTTTTCAATGCGATGGTTGAATTTGGTACTTACTGGCTAAGGCCCTTACTCTAGGTTCATTTGATAGCTTATCTCAATGTTTTCAATGCGATGGTTGAATTTGGTGCTTACTGGCTAAGGGTCTTACTCTAGGTTCATTTGATAGCTTATCTCAATGTTTTCAATGCGATGGTTGAATTTGGTGCTTACTGGCTAAGGTTCTTACTCTAGATTCATTTGATAGCTTATCTCAATGTTTTCAATACGATGGTTGACTTTGGTACTTACTGGCTAAGGCCCTTACTCTAGGTTCATTTGATAGTTTATCTCAATGTTTTCAATGCGATGGTTGAATTTGGTACTTACTGGCTAAGCCCCTTACTCTAGGTTCATTTGATAGCTTATCTCAATGTTTTCAATGCGATGGTTGAATTTGGTACTTAATGGCTAAGGCCCTTACTCTAGGTTCATTTGATAGCTTATCTCAATGTTTTCAATGCGATGGTTGAATTTGGTGCTTACTGGCTAAGGGTCTTACTCTAGGTTCATTTGATAGCTTATCTCAATGTTTTCAATGCGATGGTTGAATTTGGTGCTTACTGGCTAAGGTTCTTACTCTAGATTCATTTGATAGCTTATCTCAATGTTTTCAATACGATGGTTGACTTTGGTACTTACTGGCTAAGGCTCTTACTCTAGGTTCATTTGATAGTTTATCTCAATGTTTTCAATGCGATGGTTGAATTTGGTGCTTACTGGCTAAGGTTCTTACTCTAGATTCATTTGATAGCTTATCTCAATGTTTTCAATGCGATGGTTGACTTTGGTACTTACTGGCTAAGGCTCTTACTCTAGGTTCATTTGATAGCTTATCTCAATGTTTTCAATGCGATGGTTGAATTTGGTGCTTACTGGCTAAGGTTCTTACTCTAGGTTCATTTGATAGTTTATCTCAATGTTTTCAATGCGATGGTTGAATTTGGTGTTTACTGGCTAAGGTTCTTACTCCAGATTCATTTGATAGCTTATCTCAATGTTTTCAATGCGATGGTTGACTTTGGTACTTACTGGCTAAGGCCCTTACTCTAGGTTCATTTGATAGCTTATCTCAATGTTTTCAATGCGATGGTTGAATTTGGTACTTACTGGCTAAGGCCCTTACTCTAGGTTCATTTGATAGCTTATCTCAATGTTTTCAATGCGATGGTTGACTTTGGTACTTACTGGCTAAGGCTCTTACTCTAGGTTCATTTGATAGTTTATCTCAATGTTTTCAATGCGATGGTTGAATTTGGTACTTACTGGCTAAGGCCCTTACTCTAGGTTCATTTGATAGCTTATCTCAATGTTTTCAATGCGATGGTTGACTTTGGTACTTACTGGCTAAGGCCCTTACTCTAGGTTCATTTGATAGTTTATCTCAATGTTTTCAATGCGATGGTTGAATTTGGTACTTACTGGCTAAGCCCCTTACTCTAGGTTCATTTGATAGCTTATCTCAATGTTTTCAATGCGATGGTTGAATTTGGTACTTACTGGCTAAGGCCCTTACTCTAGGTTCATTTGATAGCTTATCTCAATGTTTTCAATGCGATGGTTGAATTTGGTGCTTACTGGCTAAGGGTCTTACTCTAGGTTCATTTGATAGCTTATCTCAATGTTTTCAATGCGATGGTTGAATTTGGTGCTTACTGGCTAAGGTTCTTACTCTAGATTCATTTGATAGCTTATCTCAATGTTTTCAATACGATGGTTGACTTTGGTACTTACTGGCTAAGGCTCTTACTCTAGGTTCATTTGATAGTTTATCTCAATGTTTTCAATGCGATGGTTGAATTTGGTGCTTACTGGCTAAGGTTCTTACTCTAGATTCATTTGATAGCTTATCTCAATGTTTTCAATGCGATGGTTGACTTTGGTACTTACTGGCTAAGGCTCTTACTCTAGGTTCATTTGATAGCTTATCTCAATGTTTTCAATGCGATGGTTGAATTTGGTGCTTACTGGCTAAGGTTCTTACTCTAGGTTCATTTGATAGTTTATCTCAATGTTTTCAATGCGATGGTTGAATTTGGTGCTTACTGGCTAAGGTTCTTACTCTAGATTCATTTGATAGCTTATCTCAATGTTTTCAATGCGATGGTTGACTTTGGTACTTACTGGCTAAGGCTCTTACTCTAGGTTCATTTGATAGCTTATCTCAATGTTTTCAATGCGATGGTTGAATTTGGTGCTTACTGGCTAAGGTTCTTACTCTAGGTTCATTTGATAGTTTATCTCAATGTTTTCAATGCGATGGTTGAATTTGGTGCTTACTGGCTAAGGTTCTTACTCCAGATTCATTTGATAGCTTATCTCAATGTTTTCAATGCGATGGTTGACTTTGGTACTTACTGGCTAAGGCCCTTACTCTAGGTTCATTTGATAGCTTATCTCAATGTTTTCAATGCGATGGTTGAATTTGGTACTTACTGGCTAAGGCCCTTACTCTAGGTTCATTTGATAGCTTATCTCAATGTTTTCAATGCGATGGTTGACTTTGGTACTTACTGGCTAAGGCTCTTACTCTAGGTTCATTTGATAGTTTATCTCAATGTTTTCAATGCGATGGTTGAATTTGGTACTTACTGGCTAAGGCCCTTACTCTAGGTTCATTTGATAGCTTATCTCAATGTTTTCAATGCGATGGTTGACTTTGGTACTTACTGGCTAAGGCCCTTACTCTAGGTTCATTTGATAGTTTATCTCAATGTTTTCAATGCGATGGTTGAATTTGGTACTTACTGGCTAAGCCCCTTACTCTAGGTTCATTTGATAGCTTATCTCAATGTTTTCAATGCGATGGTTGAATTTGGTACTTACTGGCTAAGGCCCTTACTCTAGGTTCATTTGATAGCTTATCTCAATGTTTTCAATGCGATGGTTGAATTTGGTGCTTACTGGCTAAGGGTCTTACTCTAGGTTCATTTGATAGCTTATCTCAATGTTTTCAATGCGATGGTTGAATTTGGTGCTTACTGGCTAAGGTTCTTACTCTAGATTCATTTGATAGCTTATCTCAATGTTTTCAATACGATGGTTGACTTTGGTACTTACTGGCTAAGGCTCTTACTCTAGGTTCATTTGATAGCTTATCTCAATGTTTTCAATGCGATGGTTGAATTTGGTGCTTACTGGCTAAGGTTCTTACTCTAGGTTCATTTGATAGTTTATCTCAATGTTTTCAATGCGATGGTTGAATTTGGTGCTTACTGGCTAAGGTTCTTACTCCAGATTCATTTGATAGCTTATCTCAATGTTTTCAATGCGATGGTTGACTTTGGTACTTACTGGCTAAGGCCCTTACTCTAGGTTCATTTGATAGCTTATCTCAATGTTTTCAATGCGATGGTTGAATTTGGTACTTACTGGCTAAGGCCCTTACTCTAGGTTCATTTGATAGCTTATCTCAATGTTTTCAATGCGATGGTTGACTTTGGTACTTACTGGCTAAGGCTCTTACTCTAGGTTCATTTGATAGTTTATCTCAATGTTTTCAATGCGATGGTTGAATTTGGTACTTACTGGCTAAGGCCCTTACTCTAGGTTCATTTGATAGCTTATCTCAATGTTTTCAATGCGATGGTTGACTTTGGTACTTACTGGCTAAGGCCCTTACTCTAGGTTCATTTGATAGTTTATCTCAATGTTTTCAATGCGATGGTTGAATTTGGTACTTACTGGCTAAGCCCCTTACTCTAGGTTCATTTGATAGCTTATCTCAATGTTTTCAATGCGATGGTTGAATTTGGTACTTACTGGCTAAGGCCCTTACTCTAGGTTCATTTGATAGCTTATCTCAATGTTTTCAATGCGATGGTTGAATTTGGTGCTTACTGGCTAAGGGTCTTACTCTAGGTTCATTTGATAGCTTATCTCAATGTTTTCAATGCGATGGTTGAATTTGGTGCTTACTGGCTAAGGTTCTTACTCTAGATTCATTTGATAGCTTATCTCAATGTTTTCAATACGATGGTTGACTTTGGTACTTACTGGCTAAGGCTCTTACTCTAGGTTCATTTGATAGTTTATCTCAATGTTTTCAATGCGATGGTTGAATTTGGTGCTTACTGGCTAAGGTTCTTACTCTAGATTCATTTGATAGCTTATCTCAATGTTTTCAATGCGATGGTTGACTTTGGTACTTACTGGCTAAGGCTCTTACTCTAGGTTCATTTGATAGCTTATCTCAATGTTTTCAATGCGATGGTTGAATTTGGTGCTTACTGGCTAAGGTTCTTACTCTAGGTTCATTTGATAGTTTATCTCAATGTTTTCAATGCGATGGTTGAATTTGGTGCTTACTGGCTAAGGTTCTTACTCCAGATTCATTTGATAGCTTATCTCAATGTTTTCAATGCGATGGTTGACTTTGGTACTTACTGGCTAAGGCCCTT
The DNA here is from genome assembly GCA_963932145.1 of Acanthosepion lycidas. Lineage (NCBI taxonomy): Eukaryota > Metazoa > Mollusca > Cephalopoda > Sepiida > Sepiidae > Acanthosepion > Acanthosepion lycidas. The sequence continues at coordinate 27,823,152 of OZ010592.1, read as the reverse complement.
ACTCTAGGTTCATTTGATAGTTTATCTCAATGTTTTCAATGCGATGGTTGAATTTGGTACTTACTGGCTAAGGCCCTTACTCTAGGTTCATTTGATAGCTTATCTCAATGTTTTCAATGCGATGGTTGAATTTGGTACTTACTGGCTAAGGCCCTTACTCTAGGTTCATTTGATAGCTTATCTCAATGTTTTCAATGCGATGGTTGAATTTGGTACTTACTGGCTAAGGCTCTTACTCTAGGTTCATTTGATAGCTTATCTCAATGTTTTCAATGCGATGGTTGACTTTGGTACTTACTGGCTAAGGCTCTTACTCTAGGTTCATTTGATAGTTTATCTCAATGTTTTCAATGCGATGGTTGAATTTGGTACTTACTGGCTAAGGCCCTTACTCTAGGTTCATTTGATAGTTTATCTCAATGTTTTCAATGCGATGGTTGAATTTGGTACTTACTGGCTAAGCCCCTTACTCTAGGTTCATTTGATAGCTTATCTCAATGTTTTCAATGCGATGGTTGAATTTGGTACTTACTGGCTAAGGCCCTTACTCTAGGTTCATTTGATAGCTTATCTCAATGTTTTCAATGCGATGGTTGAATTTGGTGCTTACTGGCTAAGGGTCTTACTCTAGGTTCATTTGATAGCTTATCTCAATGTTTTCAATGCGATGGTTGAATTTGGTGCTTACTGGCTAAGGTTCTTTACTCTAGATTCATTTGATAGCTTATCTCAATGTTTTCAATGCGATGGTTGACTTTGGTACTTACTGGCTAAGGCTCTTACTCTAGGTTCATTTGATAGTTTATCTCAATGTTTTCAATGCGATGGTTGAATTTGGTGCTTACTGGCTAAGGTCCTTACTCTAGATTCATTTGATAGCTTATCTCAATGTTTTCAATGCGATGGTTGACTTTGGTACTTACTGGCTAAGGCTCTTACTCTAGGTTCATTTGATAGCTTATCTCAATGTTTTCAATGCGATGGTTGAATTTGGTGCTTACTGGCTAAGGTTCTTACTCTAGGTTCATTTGATAGTTTATCTCAATGTTTTCAATGCGATGGTTGAATTTGGTGCTTACTGGCTAAGGTTCTTACTCCAGATTCATTTGATAGCTTATCTCAATGTTTTCAATGCGATGGTTGACTTTGGTACTTACTGGCTAAGGCCCTTACTCTAGGTTCATTTGATAGCTTATCTCAATGTTTTCAATGCGATGGTTGAATTTGGTGCTTACTGGCTAAGGTTCTTACTCTAGGTTCATTTGATAGCTTATCTCAATGTTTTCAATGCGATGGTTGAATTTGGTGCTTACTGGCTAAGGTTCTTACTCTAGATTCATTTGATAGCTTATCTCAATGTTTTCAATGCGATGGTTGAATTTGGTGCTTACTGGCTAAGGCTCTTACTCTAGGTTCATTTGATAGTTTATCTCAATATTTTCAATGCGATGGTTGAATTTGGTACTTACTGGCTAAGGCCCTTACTCTAGGTTCATTTGATAGCTTATCTCAATGTTTTCAATGCGATGGTTGAATTTGGTACTTACTGGCTAAGGCTCTTACTCTAGGTTCCATGCTGTTTAGAAGTAATCGTAGATCTCCTCGTTTTGTAATTGGCAACCGGTTTCTTTGTTTCGTAAGAAGCTGTGGTAACTGCGTTGAAACCACATTCAGCCATATAGAAAATTGGAAAAGCAATGAAGAAAAGTTTGATAGCTTCTCACAACTTTAGAGACCTTTCAGAAATTTCCTTTTGCGGCATATATTGAATATTTTTTGAAAATTTGAAAAGCAAATGGATAAATACCCACCGCACATCGCGAACATCGCCCCCTAAATTAAATAAAAAGTCGCAGTTGCCTCTTTTAACATAAAAAAAGCCAACAAGTGTCCACTAGCCCCACGTTGGAATCATTGATTCATACTGAGCAATGACAAGTCAGTTTTAACTGGAAGGTCAGGAAATAAATTTACTTTTTAGCCATCAGAATTATGGAGATATACAAATACGTGCTATTTTTTGAAGATTTTTCTCTTTCCCTCTCTCTGATGGCGTCTGTGTAGACGCGGGCGTGTGGGCAAACTATTTAAATTTACCATGTATCCAATACGATTTTGAATAGCCACTAATATCAGTCACGCAATGGTTTAAATATTATTATTTATTCCTATCTATCTATCTATCTATCTTTCTATCTATCTATCTATCTATCTATCTATCTATCTATCTATCTATCTATCTATCTTAGTTTGTTCAAATCTGTCTGTCCCAATCTATCTATCTATCTATCTATCTATCTATCTATCTATCTAGCTTAGGATCTCACTCTATTCAGTCAGTTCATATCTATCTCACTATACCTTTCTCCCTTTCTATCTATCTATGTTCATATTTATCTCATTGTGTTCATATCTATCTATCTATCTATCTATCTATCTATCTATCTATCTATCTATCTATCTATGCTAGGCTCTAACCCTATTCAATCAGTTCATATCTATCTTTTTTATAATCATTCCACCCCAAACATAGCGGGTATACCACTGGTATGCAGTGGGTTACAGAAAGTGAAGGTGGGAGAAAAAAAGTATCGGTGGGGCCAAGGAATGGCTAAAATTTGAAAGTGGTTGAAGAAGAAAGAAGATGGTGATTGACATTGCGTAAAGGCGTTGGTTAGATCCAGTGACAGGATCCAAAGAGACTGAGTTCAATACCCGGTTAAGGCAGTGGAGAACGTAGAGAGGGTAATTAACGGGAAATAACTGATAACTGACATCCATTAAACATGGCACGTGGAACTAGAACAGTCTACCCCAGTGAGCGAAATAAAAGGTTCAGTTCGACATTCCAACCAACTGAAGAAGTCCGGAGCGTTCAGCGGCTGAAACGTTGTAATATTAGGTTGGTGCAAAAATAATGACATAATAATGTCGTTTTTTGACGTTAAAAATACGTCAAAAAACGACAATATTATGTCATTATTTTTGCACCAACCTAATGAATATGGCGACAAAGATGAGGATAATAGTCGGAATAATGTAAATAGTGTACACAATATCTCATCTGAGAAATATAGACAGATACTGAAGGGCGGAAACGTTGTAATAAATATGGCGACAAAGATAAGGATAATAGTTCGAATAATGTAAATAGTGTACATAATATCTCATCTCAGAAATATAGACAGATACTGAAGGGCGGAAACGTTGTAATAAATATGGCGACAAAGATGAGGATAATAGTCCGAATAATGTAAATAGTGTACATAATATCTCATCTCAGAAATATAGACAGATACTGAAGGGCGGAAACGTTGTAATAAATATGGCGACAAAGATGAGGACAATAGTCCGAATAATGTAAATAGTGAACTAAACGTGGCTATCAAAAAAAAAAAAAAAAAAAAAAAAAAGAACCCGCGCTTTTTATTTCTACATAAACGCATCTCTCCAAGAAATAATTTTTTTTTTTCATTTTCTTTCCTTTTATTATTATATTATTGAATTACTGGATAAGCAATTCAGATGACGAATAAAAATAAAATAAATAAAAAGAAAGTAAATCAATATAAAAAAAACATGCAAAAGTTTTCAGAAGTGGGGGGTTAGTTTGGTATTTAAATTAATTGTAAATTGATCCGTTACGCAAAACAAAAAAAATGTTCATACTACGCAATAACAACGTCTTAGGAAAATTCTATTTCATAGTGTATAAATCGCTCTATCTGACTTTTATCGCTAGATCATTATTATGCCACCACTCACGATAAAAATGTTACAATCTAAAAATATTTCCTGGTTTTAAATATCCCGCAAAAACCCATAGAAAACGAATCAATCAATTAAGCCCTATCTGGCTACCTCTGCCTACCTACCTGTCTGTCTGTTACTCTTTCTCTCTCTCTCTCTCTCTATATATATATATATGTATTAGGTTGGTGCAAAAATAATTTCGTTTTCTAACATATGCTACTATGTGAGAAAACGAAATTATTTTTACACCAACCTAATATATATATATATATATATATATATATATATATATATATATATATATATATATATATATATATATATATATATATATGTGTGTGTGTGTGTTTGTGTTAATATTATAAAGTGATATTGTGTATAAAGTCATTTTGGGTATAAAATACATGACTTTATATATTGGTCGTGCAAGCTGATCTTCCTTATGTACTATGAGATATTCCGTTGTTAGAAAAACGCAGACGCCATTCTCGAAGTATATTTCATGTAACCAAAAGTACAAGACAAGCTGACACATTGCTTATCATTTCTTCTTTTGTGTTCGGTTTCATCGGATTATTGAAAAAGTAGAATATCTTCTGACAAGCAACACTAATGGTAATTATACAGTGCAACGATAATTGCATAAACATCCGATATTGCTCATCTATCTATCTATCTATCTATCTATCTATCTATCTATCTATCTATCTATCTATCGCTTTCTCTCTCTCTCTCTCTCTCTATATATATATATATATATATATATATATATATATATATATATATATATATATGTATATATATATATATATATATATATATATATATATATAGATAGATAGATAGATAGATTTAATGGATTTCAAGACGTAGGTAATCATGGGTCTCCACAGGTTTCTATTTTTATTATTTGTGAATTACCCTGACTTCTTGGAAAATATAGTGGAGTCGTTTCCGGTTACATTGTCCATGGTACCAAATTCATAGTAGTTTTCTTTTAGGCTGGCAACCACCCAAGGCTAGTAAGCCAATTCTACACCCTTGCCGTTAAAATCGAATCAATCATAAATTACGAACCCCAATCATAGTTACAGTTAAGTAGACATGAAGGTAAGATATACTCCAATTTAAAAATATTCGAGATCTAATAAAACTTATGTAGATAAAACACCAATAAATATCTATATCATCATCTTTGTTTTGAAACATTTCACTCCAAGCAAGGCAATAAAACCACTAAGACGCAAGTTGGAGCCTAGAGTGAGTGTTAGAGAATATGAGAAAAAACATATTAAGGCGAGTAAATAATAAAATAACAATAATTAAAAAGACAGAATGTAAGAATTGGCATTGAATTTACATTTTCGAAGATCAAAGTTCACTGAGAAGCTTGACGCCAGAAGAGAGTTCCACATGCAAGAATTGCAAATAGAAGAAACGGTTATCATCGAATTAACGGTTATATCTAGTCATTTCAACTGTAAAATGATGATATCCTGTCGCCAATCTAGTTCTATGCTTAAATTCCTAAATTCTAGGTACCATAGCAGAAAGTTCATCAGAACAATTACCATTACATTATCAGGCACAAGGAAAATATGTTACTGCGGTGGGAAAGTGATTCAAGCCGAGATGCCAGGTAAGGACCAATAACTTTGCAGATCATTTCATTGGATTTTATCTAGAATCTTTAAATACATAGCAAGAGCACTAGACCATATGTGGAAGCAATATTCAAAGTAAGGAGAATAGTAGACTTACAAATACGTAAAAAGAATTTGGAGAGTTAAATTATCTAACAGGATACAATGATGCAACTTTCCTAGCAGTAGACCGAGTAATTGATTCAATATAATCTTTCCACTTCATGTAAGCGGAAACGTTAGTCCAAGGAGGTGTAATAAGTCCCTTTCCCAGGAGAGTGATTTATTGCACCTTGGCATCAGCCATACTGATGGGATGTAAAAAGGGTTCTCTTAGATAAGTACGAACGGTGGAGTAATGGATAGCGCCTCGGATTGGGGAATCAGAGAGCCAAGTTCGAATTCCAGTTGGATCCATTACATTCACTTACGTGCTAATACCCTTAAGAAAGTTAAATAGCCTTGGGTGGCAACTGATTAAAACTGTATGTAGCCCTGGCGTAGTACATACTATACAACTAAAGAAAGGAGCGTTCACATTGGTTTGAGTGTACCAAATTCTGTCGAATAATGATGATGATGAAACATAAGTGCTCAGTTTCGTTTTTGAGGCGTTAAAATAACATGCCATTCATTGCCCCAGTTAACAACAGATTGTAGGTAATTTTTGAGATCAGCCCCCAATGTTTCCTTATATAAATAAATAGTTGTGTCCTCAGTATAGATACCGAGTAGGGAACTGATGACAGCAGGAAGGTTGCTTATGAAAATTAGGAACAACGTCGATCCAAGAATAGAGTCGTGAAGAACACTTGAATTAATACGAAAAAAGATTTAGAAGAGTGGCCATTCAAAACAACATTCATTTCGTGATGATTTGATAAGAGATTGAATCGGTTCAAAAATTCGTCCAGAAATACCATAATTTTTTTAACTTGTGAAGGAGACCAGGATGCTAAACTTTCCGAAAAAAAAAAGGAATAGTTTTCCAAGAAAGGATTTTCCCAATTTTTCTTGAAATGAAGAAAGAAATTACATTATCTTAATAAAAACGGCAAATATAGTAGGTATATACCAACGATTTACTTAGCTCGAATTCGAACGAGGTAACTCTTTTGCACAACAATACCATCAATCATTTGAGCTTTTTTTTTTTTTTTTTCCGACCTCTCCTATCTCGCGACTTCATACTTTACAGACATATGTTGCACTCGCCAATCACCTTACAGTGATGAAGACAGGCGAGGTAATTAGCCAAAACTTTGTGTGAGAGTAGAAACTAACTACAAGAGGGAATAATAGCCTCAGAAAAAAAATCATACTATTATTAAACCTAAAGTAAAGCATTAGCCAAAACGAATTCTATTTAAGAATTAACGATCGCTCCACGCTGAGTCATTATATTATATATTTTTGTAATTCGAATACAATTTTAGATCTCCTGAAAGGATTTGATTTCGTTTAATCAGACTGTCTTGGTACGTTGCTTTGGGCATAAATACTATCATTTGCGTGGGTGTGTGGTTAGAACGTTCGCTTTTCGACCATGTAATCCAGGTAGATATCTCACCAGAGTAGATTTGTCAGGGAGAAAATTTCTTGATGTTATCGGCCTGACAGATATCTTTTAATTTATATCGAATCTAAGACGTTGATTCGGAAGGAGACACATGGAGTAATGGACAGCGGCTCGTATTGAAGAATCAGAGAGCCGAGTTCCTATAGCCATGGGTGGCGTCCATGAGACGGGAGGAGACGGAGGCCATGAGTTCAATCCCCCCTACTGCCTTGTAGGTCTTGCTTCTTGAAGCAATGGTTTGAAGGTAATTTTTAGAGCAAATCCACATCTGCAAGTAGAGACGAGGCAACCTCAACCCCCCGGTGCAAAAGGAACCGGAAAGACATTGCACTATCCTGACTTGAATGTCACCATGAACCACAATTATGAGATGGAGGAGAGCGGTGACCACAGCAGCGGTACAAAAGGAAGCTGGAAGCCATTGCACTATTCTGCCTTGAATCTCACCATGAACCACAATTGTGAGATGGAGGAGAGCGGTGACCACAGCGGCGGTGCAAAAGGAACCTGGAAGCCATTGCACTATTCTGCCTTGCACAGTCTTTGCGGATGTGTATTAACGATAACAGCTAACTTGGAAAACTTAAGATTGTAGTAGTCGGGAAAGCATCCTCTTGGGTGTCAGTTCCAGAAAGCTCGTGGGAAAAAGTTCGAATGGAATTAACTTCTCTTTTTGTTTTTTATTTTTTTTTTTTTTTTTTAATTACGCTGTGTAACACGATTTTTGTCCTTGGGTAGCAACTGTTATTTAATCTTTGCTTAAACCAAGAATATTTCCTTCAAACTTTGCTTTTGTGACCAGGATAAAGATATTTCAAAAATGTACCCATTCCGATTTAGAAAACTGGTGAATGTAAACATTGTCATTCACACAAAGTAAGAAGAAAACAATATAAGATTCAAAAGTAATATGTATTTATTCTAGAATTACACAAGAGAGAAAAATGTAGAAGTAAGTAGTTTTTCACTATTTCCACTTATGCTGTAAATTAGTTTCATGAATCATCCCCCCAAATATAGTCTCCTATCAAGTTTTCGTTATCCTATCCTTGGTAGCCATGTTCAAATTCCAGTATATCCTGGTAGAAGCGATCGTCTTGTTCCTCTGGGTACACCCCCATGTTCTCGAATTTATCAAGTATATGGACGTTGAGAGATATCCTACAGCCCATTTTGCCGTAGATCTTCACGAGGGTTTTAACAAGGTCCACATAGTTTTCGGCCTTGTGATTCCCCAGAAATGCCCGAACCACTATGACAAAGCAGTGCCACGCTGTTTTCTCCGTCCTAGTGAATTTATGTTGGAATTGCTTGTAGTCTATGATTTTATTTTATTTGTGGTTCAACGAAGACACCGGTTTTGACTTTTGCCGCAGACAGCTTAGGGAAAAATTCTTGAAGATACTCGAATGCTGCAGAATCCTTATCTAGAGCTCTGGCAAATTGTTTCATAAGGGTCAATTTTAAGTGCACAATACTTGAAAGTTCTAGAAAGTTCTATAAATCTTTCCTTCAGCAACTCAGCATTGAATCTGTCTTGGATGTAATGGAAAAGAGGTTAGTTTCAAAACCGATGTCCAGGTGGATAAAGCAAAGCTTGAAGTGAATAATAGTCATTTCCGGTGCTTTGTAAGCACAAGCGACTAGAAAACAACATTTACTGACCAAAGACAAAAGAATGTTTAAAATTTGTTACAGTGTTATGAAAAAGACATCGATATAAATAAATATGTCTCACCTTGGCTTACCTCCTCGATGAGATACCTTCATCATTTCATTGTCATCAGCAGTCGGTGTTCGAGCTCAGGTAAAATGCTGAATTCCTTTTTCTAAAAATCAGAGAGATACATCCCAGTTAGAAGAGTGGCGCAACACAATCACCTGGATTCAGTTACTCGTATTCAGCTGTGTCAGGCTCGGTTAAGCTTGGTTAGTTTCGACAAGTTTTCATGGTCCGCCTGTCGCATATTCTTCATTTCACTAGGAATTCTGAGTCATCGCAATGACACCATGATCGAATTAATACCTGGCACTCATTCGCCTGTTCAGGTTTATCATTAACATAATATCCAGTAGATTCTATTTTGAATTGTTAATTATTTTTTTTTACTTCTGTTTCAATAAGGACGAAGAAAATAAAATAAAATTCGTTTCAAAATCACAAGAAATTCGTTTTTGAAATTATTATTTTTTGTTAAACTGTGATCCCGTTTTTCAAGACGTAGGTTCAATTACATATCTTCCTTATCCGCTGCACTGGACATAATTCCATTCGTTCGTTATATTTACGAGATAGATCAAGCTTGTTTAAATCAGCTGATTAAACTGGTGCCGGGATCAAAATACTGGTTCAGTCAGGGTTTCTTTGTATATTAATCACAGACTTTGAATCAAAATTTACAAATTGATATATATATATATATATATATATATATATATATATATATATATATATATATATATATATAAAGGTTCTTGAGGGTAATTCTTTGTTTTTAGTTTTGTTCGAATTATTTTTGTTTTTTGCCTTGGATATTTTTTTTTTATAAAACTTCAACTCGTGAGCCAATCTATTTTTGGACAGCAGTTAAGTCCCTTCTTTATTTTTGGACAGCAGTTATGTCCCTTTGTTATTTTTTAATTCATATCAGGCGTCGAGTTTTATTATACCTCAAACCTTATTATTTGCAACTATAGCGATTTTTCAAAAGAAAATCTGTTTTGTTGATCACTGGAATTGTTAAATAGAATTAATTTAATTAATTGCTAAAATATTTACAGTACGTTCACGAAAATTAGAATTTGTTGACTTTATTCATTCTCTTTTTTTTTTTTTTGATAGTTTTATTTGGTTTCTATCTGTATTTCGGCTTGAGTGTAAAACTGACCCAGACATTGTCAAGAGTTGCAGGAACCTTACTGTCATCGATATAATCTTTCTTTCGGAAACAAATTAAAAAATAATACTTTGATATAATCTTACACTAGGTTAGGGTGTGAAGGGCTATTTCCATAATCTTTTATATTTCGTTATCAATGACAACTTTAATTGGAAACAAACAGGACGAGGAAACAAAACATCTGAAGCAATGTTTTTAGTATATATAGATATAAGTTCTCCAAAAGTCTTCTGAGGATTGGATGGGAAAAACATCCTTGAAACGAAACTCTGAGTATAGAGAGATCTAAATAAGATAAGAGAACTCTTTTTGTTTAATACTGATAATTATATATATTTTCAATTTTCTTTTCATGAAATTATTTATGATTTCTGATTTCAATGAGATAAATGTATTTGTTGATGGGAATAACAAGAAATGTTTTTCGTCGCAAATTTTTCAACCATTTTTTAAAGAATCTTTTGGTTCGTTGTGTATAACATTTTGATTTAATATTCCGGAATAAATTTAATACTCCGGAATAAATTTAATATTCCGGAATAAATTTAATATTCCGGAATGTACTCGTCATATATTTAGTTTTTAACAAATTGCTGGTAATTTTTTTTTTTGAACATCTGTGGTTGACTTTTCTTAAAGGTTATGTATTTTCCGACGATACTTCCTATATTAGCAAAGGTGGTTTTTTTAATCTTGTAATATTATACGCGATGGCAGCCATTATTATCTATTATTTTTAACTTGAGCAAAATAAATAATTCGACCAACTCTAAAATTGCATTGTTTTTCTTTGTTTCTATTTTTTATTTTTTAATTAAAGACTTTTTTTTCTTTTTATTAAACTGATGAATCGGTTGATTATTTTTATACATTTTAAAGACATGGATTTCTTTTTTTTTGGAAAAAATAAAACACTACTTTCGTTATTTCAAACGTTACACAGTCTGGTATCTGTCCGTAGGTTTTGAGTTTGTAACGTTGAATGGAAAGTATTTGAGTTCTGCTTAAATGTTACTTTAAACGCCCTTCCGACATTCTTTCGCAAAAAGCTCTTCCTAGCAAAAGACTGTCCGTTGTGGGCGATGGGCGTCGTAGGACTCTTCTCCCTGCCCAACCGGGCAAACCGTAATCGTAGCATACCAAGATTGTTCATCTGTCCCAGGCTGTCGACGCTGGTGTCCCTTTCCATGGCGTTTCTGACAGGCACCAGGCACAGACACGTATTTAACACTTTATAAAGGTGTTCAATTCGTAAGGAGAAAATTCCGTATAGGATCGGATTGAGCGCGCTGTGCGTCATAAAGATCGCCTCGGAGACGTGCAAAGCCTTTTTCATACCGATCGTGTAATTGCTGTAAATTCTCACTAAGTTAACAATGAAGTATGGCGTGAGGCAAGTGACGAAACCGATGATGACTGTCAGGGTCATTGTTACGACGCGTCTTTTTGACGCCGATACAAGCGATTGGTTGATCGAGATACGATTAGTATTGACCGATATGTTATTGTGACGGATCTGGGGGATTTCATTAGCCCGACTGAAAACCACCCGGGTAATGTTTGAATAGCAATAAAACATCACCACCCCTGGAATTACAAGAATATAGGCAGTAAGGAAAGTGAAATAAACTTTTCGTTGCCATTCATTTGTGTAGCCCTTGCTGACGCATTTCAACTGCGTACTCCCATCCGCTTTGGTCTTTTCAACCTGAACAAAAATAAGTAACTGTGGAATGGCGAAAATAAAGGCCATCACCCAAGCTGTGATCACCTTAGTTCGGATTTTTGGTCGGCTTCGAAGCGATTGTAAAGGTTTGACGATTACTTGGTATCGATCAATACTCATGCCCGTCATCAGGAACGTGGTACTGGCTAACGTCACAATCTGCAGGTAGACGCTGATTTTGCACACAACCTCTCCGAGTACCCATTCGCCGAACGCAATGAAAAGGATCTCGGTTGTCATGGTGATCATGGCGACGGTCAGATCGCCGATGGCTAGATTCACGAGAAAAATGTTCACCCGTTTCACAAGACGTGATCGCTTCCAGAAGATGGCGGCAATCAGGGTTAGGTTACCCACAATCGTAGCGATCATAATAAACGCTACAGTAATGATACGTTCAATGATTTCCGGTGACGAAACCGGGACGTTAAATGTTACTTCCGGATCACTTTCATTGAAATCCGCCGACGATAAATTTTGAAATATCGTGAAAACAGACATCTTGTTTGAATTCTTGAAAATATTATTATTGATATATATATATATATATATATATATATATATATATATATATATATATATATAATTTATGTTAGTGTATGTATATATATGTATATAAGTTTATACATATATATTTAATTCACATGTATATACATAATTTTTTAAATATATAATTTATAAGTATACCTATATGTAAGTATATATACATTTATGTATATATATTTATGTATATATATTTATGTATAGTTATAATATATTAAATATATGTAAGTCGCATAAAATTAAAATTTAATCAACGATTCTTCAGCAGATGACAGAAGCCTAAAGAGGCCTACTTTTTATAATAGTTTTAGCCGCTTATTTTTTAAGATGCAGTCAAAACGAACGTCGTTGAAGATAAGGTTGGATTTTCACGTAGCATGAAAAGTCACTGGAAAATCTTTCGTATGCTTGCGTTGTCAAATGTACACCTAAAAAAAAAAAAGAAAGATAATAAAATAAAATAGTGCAAATGTAATAAAAATTAAAGCATTTGTTCATTAAGTTAAAATAATAGTTAATTGAAATTAAATAAAATAGTTAATTAAAATAATAGTTAATTAATTATCCCAATCACGAGTCTTGTAACATCTTAGGGTGATAATGACACCACACGTAGTGCAGTCATGGCAGAGGTGGTTTGTCCTGATGAAAATATTGAAAACCCCTCTCCAGGCTGGTTTGAATTCAGAGTTTTCCTTCTCGTAGAATAGCGGCCAACCAAGACTATAAGGAGTGCCAGAGAAAAGCAATAATAACAACGAAAATTGCAATATGAGCTCTGGTAAAAAAATGCAATGATAACAGCAAAGGCCCACAAATTCATACACAGATTTCCTTAAGGACACATGGCACAGTGGATAAAGGCGTTGGTTAGATCCAGTGACAGGACCTAAAGTGTTGTGGAGAACTTGGAGAGGCGAAATAATAGGAGATAACTGACATCCATTAGACATGGCACGTGGAACTAGAACAGTGTACCCCACCGAGCGAAATAAACTGTTCAATTCGACATTCCAACCACCTGAAGAAGGCCTGAGCGTACAACGGCCAAAACTTTGTGATAAAAAAGCAACACAGATGATGGCAATAGTTTGAATAATGTAAATAGTGTACATAATACCTCATCTCAGAAATATAGATAGACACTGAAGGTCCAGTTTGTTCTGCTATTTACCCATAGGTTTAGGGAAAAGAGGTGGATTCATACTTTTCTCATGGGCATTTGCGCCTAAGTGAACATAAAGAATTCGACTGAAATCTAAGTGAATGTAACGAACTCGGTTCCTAGATCTCTCAAGCCGAGCCTCTATACATTACACCACAGCAAATCCATAATTAAATATTACTGCTGTTCAAAATGACCAGAAACTAAGCAATTATTTTTTTTTAGCCAGTATCAAAAGTATTTATCTGGTTTATAGTTTTAATCGTATCTTTCTTACAGATTCTTGGAGAAGGTTCGTATTCCGGCGTAACAAAGACAGTACACTCAAATCCTCAGATAGCACAAGAAGACCGTTTTCAAACAATTTGGTCTCCCCAATTTCACTCAAAAGGATCAACCCCTGATATGGTTTTGCAAAGCATCTCCCAACGATTTTGAGATCGTCTCCTTGAAAAATCGATCATATTGAAACTGGAATCCGCATCCTCACAGTCGAAGCGCTAACGTTCTGACTACTCGGCTATGCGCTTTTTAATAGTGTGGCCTTTGGAGCAAAAATCCACAAAAATAAAACAAAAGAGAAAAAGAAAAAAAATGAAATATTTAATATTTTACAAAAACATTTCCTTCATTTTTTTTCCTTCATTTTTTTTTTCCTTATTTGATTTCCAATCATGATATAATTATCATTGGAAATAGATTATAGATTTTTATACGATCAAGAAGCCGTTTTCGTTCTGGGTATGGCGATAAACTACATCCGCGTCCTGGGTAAGATGGTAAACTACATCCCTGTCTTGGGTAAGACGATAAACTACACCCGCTTCTTGGGTAAGACGATAAAGTGCACCCCCGTCTTGGGTAAGACGATAAAGTACATCCGCGTCCTGGGTATGACGATAAACTACGTCCAACAGCAAGGCCTCTGATCAGGAGGTTTTGAGGAGCGTGGAACCACCTCTTAATTGATGGTGTTCCCAAGTCCACTCTGATCCGGGGTGGTACTCAATAGTCAACTCGAAACTGGGGTATAAACACTATGAATGTGTAAAAACAGGTTTTAATACCAGAAATACTTCGTAAAAAAATTATTTCCAGCAATAAATTTAAAAAAAAATAAATTGCCAGCTATACATATTTGATGAAAAATATTACCAGCAATAGTTTTTTGAAAAAAAATTATTGCCAGCAACACAGTTTT
>OZ010592.1:27753642-27803642 GCA_963932145.1 Acanthosepion lycidas | reverse complement strand
GCTTGTCTAGCTAGATCAGTTACGACTGAAAGGTGAGTTCGGTCGTCACTAGGTGCCCCATACTTTCGGCCTTGTGCCACATCTAAGCTACCCTTAGAAAATAACCATATTAAGGGCACATCGTGCTATCATGGTTATCAATCTTGTCTCGCTAGATCAGTTACGACTGAAAAGTGAGTTCGATCCTCACTAGGTGCCACATACTTTCGGTCGTGTGTTACATCTAAGCTACGCTTAGAAAATCACGATATTATAACGTTCCATTCTTGTAGTTTCTTTTCGCACACTGTAGAACTCTCTTTTGGTTTCTTGCTGTCCTGGCGCCTACAATCTTCAAAATGATAAATGCAACGACAATCTCTATCTTGTATTAGTAAATCTTCTTCCTTTATTGTCCTTACACTTTTACAAACTTTGGGGTGGTATTCTCACACAAAAAAAACAAGAACAAACGTCCATATAAGTCCGGAAATCCTTCGTTTTTTTTAGTTTACTGCAGAACGCTGTTAAATATACAATCCAATATACAATGCGAAAATACATTAGGGGTAGAGTGAAAGAGACTGAGAAGTCACTAGTGTAAGGATAGGTAGGGGAAGACGGGCTCAATGGCCTGCACATACCCACGATCTCAATCATTTGGATTTGTATCTGTGGGGTCAACTAAAACAATTGGTTTATTCAGAAGACATTAATAATAAAGAGATGCTTCACGAATGCGTCATGGGGACCTGAGAAGCCATTCGACACCATGTCTGAGTAATTGAAAGTGTCCGCCAGTCAATAATCCGACGGGTCCATGTGTGTGTAAAAGAAAGGGGAGGATATCTTGTTATGAGATACAGTGTTGTACAATGGTTGTCTTTTGGACATATGTTTATATGAACAGTTTACCTTATTTTTTAAAGCTGATCGTTTTGTGTTCATTTTGTTTAGTTCTTTTTTCGTAACAGATTTAATGTTTAGTATAGAGCTTAGAAAAAATTCGCAGTGTGAGATAGGCAAGAAGTAAGGCATGTAGCAACATCAGCACGGCAAAGGGCACTCCTTTAAAGACAAGGAAGGGCAAAAATATTTTAAGTCAAGTGATAGCGATTGCTGTATGAGTCGTACGATTTTTGAATCAAGCACAGGCAACGCCGGGCCATGCTACTAGTATTATTCTTATAGCAACATAGCAAGATTAAACAAATTCTAATCAATAACAATTTCCCTAACTACGTCGTGGATGGACGAATAAAATTTAGAAATATGGCACAAGCTTTCTTTCCGATGCAAACAAAAATAAACATACCATTAATTTAATTTAATTTTAATAATGCACCCTAAATTTAAACGGAAAAGAAATTAAACTCATTTAAGATATATGTCACACAATGATCATAAAAAAACTCCTAAGATCTATAAAAAGTTTCAAATATCTACTCTCTGTCTATATCTTTTAGATGTGATATTATGATTATTTACATTATTTGCATTATTCGGACTGTTATCCTCATCTTCATTGCCATACTCACAACGTTTCGGCCTCTATATCTCTGAGATGAGATATTATGATTATTTACATTATTTACATTATTTGGATTGTTATCCTCATCTTCATTGCCATATTCACAACGTCTCGACCTCTATATCTCTGAGATGAGGTATTATGATTATTTACATTATTTACATTATTTGGATTGTTATCCTCATCTTCATTGCCATATTCACAACGTTTTAGATACTGTACGCTATGGCGTTCTTTAAGTAATTGGAATTTCAAATCGAACCCTCTATTTCCTCCACCGAAACAAAAATTACAGTATAAGCTATGATAAAAGTTGCAATAATAATAAAAAAATTGCAATATGAGCACTAGTGAAAAAAAGAAAAGAAGGTTGCTGAGACATTAGGCTTATAAGTCCCAGAAATTCATAGACAGATGACCTCAAGGGCACATGGCTCAGTGGATAAAGATGTTAGTTAGATCAGGTATTATGACATAAAGAGTTGTGGGTTCAATACCAGGCCAAAAACTTGAAGAGTTGTGTTAAAGGGAAATAACTTAAAGATTTGGAAATAGACATCGTACCCGGAACTAGAAAAATCTACCCCGGTGGACGAAACAAAGAGTTCGGTTCGAAATTTCAATCACCCGAAGAAGGCCAAAGCGTACAACGGCCGAACCGAATTAAGATGAGAAATAACACTCCCAATAATGTAAATAACCATGACACCTCATGTCAGAGATACAGACAGATAGAGTAGATTAGATATTTTTAACTTGCTATGGTAAATGACAAATCTTAGGTGTTTGTTATGATCATTGAGGGATATGTATCGGTGGATTATGAGTTTAATTTCTTTTCCGCTCTGTTTATCTGCAAAATTAAAGTAAGGCTTTATATATATATATCTATATATAGATATGTTGTATATATCTATCTATATATATATGGTGTATCAAATATATATATATATATATATATATATATATATATATATATATATATATATATATATATATATATATATATGTGTGTGTGTGTGTTATATGGATTGTTGTCCTTGTTTTGGTTGGAGGAAGACGCCCCAAAGTTTGTAAAAGTATTTTTGATACACCCTATATGTATATATATATATATATATATATATATATATATATATATATATATATATATATATATATATATATATATATATATGTGTGTGTGTGTGTGTGTGTGTTTCTGTGTATTATATGGACTGTTGTCATTATTTTGGTGTGAGGGACCCGCCCCAAAGTTTGTAAAAGTATTTTTGATACACCCCTGTATATATATATATATATATATATATATATATATATATATATATATATATATATATATTTCTATCTATATGTCTTTCAAACGATATGTCATGAGTAAATGTATACAGACAGGTTTTCAGTCTAGGAGATATATCTACACACTCGTAGATGGCACTTTTGAATGTTGCCATCTTTCGTTTTGAAGTGTTTTCTGGATGTTTTTGCTGCCAAATACGATCATCAAATCGGCTGAAATGGAAAAGCATCAGTGCGTATGAAATTCGCATGGGAAAATTAGCAGCTGGGTTCACAAAGCTAGGACGTAATTATAGAAAACTCCATGATGTTTGTCACGAAACCTTAAACAGAAGCCCGTGTACAATATAACAATGGCAAATGTACACGGAAATGTGTATTGTAAAGTAAAGAGGAACACACACATAAGAGATACTCCCCGAAAGCATACGAAACTTAAAGCATTAAATGCTTTCCCCCAAGAAGCACATTAGATAGCAAGTAAGGGCTTTTATTTCCTGGGGCGTAACTGCGAGAGATGTGTGAAATTCCCAGCCTGGCGAGACACGGGAAACCCAGGGTAAGTAGATAGTTGTACAAATTCCTCTACCTTTACAAGAGTCAGAGAAAGCCAAGAATGGAGTACCGTCGTCATATATTGAACAGGAGCTACACAGACTGCACTTTCCAGCAACGATAGAGTCCAAAAGCTTTTCCGAGTCCTTATGTGGATGAATTATTTTCCACCAACCAGTCGGATGTGATGAACTTCTCGCTGCTCTATCGCTACTTTCACAGAAAGTCCTTGGAAGAACTAAATTCCTTAGTTCTGACAGGCCTAACCTTCGCGCCATGTACTCACTATACCATTTACATTGTAGCAAACCATCAATATTTCCATCATATTTCATTGGTGAGATGTAAGTTCCACAGCTTCTTCTTGCGAACCACTGCTCTGTGTAATCGACTCCTAAGAGAATGCTTCCCCGAACACTACAACCTATTCAACTCTAGGGTTAACCATTATCTTCCTCTCCTGTCCTTACGAACAGCCCCCTAACGTAACACTTTACTTCGAGTGGCCTCTGGGCCTTGTACAGTGTGAACCTTATTGTAAAAATCATCACCCTGGGTCGTATTTTATATAAAACCCAAGTTTGTTTTTTAATTTTTATTTATTTATTCTATTTCGTCTATCTTAACGGGTGTGATTTCGTAATATGTTTGGGTTAATTTATTTTACTTATTTTATTGTCATTTTGTTTATTTATTTTATTTTATTTTTCAGTTTTCGATTTTTAAGTAACGTAATAAAAATTTGTTTTCATGTCTGCATTTTGAGATGAGCTCGTATCTTTTATGTAATAATTTATTTTGGTCTGGGAAGGTAATGATAGCTATTTTTTCCTCCAAGAAAAATTTTCAAGTTTTTGATTGGTTGTTGTAGGCTGAAGATCGTTTCCTTATTTTGCAAGATATATTTGGTGTGATGTGCGTTTTGTTTTTAATTTCCCGGATATAGTTAGAAAGTATTGTGCTGTTCGCATATTTACTATTTGTGAAAGATTACAAAATCTTTAGAATTGCCCCTGAGCATTGTTAAAATTTTAGTTAAGTAGTGGTTAGTGCACAAAACCACTATTACCCTACCAAGATCTGGGAGACCGAGCAAACTTACCAGAAGAGCAAAATCAAAACTGGTCCGGGAGGCAACCTCCAACCCTAGTGCAACACTGGAAGACTTCAGTTTCCAGTACTGGGATAGATGCCCATGCATCTACAATTTCCAGAGTATTGCATCGGTCTGGCCTGCAAGGGAGGGTAGCTAAAAAAAAAAACCTTCCTGAAGCCTATGCACAAGCAAGCTAGGCTAAACTTTGCCAAAAGTCACATCAATGATTCCATGACCATGTGGTGAAAGATTTTGTGGTCAGATGAGACCAAAGTCGAGTTATTTGGAAAAAATACGAAACGCTACATTTGGCGGAAAAAAGCGACTGCTCACAACCTCATTACACTGTCCCCACTGTAAAGAATGGTGGTGGCTCGATTATGCTTTGGGGCTGTTTTTCAGCTGCATGGCCTGGAGAGCTGCTAACCATCCAAGGTGTCATGGACAGTGTCAAGTACCAAGAAATATTGGAGGCAAACTTGCTGAGGTCTGCTAGAGCTCTGCGCTTGGGTCGCAATTTCAAGTTTCAACAAGATAACGATCCCAAGTATGTGTCGAAAAGCACTAAAGCTTGGTTTTCTAGCAAGCAAATTACAGTTTTGGAGTGGCCCAGCCAGTCTCCAGGCATCAATTCTATAGAAAATCTATGGCGAGATCTAAAGCTGGATGTGCACCGACGTTCCCCATCTAATCTGACACAGCTCGAGAAGTTCTGCCATGAAGAATGGCAAAAACTGTCAGCAGACCACTGCAGCAAGCTCGTGGAAGGCTACCGGAGGCGTCTGCAGGCTGTAATTGACGATGCAGGATCATCTACAAAGTATTAGCTGAAGACATTCCAAAGGGGGTGTAGAATTTTGCAAAGACATTTTTCAAAATTATCTTTGATTAAGAATCAGTTTAAAATTTTTTAAATGTATTTTGTGTATTAAATAAAAGTGTGATAGATCTGCTTATTAAAACAAATTATTGGATTTTAAAATATTAATTGTTCCTATCAAAATAAACAAAATATACCCAATTTTCAAGGGTGTATAGATTTTTGTAATGCACTGTAATTGTTAAGTTTAGCTCATTATAACTCAACTCCATCTGTTCATGCACTTAGTGAAGATCAAACTCTATTAAATAGTAATGATCACCTGACCTCCAAAAACAATTTATGTAGGTGTAAATGTCTTCACTAGAAACGAATAAAATTTATTATGTTTAATTGAAAAGATGTCGACAGACAATAACAATTTAAAAAAAAGATGGTTTTGGGGACATGCCGATGTTCTTTAATTCGATTTATTCAAGGCTCTGAATTGTTAATTCGATTAACATGACTGTGACTCGTCAAACTGATTGGTAAGGATTTGATTTGTAAAATCGATTGATATGGTTTCTTATTAGTTAAATCTACCGACAAAGGAGATAATTTGTCAAATAGTAAACAGCTCAGCAGAACTAAGACATAAAATCTTTTTAGAGGAAGCGTCCCTTTCGTAATGTTCAAGACGGATTGCCCTATCAGTTATAAAGTACCACGTTTACTTTACGATTTTACCCATAGCCGAGGTCGGAAAAGAGGTACAATAATGCCTTTGAAAGAAGCTTTAGTGAGTAGTGAACGACATCAGCTGTACTTTGAATTCGGTTTCAGTTTTCTGCGTCGACAGTCGTCACACAAAATATATATATATTCATAAATTGATATTATAAAACGATATTTTCAGATAAAAAAGCTACCGTTTATAAACCTACATCAGAATAAGCGAATGCAATTTGGTTTTAGCTTTAAATTAATTTTCTTTGGAAGAAAATGCAATTATCTCCCTTCCTTTTTGTAAAAATCAATAAATACATGTTTACGCATGGCAACGCCGAAATGTAATATTTAATCGGCGGTAATTTTCTATGAACGAGTTCCAATGATTCCAGAGATACGTCTTTATTTTTCGAATCACAATTAAATCGTCTTGAGGCATTTTTCGACTCATAATAATTATGCTTTATGATAAAATAAGAAAAGGTAAACTGGGAAGAAAATTTGATTAAGTGACAGGCTTCAATGATAATCATGAAAAGAAAGTAATTGTAATGTTTGGCCAATTAATAAACTGAGAAATGATTCTCGTCTGTTGATACGACATCTTCTGAGGCAATAATTCTTTGAAAATAAAAAGAAAAGCTCAAGAAAGAAAAAAATAAGAATTAAAAATCAAGGAAGGTAAAAATATGGTCGTAAATAAAGAAAAGAAAATGGGGAATTTGAAAAAGAAAGAAAAAATATAAAGAAGACAGCAAAGGAAAGAAGTAGACGGTAATGAAAGAAAAAGAATGCAGAATTTGAAAAATGAACGAAAGAAAGGAAGAAAGAAAGAAAGCAAATAAAACCTAGAAGAATTGTAATCAAGCTGGAATCAAACAAGGCGATAAAAAAGAGAATTTACGAAGGAAAAGCAGCAAGAAAAAAGAATGAAATCTAGATAAGCACAATGAAAGTATGGAAAGAATTAGAAGATCGAAGAAAGAAAGGAATTGAGAATGATCAAAAGATAAGCACAATGAAGAAGAGGGTAAAGGAAATGAAAAGCGCAACGACTTACAAGAGAAGGAAGAAACGAAGAAAAGACAAAGAGGAAGACAAAAACAAGGCGACAAAGACAGAAAACTTACGTAGGAGTAGAAGAAAGAAAGAAAGAAAAAAAAAATTAGAAACTGATCGGTAAAGAAAGAAAGAAAGATAGAAAGAAAGAAGGAACGAAAAAGATGTCAGCAAAAAAGCAGTAAAGAAGGAAAAGAAGAAAGAATAAAAGAAAGAAACTTAAAAACTATTTGGTACAAAGGTGGGAAAGAAAGAAAAAAAAGAAAATTAAAAACTGGTCGGTAAATACAAGGCGAGAAAGAAAGAAAGATACAAAGAAAGAAAGATACAAACAAAGGATAATAGAAAATAAAAACCTCGTCGGTACAAAAAGGTGAAAGCAAAAAAAGAAAAAAAGAAAGAAAGAAATACAGCCAGAAAGAAAGAAAGAAAGAAAGAAAGAAAGAAAGAAAGAAAGAAAGAAAGAAAGAAAATAAAAACGTGGTTGGTGCAAAGAAGACGGTAAGGAAAGAAAAATATAAATAATTGGTTAAAGAAGGAAAGAAAGAAAGAAAGAAAAATGAAGGACTGTTTGGCAAAAACAAGTTGCAAAAGAAAGAAAAAGAATGGAATTTAAAAAAAGGAAAAAGTTACGAATTAAAATAAATAAAAAAAAAAGACATTGAGGAAGCAAAAAACAAGTCGTGAAAGATAAAAAATGTAAGAATATAAAAAAGAAAGAAAATAAATTTAAAACCTGATTGGGTAAAAAGGCAGGAAAGAAAGAAAGAAAGAAAGAAAGAAAGAAAGGTAAAAAGGCAGCAAAAAACTTAAAAAGAATAAAAGATGGAAAGAAAATAAAGAATTATTTAGTAGACAAGATAGGAACGAAATATATAAATAAATAAATATAGAAAGAAAGAAAGAAAGAAGGAAAGAAAGAAAGAAAGAAAGAATAAATGACTAGTCTGTAAAAATAAGGTGAAAAAAAAAGACGGACATAAAGAAAAAAAATAAAAACATAGTCAGTGCAAACAAGGCAGTAAAGAAGGAAAAATAGATAAATAAACAAAAGAATGAAAAATGGGAAACAGAAAATGAAGGACTGTTTTGCAAAAGGAAGGCAATAAAAAAGAAAAAGAATAGAATTTAAGAAAGGAGAAAACTACGAAATAAATGGAATCGAGGTCGGCATAAAGTTACAAATTAAAAAAGGAAAATAAAGATTAGACGTCAAATGGGCACAAATAGTGGAATCTTTTTTTATATGCCAAGTCCTTTCAGGATGATGACGGTCATGGCTCATCACAAATTCCTATCATTTGTTACGCAAAAATTTTTCTTTTTGCCTTCAATATGACGAGTGGATTAAATTCTCCTTCCTCATTATGTGCCACAGAAACTTAATGTTATTTTCTGATTGTAAATATAAAGTCTTCATCAAGGACTCGTCGTTGCACACACGTTTTACCCATGGTATTCACTGGTCTAACCACATCTCTGATGCTTAAGTCTCTTCATCAGTTGAAAAAAATGTACAGCATTCACGGCCATATCTCTATGACCAGCTGCTATTCATTTTTGAGTCACCAGGGCTGCTAATAAATCCATATCACTGACCCCCCGCTCAACTCACACTTTTGGCTCATACTGCGACTAAGTCAAGCGGACCTTAGTTACAATTTCTGGGTGAGAGCGCATAATTTGGTGTTATCATTTTTTTTAACAAGGCCAGCATGCTCATACACTCGTTCACGATGACTTGTGACTTCGTGCTAGTACAACACCCAGTGGCTTCCAAACTTTTCCGTGTACAAAGTTATACTCAAAAGGCATAGGTTAACCGGTGATTATGGCTTTCAGACACTTTCCAAAAGTGCCGCGTGCTGGGGATCATCTCTCCA
The DNA here is from genome assembly GCA_963932145.1 of Acanthosepion lycidas. Lineage (NCBI taxonomy): Eukaryota > Metazoa > Mollusca > Cephalopoda > Sepiida > Sepiidae > Acanthosepion > Acanthosepion lycidas. The sequence continues at coordinate 27,794,709 of OZ010592.1, read as the reverse complement.
AGTTGATATTATCAAGAAGACACCACCCCAACGAATCGACTATGGTGAGATTCGAACCCAGATCTGACATCTAGAAAATATATGCTCCAACACCCACCTACATAGGACACAGATATTATGTATCAGTTCAATATTCTTTTCTGTCATTCTAAGGATATTATCCTATGTCTTAATACTTTACTTAATTTCTAGAAGGCCTCTTCGCTATTTCTATAACGCCGTCAGATTTCTGTATCATATTTTTCGTTGTCTGTTGCTACACTACCCAGATACTCAGAATTTTTATAGTGGTTGAATAAAACCAGTGAATAAAGCATCTATGCCTTTCTGCTTTTGCTATTTTTCATTTGTTCATTCTTTCTGCATACAGGCAATTTGTAGGAAAGAACTGGATGATAAGAGAATGAGGAGGAATTTAAGAAAAAAAAAAAATTAGGAAAATGGAGAATGAGAAAGACCAAGGTATAAATAAGGAAGCAAATAGAGAAATAGTTGAAGGAAATTCAAAAGATATAGCGAAACGGAAAATGGTGAATGAAAACGAGGCTAGTAAACAGGGCAAATGGCGTCTGAATTTAAAACAGAATCAAGTGAAAAACGGAAAAGGAAACGGAGAAAGATAGAAAAATGTTATAATTTTAAAAATAAAATACGAAGGAATGCATGAATGAAAACAGAATAGAAAAAGAGAGAAAGAAATTGAAAACGAGGCTAGTAAACAGAGCAAATGGCGTTTGAATTTAAAATAGAATCAAGAAAAAAGTAAAAGAGAGAAAGAAATTACAAGGTTGCATTAAGAAGTGTGTAAAAAAGAGAGTGAGAAAAGAAAAAAAGAAGAAAAAAACAAGAGAAAAAAAAAGAAAAAAAGAAAATTTAGAAATTCATCTTTTATGTGCCGTGTCCCATCGGGACATAGGCTATCAAGGCCATCCACATCTTCCTGTCTCTTGGAGCTTTTGTCTTCGTTATTTCTCCCAAACCCTATTCTACCATCCATTTACCCAAGCTCATCAAGTATGATGCGTGCGTCTTCCCTTTGTCCCTCTTTCACTCAATGTCTCACTTGAGAATCAGAAAGAGAGAAAAGAAGAAAAGAACGGAGTAAAGAAAGATAAAAGAAAAAAAATATAAATAAATACCTTATAGAAAAAAAAGAAGAAAAAGAAAGCAAAAAAGAAATCATATGAGAAAAATATAGACAAAATGACTTAAAATATATATTAGGTTGGTGACAAAATAATGACGTAATAATGTCGTTTTTTGACGTATTTCTAACGTCAAAAACGACATTATTACGTCATTATTTTCTCGTATCAATTTTTATTATGTGTTATATTATTTTAGGTTACTTAAAGCGTTTAAAATTCTCCAATGAGTGGAAATAATTCAGTTGTATTTTGACATTTGTTCTAGTGCAATTCAAGACAATGTCATTCTGCCAGGGTTACTGATTAGATAATTAAAATTTTGGTGGTCTTAAGTTGTCAGAATTTTCGCTATATGAGATGTTCATCCTATACGTTATTGTCCTGTCAACACAACGGTCAGTTCATTACCTTCTGTGGCGTATTTTAAGCAAGTATCAGGGATCGGAAATGAAGTAATCCCCCACACACTAATAAGATGCAAAAGTTTTCGACAAGATACGTCACAAAGAACTATTTGAACTGCTAGGTAAGCTTTATTTATATGGGGAAGATATTAGAATAATCCAGAACTCATACTATGAGCAAACCACCTTTATGAGGCTAGAAAATGTATTCAGCAAAAATAGCATGGGGTGTAAGACAAGGATGTCTCTTCTCACCGGACTTTATAGTGAACCAAATCTGATTGAATTAGAACTCATACAAGGATTCATTAACAACATTAGATATGCATATGACAATGTTGATAGCAAACATAGAAAGGAAACCACAAGACCTTTTACAGAATATAGCAAAGGAAAGAGATTGATTCGTATTTTTAAGGTTTATCAACCTATTGCAGTTTAATTAAAGCTAGAAAATATTTTAGAATTTGAGATAAAAATGATTTTGTGAAACAGGTCTCACTAATTCACCCATAGGTTGGGGAAAAGAAGTGGATTCTACCAATGGTATTATATCTTCGATTAACAATTTTGAGCCCATATCCAGTGCATCACCTTAACATCCAAGCTTGCATCATCTGATTACCAAGCGGTCATCCGCCTAGTTGCTGACAAGGTTCGATCAATTTAACTTCGTTGATCGTACGGGGACTGGGGTTTCAACGTGATATGGCTGTAAGCAAAGGAAAGAGAGAAGAAAGGACTACACCCCAACTAAGAAAACAGGATTGTATAGTTATCAGCAAAATAGACAGCCCGACATGCGTATTGCAATTGGGAGAAACCAAAATGAAACACACACATGATGGCACATGCGACAGAAAAAGACAGCTGAAATTTCTAGGGTACACAACTTGGAAAATTTAACACTCATGGGATATATTTAAGGCAAGAGGGACAGAGGAAAGTAGCGCATAACGTACCTAAGGAGCTTTCGAAAAAGATTGTCAGGGATTAGGAGAAAGCAAAAAGACAAACTCTACTATAAAGGACAGGAAGTTGTGGAGAGCCAAAATGTCCACGTCTTGGAGTGGTACGGCTTATAGAAAATGGAGAAGAAGACGTCATGTTTAGCTCAGATCATACAGCTTTATTTTATGTATAACTGGTTCAGAAAGATCGAGCAGTAAAATAAATGATTGTAACAGTTTGATTTGATGAAGCTATTTCATGTAGATTTTCCGTATTTCCTTCTAAAAATGAAATTGGTTTTGATGAAGATTATAAAATTATAGGAGTTTTATCGTGTTTAAGGTAACCCGAGAATATTTAGTCCTTATATAAATGGTCCAATATAACGATTTTCCGTTTATTTTTCAGAGATAAGACCTTGTTCGAGAAGAATTGATTTCTACCCTCCAACCTCTCTCTCACACGTGGAGTCTGTGAGTCTCTCACTACTCTATCGCTACAATGTCGGAAAGTGTTCAGAGGAACTACATTCCTTGGTTCCACCAGAGTTAACCTTTACGGCTAGGACCCGCCATGTTACTTACATAGTAGCAAACCTTGATGGTTACATTGCCAAACTGGAACAGTAAAGAAGCAAATCTTCTTATTTCAATGTCACCTTTGATTCTAATTCTTATGTTTGTTTTCAGGCTTTCGGTCTTTGACCATGGCTCCAGAATGAGTGTTTTCCATTGTGCATGATATCCTGAAAACGATATGCTGCACTAGTGAGTTAAATCAAAGAAAAGAAAGAAAGAAAAAAAGAAAGAAAGAAAGGGAACGAAATGCAGAGGGAAAATACTATGAATAAAACATTCCATGAAGGAAAAAGGAAGACGAAAAGAATGTTTGAAAGAAAGAAAGAAAAATAGAAAGAAAGAAATATGTAAGCATGGAAAAAACTAAAAAAGGGAAAGAAAAGCAGAGGGAAAATACAATGAATAAAACATTGGATGAAGGAAAGAGGGAGATACAAAGCATTATGAAAGGAAAGAAAGATGAAAAGAATAATTGAAAGAAAGAAAGAATGAAAAATAGAAATAAATATGTAAGCATAGAAAAAACAATATGGTGCACTCGTGAGGTAAGTCAAAGAAAAAAAAAAAAGAAAGAAAGAAAAAAGGGAAAGAAAAGCAGAGGAAAATACAATGAATAAAACATTGGATGAAGGCAAGTAAATGAAGGAAGATTTGAGAAGGAGATTCAAAGCATTATGAAAGGAAAGAAAATAGAAAAGAACAATTGAAAGAAAGAAAGGAAGAAGGAAAAATAGAAAGAAAGAAATATGTAAGCATGGAAAAATACAATCCACTTCTTCTCGCACCAGATATGGACTAATTAGTAAGGCTTGTATTCCGAAATCATTATTATTAAAAAAAACAAAAACAAAAAAACAAAAACAAAACAAAACAAGTTAAATAGATATTAGCTAGATCAGGCCCATAATGAAGTACTGTTGTCATATTTGGACGAGAGTTGCCCGGTCCTCACTTTCCAATCTTCGTAGAGTTCAAAGGCGTCTGCGATTCCTTGTTGGAGAAGAACTGTTTTCTACCCTCCAACGTCGCACTCACAGGCGGGATGTGGTGAGTTTATCGCTACTACATTGGAAAGTGCTCGGATGAACGACCTTCCTTACTTCCGCCATGTTTAACGTTTAAGGCTAGGACCTGGCATGCCAGTTACATTGTAGCAAATCCCCACATTCCCTTCGCATCCCATCGGCGTGAAGTAAGTTCCACTCAAACAGATTCTTCTCGGGAACCACTGCTCTGTGGAATAGACTCCCAAGAGGATGTTTCACCGATCACTGAAATCTTAACCTGTTCAAGTCTAGAGTTAACTGTTATCGTGCCCTCCTATCCATATAAACTACACCTTAACACCTCTACCTCGATTGACTCTTGGGACTTGTACAGAGTGAACATTACTGTAAAAAAATCATTTTTGGTTCGTTATTTTTAGTCTTTATCATTAATATTTTGACATTCAATTTGAACACAACATGAGTTTAAGGAATTTAAAAAAATACACGTGACTTGTAATAGCCATTTGTCAAATGCAATAATTTATTTGTTCATGATATATTAGAATTTATTGATTAATTGTCAAACGCATGGATTATCGCAGCAAAGCGTGTAAAGGCACCTTAAAACCCTAATTAGAATCTATTTTAGCAGAAACTTGAAATATTTTTAGGTATCAGCGGCCTATCAGTTTTACTGAGTTTTGTTAAGTGTGCTTACTTCTCACGACCTCCTCTCGGACAAACAATATGGCTTCCTGTTGTGGAGTGGTTTCACAGTGGTGGCTTGTATTTTTACTAAGTCGGTCCTAAAATAGATTCGACGTACAAAACGTTAGGAACTTGATATAATAGGTAATGACGCAGAGAAAATCTAGTTGTGGTCGCTGATACTTTAGTATTCGACTAACGGTCGTCCGGCATCGACTGATTGACCCATGGAGCGACGGTATTTAGACACCCCCACCACCACCACGAGGGCATCATGTGGCACAAGGCCGGTTTAACGTGGGATCTCCGAGCCCATGGGCTCGGCCAAAAATATCCCCATTGAACCCGTATAAACGGGTTCAGGGTCGGTTTACCTCCCCGAAAGAGAATCCTCCCTTCGGCGTAGCCTCTTTCGGGTTTCTCCCCGCCCGAAGGCAGAGAGTTCAACTAGTCAGCCGGTCGTCCGACTTCAGACTGAACTCAGACCGACTCACTGAGCTACTCCCTTGTTACTCTTACTACTCCTACTTATTATAGGTGGGGGAGTCTATTAACTATAGAATAGGGGTGTTCCACTATAACTTCCGGTCTACCGCTGATGTCTTAACGGCCATCACTGAATTTGTATATCAAGCTCTGGATAATAACGCGTAAGCTCGAGCAGTGCATCTAGCTATCTCGAAGGCGGTTGACAGGCGTGTTTGGCATGATGGCCTTCTACGTAAGCTCTAGGGCTAGGGTGTCACGGGACGAATGTTTAATTTTATCCAATCATTCCTATCAAATTATGAAATGAAGGTCGTTTTGAACTGGCTCGCTTCCAGATCTATTCACACGAACGCCTGAAATATATTTTACTACAGAAATACATAAATGATTTCTAGAAAAATGTAATTTGTACCATAGAAATGAATCGCAAAATATTTCCTATAAAAGTGTATAGTTTTGGCATAGGAATTCGTAAGAAATCCCTATAAATTATAAGCTGGTCGATCGGAAAAAGCGTTCAATTAGAATGGAGCAAAAACAGCATCATGTTTAGATGTAACAGAGTCTATCGTCTTCAATTACTTTAAAGTACTTTCATTAAAAACATTTTGAATTAATGCAGTTACTGATATAACAGAAACAGTCTGGATTTATTCAATTAAAGTTAGCCGAGGACATGAAGGGATAAAACAGGCAACATGAAGACCTAGTTAGGACTACAATTATTTTGGAGTTTTTGAAATTCAATTTGTCAGTTTGCTACGATGGATGTAAAAGAGGGTACATTTATAAAGCAATTGTTAAGTTTGATGAAAATTGGTTGAAAGATCAACGAAAAATAAGAAAGAAACCAGTAAAAATCGCCATTAATCGCTACTTACGCGGGTTTTCACTATATGTTAAACAATCAACTTATTGTTGGCTACAATTGAGTTAGGTTTGTATTAGATTGCTTGAAAATTGAGGGAGTTTTCGATTTGTGTTGAAATCGATTTTCTCTATTTTCGCGGTTTTTCGCTCAACGCAGTGGCATAGAAATAAAAATAAGGTATCGTTGAGCTCGTCATGATGTAAGTAACCTACATAGCGAGTTTGAACGAAATCGGAGGAAAAAAGTTGAATTTATCGATATTTGATCGGCTTTATTGTTTTTTTTTTAAATACCGATTTTTTACACTAAGAAACCATCTCTTACAATATATGTGCCAAGTTTGGCTAAAATCGGTTGGATGGATCTCGAGTGAGAAGATATCCCACAGACAGACAGATAGACAGACATCCTCTGTTTTATATATATACAGATGTATTATAAATAATAAAAGAAATCATAGTATTATCAGTGGACCAAGAAATTAACCATGTGTTATTGATAATGTCTAGACAGTTATTTTTTTTTTGAATTGTTATTCCTTTCCTTTAAAAATAAACAGTATCGGCGTGGTTGTCTACTAGTTGTAAGCGCGCATGTAAATTTCTGTAGGTAAATAACTTTTTGTTTATTTTCATGCCTAGAGGCGCTGTGTATGCTTTCCTGTACTTCCTACTCTAAATCGAAATGTACGCCACTCGGAATTCAAAAGCTAATTTTGCCATAATACTCGAATGCGAGGCAGTTCTTTCCGGTTTTACAAGGAGGCTAATTCATTAAAAGGCGGTAGTAACGTGGTCTCCCCAGGAGCAGCGGTGAAATGATACGCAAGAATCCATTAAATCGTTTTTCTCTGACTTTTCCGCCATAAAGAGAATCCGAGGCTGGAGATTTGATGAGATGAGATTTGTTTAAATAAAGTATTCATTGAAAAGTCGTTCCCTGGTGAATTCTATAATATTGTTTTAATTTGATCGGTTTCATTGTGCCAATTTGTATTTTATTTTTGTATTTCAAGGATCAAGTGAGATATTGAAGATGAAGAGGAAAAACGATTGAAGTTAAATAAGAAAATATATATATAAAAAAAACAAAAAACCCAGAAGATCTGTGGAAGAAAAAAGAAAAAAAAAATGATTGAAGAGTCAAGTAAGGAAGAAGAAGGACATTTGAAGAAGAAGAAGCAATAAGTGAATGAAAAAAAAGAAGAAAATCTATTGCAGTCAAATAAGAAGCCTATTTATAAATAACAGGAGATCTCTTGCAGAAACGAAGAAGAAAAATTGATTAAAGAAGTAATGAAGAACAACAATGGAAAAAGGAGAAGCAATAAACGAAAAAAAAAAAAAAAAAAGAGAGAAAATTGACTGTAGATATATATGAAAATTTATAAATACAGACGATTAATGGAAGAAAAAAGGAAAAAATTGACTGGAAACGTAATTAAGGAAGCCTGAAGAAAACAGGTCTTTGGAGGTAAATTTTCAAGAACCGAGGAGAGGTAAGATTATAAAAGACGAACATAGAAGAATGAATGATAAAGAAAGTTGAAGTGAAAGAAAGAGATGAAAATGAAGAAATCGAATCAAATAAATAAAAGAGAAAGGGTTTAAACATGAAAAGAGATGAAAGGAAAAAGGATGAAACCAAAATGAAAAACTGTAAAAGTGTAAAGCGAAAAGGTTACACAGAAAGAAGAATATATATATATATATATATATATATATATTTCACTTCTTCTTTATTTTAATTGATCTGAGAGATGTTTCTGTTTATATATATATATATATATATATATATATATATATATATATATATATATATATATATATATAATGAAAAACAAACCATTTAAGGTACCATTACGATAATTTATTTCACCTAAATCCTTTTTTAAGGATTCAGGATAATCAGGTAAAAAATATATACATATATATATATATATATATATATATATATATATATATATATATATATATACATATATATATATATATATATATATATATATATATATATGTATATATACATATATATATACGTATATATATATATGTATATATACATATATATATATACGTATATATATACATATATATATATATATATATATATAAACAGAAACAGTAGTAAGAGAAATATAAGTATGAGAGAAATGTGTGCATATATATATATATATATATATATATATATATATATATATATATGTATATATATATATATACTTGAAAATGAAACAGAACCAGGTACTTTAATTTAATTTAATTTCTATAATTGAATTGAAAGTTTTTAGCTTCTGTTTTCGAAACATGGTAATTCCTGTGTAGCGATTGAACCATCTTTTTAAATAAAATAATTATAATCTAGGCTCTACTTGTGTATCGAGCACTTTAAAAAAAATAAAAACAAAAATACTAAAGAACTTCGGATCATCAATCAAACAGTTCTTTCCTATTTTATCAATATATTTACCTATTTGTTGTAACCTAGAGAAGGTTACTGAATAGAATAATCAAACGAAGGTTGATAATCGACGATAATACTTAGGACAAGAACAACACATATAAGTGGTACCTAGAAGAAGTAGTCAACTGCTAGAAGTGAGTCAAATGAATTCTAGAATGAATTTCCAACAGCAGACCAACATACAGTATTTACTACTGTATTTATGTGAATGGAGATATACCCAGTTTCGTCTGTAGGTATGCCACTACAATAGGATAGTTACAGGTGACCAGCTTTACTGCATCTCCCCTTTGACCTTGTGCCATAGTTTCTATAAGAACAGGAATAAATTAAGAGCATTTAGTAGTAACACGAAGGACTTTGGACTTCACAACAAAAAGTATAGACAAAACGAAAGAAAGAAAACGAGAAATAAATTTACATTATATTATTAACCCGAAGAAGCTAAAACAATGAAAGAGGATTAAAATATGAAGGGAGAATAGATGATTGTGACACTCTTCTCCAGCTTTTCACCTTGAAAATCAATATTCGAAATCAATATTCGAAATCATGTATTTTACAGTGATTTCGAACGCCATTTGCAGACAATGATGAGTGATTTCACAAGCCATTTTATCTCACAAAGCAGAACGCATCATCAATATGATTTTTTTCCAACAGGAAGAGCATAAAAAAAAAAAAACAGGAAAAATCAAGCGTATTAAAATGGGGAAAAAAAAAACAAACTTTCTCTTTGTAACATGATTTGCTGAAACAAGTAAAAGAGTTGCTTTTTCATTTTTTACAGGAAGTCCATTTTCTTCGTGAAATCTTTTCTTTTAAAACACTGCTAATAAAATTTCCCGCTAAAACCGGTCGTTAAGAAATTGACAGAACTACGAACGCCATTTTAGAAATGGCTTGAAATACGTAAAAAATATTTAATAAATAAAACATTATTTAAAAAAAAATATGTTGCACAAGAATCAATTATGGAAAATGCTATTTGCTCGATTAAGCCGAATGTTTTCGAAATAAAATAAACGCGTCCACCAACATCCTCTTTTTAAAAATGCCGATACAAATACTAGAAATAGTACTATTACTTTTATATGCTCGTTAAGTATACTATTACAGTGTAACCCGGATATAAAAGACCCGGATATAAGAGAAACCCGGAGATAAGAGAGATTTTATCTGGTCCCAAATTAGAGCCATACTTACCTAAACAAAATAGACCAAACCCGGATATAAGAGAAACCCCGGATATAAGAGATTTATTATCCGGTCCCGACAACTCTCTTATATCCGGGTTACACTGTATATGCAACACTATGGATTGTAGAGGGTGTTTCGAAAGTCTTCTTACCCCCTACATAATATAATTCTCTATTTCACATGGCTGACACGAGTTCCTAAAGATTGGAAGAGTGACTGCTTGCAACTGTATGGACACATGATGGCGTGCTTTCTGGCAAGAAGCATGGAAGATAAGCGACATGACTTCACTGCACAGATTCGGCAAACCAACTCCTCCGAAGAGGACGATACTGCTATGGGAACATAAACTGTTCCTCACAGGGTCAATTAAGGACAGACTGAGGAGAGGACGACCCTCGACGTGAAGGGAAACAAGTGCAGATGTGGAGGCATTTGTGCTACGATCACACAACAGGGTTGCGGGTCACAATACTTTCGGACTATCCTGTAGTGAAGGGACACATGCGCAGAGGCATCTTTGCTGCGATCACACAACATGTAGTGGGAGACAAGACTTTTGGGCAGCCTTGTAATTCAATCGCGTGCTTATTTAGCATAGAAAAAAAAACAATGTGGTAAGAAACTTTTATTACACCTACATAATATAATTCTCTAGTTAGTTGACGCGAGCTCTTACAGTTTGAAAGAGAAGTTTCTCTCAAGTCTATAGACTCATGATCGTGTGAATTCTGGAAAGAGCATTAAGGATGTGCGACATGTCTCCACTGAAGAGATTCACTGCACAGATTCGGCAAACCAGCTCCTCCGAAGAGGACGATACTGCTATGGCAATATAAACTGTTTCTCACGGGATCAATTAAGGACAAACCGAGGACAGGACGACCCTCAACGTGAAGGGACACATGCGCTGAGGCGGAGGCATCTTTGCTACGATCACTCAAGAAGTAGGGACACCCTGTACTTTAATAATACAATAATATACTCTCATAATCATATTGTATGTGTTTTTGGGCAGTACGACGTGGTGTAAAGATAACCAACATTGTCTCGCTTGATCAATTACGACTGAGTAGTGAGTTTGATCCTTATTGGCTGATCCATACTTTCGATCTTGTTCTACCTCGAAACTACCTTTTGTAAATGGCTGTTAGGCACAGTAGACATGTTGTAATGGTTAGAAAGCGACTTAGTAGTGAATTCCACCTTCACTGTCTGTCCCATGCATTTGGCCTTGTGTGACATCTGAACTACCCCTATTAAATGGCTATTGGGCACTTCGTCGGAGCTGGCAATCTAGATCAATTACGAGTAAGTTCGACCATTACTGCGTGCTCAAAATTTTGAGCGTTGCGCTAAATCAAAGCTAAACTTTGTAAATGACTAATGACGTGGTGTTATTGTTAGCAAAGCTAGATAAATTATAACTGAGTAGTGAGTTCGATCCTCACTGCATGCTCTATACTTGCGCCCTTGTGCCACATGTAAGCTACGCTTAAAAAATCACCATTGGGCCGTGCAACGTGGTATCATGTTTAGCAAGCTCTATCAATTACGATTGAGTAGGGAGTTTGATCCTCAATGCAAGCTGTATACTTACCTCCTCATGGCACATTTAAGCCACTCTTAGTATATCATTATTCTATGTGTTTTAATAATAATTTGTTTTGTTCATGGTTTATCAACACTATATGGGTTATTTAAACCTGATATATATGCTAAACTGAAAGAATAATTCTGTTTTTGCAAGTGAATATTGTATTAGTTTTGAAAGAATAGTTTTTCAGGTACCAGTCCGACTATTTAACCCGTAGCTGGAGGGGGTGATGGATTCATACATTTCCCAAGGGTAAATAAGCGTCTAAGTGAATGTAACGGACTTGAATGGAGTCGATCTCTCATTCCGAGTCACTATCTGTTACACCACCCGCACATCCTCTATAATAATGCTATTACAGTTTAATAATAATATGTACTTATATATAATATTATTATTCTGGTGTTTTTACTATAAAATATAATATATTTTATAGTAAATATAACTTATAGTAAATATAATTTATAGTAGAATATAACTTTATCAAGTAAAGAATCTGGTGTCCTGTGTAAGACGATAAACTACATCTGCGTCCTGGGTAAGACTAGAAACTACATCCAACAGGAAAGCCTCTGATAGGAGATTTTGAGGTGCGTGGAAACACCTCTTAATTGCTGGTGTTCTCAGATTCACCCTGACCCGCGGGTGGGGTAGCACTTGTTAGGGTGCCATCTATAGGCAAATAGTTGACCCCCCCCAAAAAAAATAAAAACTGTGGTCAAAAAACTATGAAAGTGTAAAAACAGATTTTAATAGCAGCGATACATTTTGTTAAAAATTATTACTAGCAATGATTTTATGGAGGAAAATTATTACCAGCAATACATTTTAAAAAAATATTACCAGCAGACATTTTTTTGGGAAAAAAATTATCAGCAATACATATTTGAAGGAAAAATATTACTAGCAGTATATTTTTGAAGAAAAAAATTTACCTGCAATGGATTTTTGGAAAAAAATATTGGCTGCAATACGTTTTTGTAAAAAAAAGTGTATTAGCAAAAGATTTTTGAAAAAAATATTACCGGTAATAAAAATCTTGTTGGCATTAAATAAACCTCCGAGGTTGATATTCTGTAAAACAAAACAAACCAAACCACCACCAACAATAATAATAAAGCAGATATAGAAATCAAATAGCCACTATCTATTGAAGAAATGCAAGTTTGATATGTCGTAAAACAAAATAAACCAAACCAATAGATTGCTCATTTTTCGGAAGGCATCTTTCGATATCCCAATGTGCCTTCAGATTTCACAGGATGGCGTAAACACAGTCCTTAGTCATATTCTTCTCTATGAAGGGTCTTATTCGGAAGAGATATCTATGAAAGTATCAAAATAGATTTTTATCGTAAAAACACCAGAAATATATTTTTGAAAGAAAAAAAAATATTTCCAGCAATACTCTCGACTCTCGACAAAAACCCTCTTTCCAAAAATACATCAATAAAACCTGATCTACAAACTGATTTCTTACAAAGAATACATATTCTGTTCATACGAACCCATTCTAAAAATCATGGCATTAAATAAATCATTGAGGTGTTGATATACCGTAAAACAAACCAAACCAAACCAAACCAAACCAAACCGAAGAACCGGTACTGTACTCTTCAGATGTACTCGGTGTAAGCTGTTATATTTTAGAAAGACTTTTCTTTTTGACAACATCAAATAGCTTGAAATAAAAACGATGAAATTGATATTGGTCTTATGAATAATCAAGAGTGGTCTCCCCTTGTTTTGTTACTCTTCTCTTTGAGAGAGTTATTTTTGTTTACTGGGACTATAAAAGGACACTAATACGCGAACCCTGTATTCCCAGTTGAATAAAACTTTCTTAAAGCCTACACCGGCGTACTTTTTTCATTACAATTGGTGTCAGAATTTTTAGATAAGGAATTATTTTTCATGTATACTAAAGTTCAGCCAATACAATGCTCAAGAACCACTCAGAGTAGGGGTCACTGATAGACTTTGTGATATTAACGTAAGAGGAGATACAAAGAAGTGTGTATTATGACGATAAACGGGTGAGATAAAGATGGATCCTTAAAAGGTTAACATTGTAGTGTCCAGGGAAGCATCAACACGGGAGTCTGCTCCACTAAATATCAGTTCTCAGGAAGTTCTTCCTTACAATTATAACTAGAGGGAAATTTAGGTTATTCAACTCTGTGGTTGTGGCATAGCGATTTATTCCTATAAAGGTTTGAACTAGTGGAACGAAACAGTGGAGTTCGTTATTATTATTATTATTATTATTATTATTATTATTGTTATTTCCTTCGATTTCTGTCGTATACTCATTTCCTTCCGGATCCCAAACAGAGACCTAAGGTCAGAAATGGCATCATGACATTTTCCACTGAGCTGTTTTGAAAATAAATCACATGTATTTTATATAGATAAAGCCCTTCGTAAGGCGTGGGCTGTACTTGTAAGAAAATCTTTTTGTATTTCTTTAATTCGTGGGCTGCCAGGAATCCCATTCAATGAATCTATTGGGATCTTTCTCAACTACAACTGTAATTATCGAGTTCCTCATGTGCCATATTTTTTGAGATTTCGATTTCAAGGTCCTTGTATTTTGATAGTTTTTTGAAGATCTTCAAAGATACATTGCAGTCTGCAGGGACTGCTATATCAATAAGGAGGCACTTTTTGTCTTTGCGGTCTCTAATCACGATGTCAGGGCGATTAGATTTGATTGTTCTGTCTGTGTGTATTGTGCAGTCCCATAAAATTGTTACAGGTCTTATCTCCATAATCGCGTCACGGACGGTAATTCATCCCAATTTCTTGTAGTTTTCTTTCCGTAAAAGTGCATATTTTCCAGTGCAGATATTGGCCCACTCTGCCGTTCTGTGTTTTATATTCAGTGGGTGCCAATACCGTGCAACCTGACACAAGATGGTCAATTGTTTTGGGATATTTATCACAGAATCTACATTTTGGGCTAACACAATATTTTAGTATGTGTGCTTGATAATTTCTAGTTAACAAGAATTGGTCCTGTGCACCAAGAATAAAACATTCAGTTTCAGCTTCTAACCCTGCACTACATAGCCACTGATGGGTAAGGGTTTTGTTTATATCAGCTTGTTTTGGTAGTGGCAGAGTATTGACCGTGAAGCGGTTTATCTTGCCATTGTTTCTGTATCTAATGGTTGTATTTACCTTTGCTTTCTTTTGCAGCTTCAGTCGATGTATTGTGATTTATTTGCATTTCTTCACCAATTTCAAACTTGTTGGATTATAATAATACTGTGTGTGTGTGTGTGTGTGTGTGTGTGTGTGTGTGTGTGTGTGTGTGTGTCAGTGGAAAATGTCATGATGCCATTTGTAACCTTAGGTCTCTGGTCAGGACCCGGAACGAAATGTGTACACAACAGAAATCAAAGGAAATAAAATAATAATGATAATATATGCCTAATTACAAAGTCTCCCCCAGGCTACATAAGTAAAAGGGGCCCTGTAGGAGAGTTATCTATGCTAGGTATATATTTGGGACATTTCGTTGAGATGGAGAGGATTTTGTAGATTATGTGTAGTTACGTGCAATGTAATCTTTGGCAGCTCTGAGATGCTGATGTATCCAGGACTTTTACTAAGATGATTATCAGAAACCCTTCTTTATCATAACCAGTGCCCCTGTCACAACAGGGATAATCGTTTGTTTGTTTGTTTGTTTGTTTAGTAGCATATAAATTTCTTATGGATCATTTAATAGCGAAATTTAATATTCTTGGGTGCATTACTAAGTTATTTTACAAAAAATATATTACTGGTAATTTTTTTCAAAAATGTACTGCTAGTAAGTTTTTAACTATGAAAATGTATTGCTGGCATTTTTACTATAAGAATGTATTTTTATACTTAGTGCTTTGTCCTCAGTTTTTCAGTTAACTATATACCCATAGCTGGGGTGGTAACAGGTGCAACTACCTCGGGTCGGGGTGGACTTGGCAACAGCAGCAATTAAGAGGTGGTTACACGCTCTTCAAAATCTCTAATCAAATACCTTGCTGCCAGATGTAGTTTATCTTCATAACCAGGACGTGGGATAATTGTATTATTATTATTATTATTATTATTATTATTATTATTATTATTATTATTATTATTATTATTATTACTGGGATTCTGATAATCTCTGGTTTTTAGATATTTCGGCTGGGTGATGAAGGTCATATCTTTGTTCCTTCCCGCAGCTTACAGACACAAAACTTTCTTCAGCCTATAAGCTATTCCAAGTAGCGCTGCCACCTGCGTTTTATTGAGTAGAGTTCCTCAGCGAGTCGTTACATCAGACCTGGCGTAAGATATAGCAGTAAATATATGCATTCTTTCTGCACAAAATCCGATGTTAAGTGCTACTTAACAAGTAGTGTTTATATTTCCTTAATATTGTTGCTATTCCCCTGCGTAGAAGGCGAACATTTTTTTGCAAAACACTCAGTTGCCTCTGCGTGATGTAATGTTTAGCGAAGTTATACTAGCTGACTATTAGTTACGGGTTTGATCCTCACGGGGTACGCCATGCAGGTATTCGACATTAAATAACTTAAGAAGTTTTTGTAAAATCAACCAACCAAAATAATTAGATTTGTTTAAAAGGTAAAGTCTGTCCTGGTTTGGTTTGATTTGCTTTGTTTTACGGCATATCAACCTCAATGGGTTATTTAATATCGACAACATTTTTATTGCTGGTAATATTTTTCCGAAAAAATGTATTTTTCCCTCAAAAATGTATTTCTCTGTAATAATGTTTTACAAAGTATTTCTGGTATAAAAACCTATTTTTACACATTCATAGTGCTTTGACACCAGTTTGGGAGGGTTAACTATTTACCCATAGCTGGGACCATAGCACGTGCTACCACCCCGGGTCTGGGTTAACCTGGGAAAACCTGCTATTAAGAGGTAGTTCCACGCTCCTAGAGGCAATGATATGTGTTTTATGTTGTAGTTATGTTGAAGTTATTTTTTGAAATACAGTTTAATTTACGAAATTGTAGGATATTATATGAAGTTCTTTCATATTGATTGATTTATTGTTGGTAATTTTACTATAAATATGTATTACTGATAATTCTTTTTAGATAAAAATGTATTGCTGGTATTTTTACTATAAAAAATATTTTTATACTTTCATAGTGTTTTGTTTTTGTTTGGGGGTTCACTATTTGCCTATATCTGGGACCCTAACAGGTGCTAACCCCTCGGGTCAGGGTGGACCTGGGAACACCTGCTATTAAGAGGTGGTTCCACGCACCCCCAAACCTCCTGATCAGAGGCCTTTTTTGTTGAACGTAGTTTATCGTCTTAGCCAGGGCAGATGCAAGTTTATCGTCTTACCCAGGACGCTGATGAAGTTTATCGTTTTACCCAGGACGCGGATGTAGTTTCTAGTCTTACCCAGGACGCGGATGTAGTTTAACCTCTTATCCAGGACGCGGATGAAGTTTTTTCTTCTTAGCCTGGACGCGGATGTAGTTTATCATCTTACCCGGACGCGGATGTAGTTTATCGACTTACCCAGGACGCGGATATAGTTTATCGTCTTACCCAGGACACGGATGTTGTTTATCGTCTTACCCTGGACGCGGATGAAGTTTATCTTCTTACCCAGGACGAGGATGTAGTTTATCGTCTTACCCAGGACACGGATGTTGTTTATCGTCTTACGCAGGACGCGGATGAAGTTTATTTTCTTACCCAGGACGGGGATGTAGTTTATCGTCATACACAGGTCGGAGGTCTGTCCTGGATCGAGTGGCCATTTTCTTCGGAATAATTTCCATTCCTATTCAATTCGTGTATTCTAAAATGACATTTTTTTTTGCGTTAAGCAATAAGAAAAAAACCTTTAAACACTATTAGAGGTTTGCCATCGTAAGCTGTTTTTAAAACCGATTGTCCCAGCCAGCGTGAATGACATGCAACTGAAACGTGCGTAATATGATTGTGGTCGTGCTCATCTTGGAATTTTCCGTTAGTTAATTAGTTACTGAAAAAGAATTAAACAAACAATTTAGTATAAATCTTATGGAACTCTCCTGTCATTCTATTTCTTCTCCTAGGACCGGAAGTTAGTAGTTTGCATGCGTAACTATCCTTATGCGTTTTAAAATATTCCTCCAGTTCTGTAGATGCCATATTGCATGACATTAACTCTGTTTCATTTGTTTTGGCGCATGCTTTAGCAGTTCTGCTGGTATTTCTTCAGAGAAGAAGGACGATTGGTGAGACGGTCCCGGGGATGGAGAAACATCGGTCTTCACCGGCGGTGTATAAATACGGTCTCGGATTCGTGGGAGTTTAGTCAACTTTACATAGAGAGTCAGTCGACTCAGTACTTTCTGAGCGACTGTTCGGTTATACTCTCTTCCTACGGACGGGAGGAACCCGAAGGAGGCTACGCCACATGACACCCTCGTGGGGGGGTTAACTGAATAGCGTCAACTTTACATAGAGAGTCAGTCAGTCATTGAGTCAGTCGCTCACTTTCTGACCGACTGTTCGGTTGAACTCTCTGCCTTTGGGCGGGGAGGAACCCGAAGGAGGCTACGCCGAAGGGCAGATACTCTTTCGGGGAGGTAAACCGACCATAAACCCGTTTATACGGGTTCAATGGGCATATTTTTGGCCGAGCACACGGGCTCGGAGATCCCACGTTAAAAAGGCCTTGTGCCACATGACGCCCTCATGGGGGGGGGGGTGACTGAATATCGTCAAATTTACACAGACAAGCAACCTTTGTACAAAGAGTTATAATATCTATATACCCTGTGAGGTTTGAGTTTCTCAAGCCTTCTTTTATCATTATTTGTACCAAGGAATTTCAGCTGCCTTTTTTCCTGAGTCTAAGTGTTCTTTCTGTTGCCATTTTTCTTGAAGACTTCCTTCATGTTTACGTGCTGTGTCCATAGAAATTTTAGTATCCTGTAGAAATCCATTTTGCTGTCTCCAGCGTTCTCTTCATGTGGGGACGATGGTTATCATTCACTATTATATAACAAGATTGATATCACATAGCAATCCATCACTCTTTCATGGTTCTAACGAATTTTTTCTGTTTCTAATCACTTTTGATTTGCTTTATTAAAACGTAACACTCATAATGAAAATAAAAGAAAATAAATATAATTTTCCTCGAATATAATCATGAAGTTAAGCTGAATAAAAGTCCACTGTAAAATTAAATATTTTCCTCTTTATTGAAAAGATCTGGGGAATCTATATCAGCATCTGAACAAAAGATTAATTTTAATAATGTCTTTACGAGCCGTCGGTGTAATATGGTAGATTTCGGCCATGACAAGTTCTTGGAATGTTTCTTTTCAAAGCGGGTCGTTATTGCCAACGATTTGAGCGACTGAATCCGAAGGAATTATTCTTCAAATCTCCAGCTTTGGCCAACAGAAGATCTGCCATTCTTGAGAATAATACAATCCGAGACGAAGTCAAAAGATCAAATCGGTAGATTGGGATATTTTAGCGGTTTCAGTTAAATCCAACAGCTTAACATCTTAAGATTAACACTTAATCGGATTACTTGAAAACATTCTTCTTGACAAAGCCTTTAAAGGAAGCGGTCATTTTATCAATAGCAGAATTCTTTTTCGTCGAATATATATATATATATATTGGGAGGAACGGTAGAGTAATGGATAGCAGCTTGCATTGAGGAATCAGAGAGCCGAGTTCGAATTCCAGTTGAATCCATTACATTCACTTACGTGCTAATACCCTTGGGAAAGGTGTGTATCCTCTTCTTCTCCCTCCATGGGTAAATAGCAGGACAGACTGTGTTCTATAGCCTTGGATGGCAACTGGTCTAGGAGAAGGACAACTCTCAATTCAAACCGGAGTGGAGCCCCTAAGGCGGATGGACGGCACTTTGTACTATCTTCCGGCAACTCCTGCAGCCGCGCTGGTACCAAACTGTATTCGTTTATCCTCTCCTTTGCACTCTGCTAGCAAGGCTGAGAGGTGGAACTAGACGTCTGGGCAGCCCTAGTTCTCCGCGCTACTCCATCGTCTCTCGAGACGGACGGATGCCGACGACGAGTACGATATATATATATGTGTGTGTCTATATATATGCACATTTCATTGAATTGACAGACAAGGTACTTTGATTTATTTTTTTTTATATCATTTCTCATGTTATCTAATAATCTTTTTCTTTTCATAAATTATATAAAAACTGTCCAATTGTTCTTTTAGTCCGAGCGCGTTCGGCTATACACTTAACCATTTTTAAGGTTGAAATATATTAACTGTTAATAAGAAATAGATTGCCGTATGTATATGTTTATACATACATACAATTGGACAGTTTTTATATAATGTATCATCCGAAAAAAATGATTACATCAAATGAGAAATAGTATAAAAAAACTAAATCAAAGTATCTATGAAATGTGCATGGAAGAAGGATTGCTGCCTTAACACACACATTTTAATATATATAATAGTTAATTAAGTAAAACCTATATTATGGAATATAATTAGCTATTATGTTTCTCTAAGTTTTCAAAGGTTGAATGTATGACTAATTCTAATTTCTATTTTCCCATGTTTACACTATATTAATTTTATCTTATAAATTGTCCCTTGTTCTATCACCCATATATATATATATATATATATATATATATATATATATATATATATATATATATATATATATATATATTACTTACTATACTGTAGTTCTAGAGGTGTGAAAAAAAAAGATAGTGCAATTTTTAGATTAAAAAAATAGACAAACTGATATCTGGGAAAAAATTAATAAAAAAAGAAAAAAACTAAAAACATCCAAACTGCTTGAAAATAATCAATCAGCACTGCAATGTCTAGCTAAAAGAATAAAAACACCGACAGAGTAACATAAGTTGATACGTAAAAGTGCTCAATACACTAAGTAGAGTAAAATTAGAATACCTAAATAGCCGGAACCTATTTACCTAGGTTTCACCTACCGGATCATCAGGATAATTGTGATTAAAAAGAGTTGGCTTAAACGACATCTTTTTGATAAAACGGCCACCAGAAAGTATAAAAATAGCATAAAAAATTGATCCATAAAGCAATACTGGAGATCTAAAAAATAAACTGCATTAATAAGGCCATTTGTTCCCTTAAAAGCAAATGCCAATATGAATACATAGTGTATAAAGTGGAGGTGTATATTAACAGACACAATAATAATAATAATAATAATAATAATAATAATAATAATAATAGTAGGTAGTAGTACTTGTAAAAAAGTATAAGTCGGTTCTATCCAAGACCTTTCAAAAAAGTTTTCAAGTTAAAGTAGCACTGGAGAAGATCAGCACTGAGATTGCTAACCACATCGATGGCGTTATGCCGTGAAGCAGCACGAGGTTGGCTTGCAAATGCCGAATCTTGGATGATTACTGTGACAGGATGGAGAACAAGTAGCACAATCGAAACATGAACTTGCTCTCTAAAGATTGCAGATGACACCACCCACAATAGAAAAATAATTCTAGTTTATCCCTGTACTTCAACATCGAGACAGAATGACTGCTACTAGATTTAGGAAACAGGGAAAGTGAAGATTTTCAGATAGGGTTTTTTTGTGGCACACAGCAGGGTGGACTAGGCTAGCTGGCAAAAATAGACTATAGACTCCTTTCTCTTGGAAGTTTGATTAGGAAAAGTAATAAATTACGGCTCCCAACCCACACTCGTCCTATACCAAAATATTTTGCTGGAGACTGATTGATGATAGATAAGCGTGTCCCCAACAAACTCTTTGTGCTCAATTAAAGAGTCATAATTCCATTTACAACACACGTAATAAGCATCATCGTATATCGTTATATTACCTTCATTCTCAGCTTTTGAGGCAAATGCCCATAATATTCTGGTATTACACAGGCTCACTTTGGTCAGACATTGTGTTATTCAAACGGCCTCTTTTACGTTGTTTTTTTTAAAGATAGAGACTAGATTCATGGTATATATATATATATATATATATATATATATATATATATATGAAAAAATATAGTTTTAATGTGTGCTATATTTATGGTATAAAGTACTCAATATCAGAGATAGAGTGTATGTAAATATAAATATAAAAGAGAACATTAAAGTCAGCACTCAGAGGCGACAGGCTCTTTTATGCTGGACGCAATCGCCAGGCCGCGAATGATGGATTTTGCCTCGGCTATTTATATATATGGGTCAGTGGTGCATTGTGGGTAATCTATTCTGGCGGTTATTTTTACGGGAGTGGTTTGTTTGCCAAATAAATAAACTAACATATAGACAAACATAAAAAAAACATATATATATATATATATATATATATATATATATATATATATATATATATAAGATTTTCTCGAATATTCAGGCTGGTAGATGTGAATCCACTCCTATGGATTTACACGTCCGAATAAATACGACTTCTTCGATCGACGCACGGTCGGTTTTCATTCGGGTGTGGCGTCAAAAGTTCCTCAATGTTCCATAGGGAATGCAAAGAACCATGCAAACTTGAAGGGGTACATTGTTCATATGGAGACTCAGATTTATCTCCGACATAAACACACAACTAAATATATGAAGACGAAGGGATAATTCTACTTCGTAAATTGAGGCTAAGACAAGCGGACCGGATATATTTCTTAATCGTCTCATCCCGAGCAAGGCGATAATCCCACTTAGAGGCAGTGGTTCACTCGGAGTGAAAGATAATGAGAAAACTTTAGTAAGGCGAACGTACGTTAAAAGTACAGGTTTCAGGAAGCCATGATGGCGATTGACGTTGTATTTAAAATTTTTGAAGATTGTGGATGGGTTGTAAGCAAGAGATTTCCAACATGTGAGCAATGACGAGGTTTTAGAGCAAATGGAAACGAAAACTAACCTTATACTTAACATTAGGAAGAGACAGATGAAATATCAGGAGAACATAATGAGAAAAGAGGGCTTGGAAAATCTGATACTGACAGGACGGATTAAGGGCAAGAGGGAGAAGGAAAAACAACGCATAATCTACATGATGAGCTTGAGTAAATGGATGGCGGAACAGGCCTTACAAGAAATAACGCAAAGAAAGAATTTAAGGACAGGGACACAGCACATAAAAAAGAAGAATCTTTGTCGCTTTGAAATTGTTCCTTAAATCGATTTCTATGTTGAAAAGAGCCAAGTAAATCTATCTCATTAAATGTATCAAATAAAATTATAAATAAATACGATTTATCTGTTATCTGTTGTCTGGAATCCATACATTTTATATGATATTCTACTCAAAGGTCTGCCAACATAGTTGGGGGAAGGACGAAAAGGAACGCGCGACAGTTCTGGAGAAGAAAAAAAAAACTTCATGAACATTTAAGAGGCTGGGTAATTGCCATTCCTGGCCTGTTCCCGACATTCTGTTTTTTACTAGTCACTATTACTTACCACAGGGAACCATCCCTGCCTCTCATCAGAATGTCTGATGCTCAACTCCACGAGAGCACCGCTTCGCGACTGCTTGGTCTCAAACTGTCTGATGACCTGAGATGGAACAAATACATTGAATCAATAGCTTCATCAACCGCAAGGAAAGTTGGTTTCCTTTATCCCACCAGAAAGTTTCTCTCCCCTGAGTCCATCCTTCAACTCTATAAATCAACCATTCGCCCTTGCATGGAATACTGCTGCCATATATGGTCTGGAGCTCCCGCTGTTCGCTTTGTGGTCCTCGACAAAATCCAGAGACGGATATGCAATGTGAGTGGTCCTGATTTGGCATCTCATCTACAGTTGCTCTCTCACAGATGTGCCGTCGCCTCCCTCTGTCCTTTCTACAAATACTTTCACGGTAACTGCTCCGACGAGCTACTTTCGCTAGTTCCCAGACTGCATGAATTTAAACGTGCTACTAGGCTGGCATCGCAGTCCCGCCCTTTTACTGTCGAAACGGTTAAATATAGCCGTCTCTTCTACTCCAATAGCTTCATGTCTCGCACTTCCCGTCTGTGGAATTCTCTTCCTATTGTTTCCCTAATAGCTATAATCTCCAACTATTCAAATGTAATATCAATCGAGTTCTTCAGATGACTTGTTCTATTCCCCGCCCGCATTTGATGTCATAATTTTATACTTTTTTGTATATTTAAAAAAACAAAAAAAACAAATAAACCACAAACAACGGTATACATTTCCGTGTCGTGGGTATTTTAGTAGGATCTCTGTGAATATGCGGTTATGTGTTGGATTGAATGGCGATGAGTGAGTTCTTGTGGTGTATGAGTAAAATATAAGGAATAAATGGATCGTGAGCCAGATTAACGAGGGGTAAGATAGCCAGTGAGGATCAAACTTTCCCCTTGGGTCACATGAAATGTGATAATTCAGAATTAAAAAAAAAACATTTAAGAGGGTGAGAAAAATTCACACGACAAAGTTCAACCGTAAACAAACATCTGTTATTATTTCATTATATATATATATATATATATATATATATATATATATGTGTGTGTGTGTGTGTAGTTAAACCTAGAGAGCCAGACAAACCTACCAAGGTTTCATCTAAGCGGATTTTCTGGGAAGGCTGGCTCAGCCTTCTCTGACGATCTGCTTAGGTTTGTCTGTCTCTCTAGGGTTAACTAGGTCTGCTCTACTTATCGTATTGAGCACTTTATTTAGTTATTTTGATTACTCGTATCGGTCTTTTTTTCTTTGGTCTTTGGACTTGCATGCTAGACGATTATTTTCGGCTGACATACATGTTCTTGGTTCTTTCTTGTTTATACCTTTTTTCCCCTTTGGTATTGGTTTGGTTATTTGAAAATTAAGACACCGAAGGTTTTCCGGACGAGCATAATTTCTTATACTTATAAGATTATAACTACTAATATATATATATATATATATATATATATATATATATATATATATATATATATATATATATATATATATATTAGGGTATTAAATAAAGGGCTAAGGTTTTGCCCTAGTCCCCCAAAGTTTGATAAAGACACCTTGGTAAAGGACCTGAAATTCTTCAGAAGAAGAATACGTTTAAAAGCCCACTACGGGGAAAATGATCATACACCTTCCATACTTGAGACATTAAAAGAGAAGGACACTACCTACACCCCACAAAACACAGACATTACTATGCAGACATTTGAACTAGCCGTAGCAAATGACATAAAGAAAACAACAGCACGTAAGCTGCCAAGTGACAATATTACTGAAGGGGAACGTATAGCCCTCGATACGTTGACACATAGAGATGACCTAATCATAACACAGGCTGACAAAGGGGGTGCGACAGTGATCTGGGGAATCGAAGAATACATTAAAGAGACCAACAAACAGCTAGCCGAGAAAGAAACCTATATAAGCATACCTACAGATCCCCTTCCAGAATACCAAAAAGAATTAACTAGCTCACTAAACATAATGCTTCGCAACAATCTAATCGACAAGGAAACATACACAGCACTTACACCCACAAACATTACACCTGCTCGTTTCTATCTCCTTCCTAAAATACACAAAAGCAACAACCCAGGAAGGCCGGTTATTTCATCGTTCAACTGCCACACGACAAAAATTTCCAAATACATAGACCATTACATACAAGCGCTAGCTAAGGAAGTAAAATCCTACATCAGAGACACAACAGATCTACTGAACAAAATTAATCACATACAAACAGTACCAGAGAATGCTACTTTAGTGACTATGGACGTTAGGTCACTCTATTCAAACATTAAAAACATCGAAGGGCTAACCGCCCTTCAGGAAGCACTTACTAAAAGAAGAAAACAAGACCCCCCCCCCACAGAAGTCGTCATAAAACTCATGGAGCATGTCCTTACATTGAATACTTTCAACTTCAATGGAGCACACTATCTTCAAATAAGAGGTTGTGCCATGGGCACCATTGCAGCTCCAACATATGCTACAATATTCATGGGAAAATTTGCGGAGACCCATATCTATCCAATTATTGGTAGCGACTGCATATTCTATGCAAGATACATCGATGATATATTCTTTGTATACACGGGTAGTGATGACAAACTTACCCAATTCCTTATGACCCTAAACACAGTGCACGACTCAATTAAGTTTGACTATGAAAAATCTACAACATCAGTAACATTTTTAGACACCCGCATTTACATAGATGAAAACAGGAAACTACAAACGACACTACACACTAAAATCACCGACACCCACAACTATCTACACTTTAAGTCTTCCGACCCTAAACACCTCAAAGAGAACCTTCCCTATTCACAAGCACTTAGACTCAGAAAGATATGTTCCAACAATGAAGAATTAAATAAACACATTGAAAATCTGGAGCATCAATTCACAACACGTGGCTATAAACAACACCTAATCAGGGAACAAATAAATAAAGCAATTTCCACACCTAGAGAAGACACCCTAATGTACAAGATTAAAAATAAACCCGGTTGAATCCCTCTAGTAACCACTTTCAATCCCACTCTGCCTCCACTATCCCAAATAATCAAACGTCCCTGGGAAATACTACATCTCAAACCAGACCTAAAAAAACTGTTTAAGGAAACCGGCCTTCTTGCATATCGTAGACCTAAGAACCTAAAAGAAATCATAGGTAGTATCCACATTTCAGGGGACAAGGTAATCTGTAATAAACTAAGAACAAAAACAACAGGATTTTCCCAACCATGCAACAACAAAAGAAGTTTATGTTGCAACCATATTAAAAACACAAATTCATTCACTAGCTCAATCACTAAATCTACTTTCAAAATCTACCACGATTCTAACTGTAGAAGTCATAACATAATTTACCTCCTATAATGCACACTATGCCAGAAACAATATGTAGGAAAATCTGAATGGCCCTTTCACTACAGAATTAACAATTATCGTAAACGAATTAAGTCGACTCCCCATGAAAAATTATTACCTGTAGAACAACATTTCCGCCTGGAAAAACATGATTTCAAAACCCATGCCAAATTCACTATAATTGAGAGAATAGAAAAGTTCAGAGCAGATAACATTAGAAAGATTTTAGAGTCCCATGAAAATAAGTGGATACAACGTCTAAAAACAAAATATCCAGCCGGGCTAAACCATAAATTTAACAATATATAGATAGTAGTACGAATATATAACTCAACAAATCAAAACCTACCTGGAGGCCTCACACTTATACACTCACCCACACGAATATACACACTTACACACATCATACCCACTCACTCCCTAATGAGCCAAATGATAACACACACCCACAGCAATACACACGCTTACACACATCATACTCACTCACTCCTTAAGAACCAAATGACACACACACAAACACTAAACAGAGACACATCCCCTCACCAGGCCCAATAAAACTGCCAAACTGACCAGAGAATTCATAGCAGCATGGATCTATCCAGCTCTTATCTCAAATAACAACTTAAAAGAGACTGTTTGACCAACACAAGGAATGTTAAAAGATTCATGTTAAAAAGATAAAAAAATAAAAAAACAAATGAAAACTACAGACAAAAGTTCATTTTCTCCATCAAGACATTCATTTCTGTAGTTTAGTGCTAGCAGCAAGCAGAAATATTTCTCCTCCCGATGATGGCCATTTTGGTTGAAACTAGTTGAGGAATCTAAATGGAATAATAATAAAAAAAAACGAAAGAATATAAATCTACAACCCAGTGTGTCTGAAGATTTTAATTTTTTAATATTTTTATTGTTCAATATATATATATATATATATATATATATATATATATATATATATATATATATATATATATGAAAATTTCTCCGAATTAATCAGTAGAGAGAAAATATTTATGAATAAAAATGACAATAGGAAAACTGGTAATTGCTGACGCGTTTCGTCCAATGTGGACTTTATCAAAGCAAAATACGAAAATGAAATTAAATGAACAAAGTAACTAATAAAAACAAAAACAGAATGTACCTAGCAACTGGAATGTAGAGAAACGCTATTTTCATATTTTTAACTGAAAAATAATGTCAGTAATTGTCACGTGTGGAGAATATTAAACTACCCAAATATTAATCTACGCCCAGGTTTTTTCCCTATTTCACCTTTCTTAACAAAATTAATGCTCTTACAAACAAATATACACAACAGATTCATAAAATCAAAAGAAAATGGTTGAATACATCAACACAATTATAATGACAATATTCTCCACACGTGACAATTACTGGCGTTATTTTTCAGTTAAAAATATGAAAATAGCGTTTCTCTACATTCCAGTTGCTAGGTACATTCTGTTTTTGTTTTTATTAGTTACTTTGTTCATTTAATTTCATTTTCGTATTTTGCTTTGATAAAGTCCACATTGGACGAAACGCGTCAGCAATTACCAGTTTTCCTATTGTCATTTTTATTCATAAATATATATATATATATATATATATATATATATATATATATATATATATATATATATATATATATATATTAGGTTGGTGCACAAATAATGGCGGTTTTTGACGTTAAAAATACGTCAAAAACCGATGTACATACATACATACATACATACATATATATATATATATATATATATATATATATATATATATATATATATATATATATATAACAGTTGAGCCGCAAAATCACACCCGAACTCAAGTGGAACTCATACATACGATCCATTGCTAAGGATGCAAGAATGGTCGCCTCCCTGTGCCGCTCCTGACTATTCCCCACCCTTCAACTTCTCTCCCACAGGCGAGATGTGGCAAGAATCTCGCTGTTCTACCGCTACTTCCGCGAAGAAAAGTGATCCGACGAAATACATTCCCTGGTCCCACCGAGACAAACCTTCACAGCAAGAACACGCCATGCCACTCACATAGTAGCAAACCACCCACGTTTTCTCCATATTCTATCAGTGAGAATTAAGTTCCACTCGAACAGCTTCTTTCCGCGAACCATTGACCTGTGGAACCGACTCTCAATAGGATGTTTCCCCGATAACTACAGTCTTAACCTGTTCAATGATAGAGTTAACCGGTATCTTCCATTCCTATACACACAAATGGCCTCCAAACGTAACCCTCTACCTCGAATGGCTCCCGGGCCTTGTAAAGGGGGAATCTCGCTGTAAAAAATAAATTAAAAAAAAAAAAAACAAAACAGCGGATGGATTGCGTCATCAAATGTTACCAAGGAGAATTCAACACCATATTGGATTGTTGGAATGTTATGATTTTGTTCATAATGTCGGCTATTTCAGTGCATATGAAGATGTTCCAAGTCGACAGTAATGGAGGAAAGAAAAGAAAGAAAAGAAAGAGAAAATAGTAAGAAGCGGAAATAGAGAGAGGAACAGAGAGAGAGAGAAAGAGAGAGAAAGAAAGAAAGTAAGAAAGAAAGGAAGAGAAACGTAGATGTAGAAAGGAGAGGTGAGTGAAGAAAAAAAGAGAAAACGAGAAGAATTAAAAAAGAAAGAAAGAGATAAAGAGAGATGGAAAGTTAGAGGAGGTGATATAGAAGAGGAAAAAAGAGAGAGAGAGAAAGAAGTTGTGAAGAAGCGAGAGAAAGAAGAAAAGGGCGTGAAGAGAAATAAAGAGATGAAGAAAGATGAGAGGCGAGTGGAACAGAAATTAAGAAAGAGAAAGAAAAAGAGAGCGAAAAGAGAAAAAAAAAAAGAGGAATGAAAAGCGAAAGAACGATTGAAAAAAAAGGGAAAGTCCGTGATAAAGAGAGAAGGAAAGGAGGATAAAGGAAGAGAATAAAAGAGAAAGGAAGGGAGGAAAGAGAGAGAGAGAGAAGGGGGAGTAATATGCAAGAAATATAAAGCGAGAGAAAAAGGGAAAGGGAATCAAAAGCTAAAAAGGTAAAAGGAGAAAAAGGACAGAAAGGAAGACAAAGTGAGAACAAGAAGGAAAGAGAACGAGATTCAAAGAGAAAAAGCGAAAGAGAAAGATGAAAGAGAGAGAAAGTTTGAAAATTAGCTGACGTCGCTGAGGATGAGATCAGAAATGTGTTTGATGTTGGAAAGACTTGGAAATTTAAATTTAAATCGACTCACTGTTATATATATATATATATATATATATATATATATAT
Source organism: Acanthosepion lycidas (assembly GCA_963932145.1). Classification (NCBI taxonomy): domain Eukaryota; kingdom Metazoa; phylum Mollusca; class Cephalopoda; order Sepiida; family Sepiidae; genus Acanthosepion; species Acanthosepion lycidas. The sequence continues at coordinate 27,765,178 of OZ010592.1, read as the reverse complement.
ATATATATATATATATATATATATATATATATATATATATATATATATATATATATATATATTAGGTTGGTGCACCTGTTAGGGTCCCAGCTATGGGAAAATAGTGAACTCCTAGTTTTACCAAGTCTAACTCACGTCCTGGGTATGACGGTAAACTACATCCAACAGCAAGGTCTCAGATAATGTTTTCGGAAAAATAGTGTTGCCAGCTATAAGTTTTTGAAACAATAGTGTCGCCAGCTATACATTTTTTTGTAAAGAATAATGTTACCAGCTATATGTTTTTTTGAAACAATAACGTTGCCAGCTATACATTTTTTATTCCATACAAAATAGGCATTTAAAATTCATATAAACTGGATTTGGCATTAAATAACCCACAGTGGTTGATATGCCATAAAACTCAAACAAACAAACAAACAAAACATCGAACTTATTACCAATATTGTTATCATTCTTTTCTCTTTTTATTTATTTTAGTCAGTGTCACCTCAAGCAAGGCAGTGCAACCACTTACACGCAAGGGATTACAAGGTGTGGAGGAACTAGGAAGAGAAATATTAGTAATAAGTAGAAAGAGAAAGGAACAGTCAGGAGGAGAGTAGACATTGCATTTAATTTTTTCTAGATTAGAGATGGCTGGAAAGCATAGAGCCGTGGGGCGGGGGGGAGTTCCACAAGTGAGAAGTGTGAGAAAAGAAATAGATACTATTAGGTTGGCGCAAAAATAATGACGTAATAATGTCGTTTTTGACGCATTACTAGTATATATATGCATCACTAATATATATTATTAGTATATACATATATATATTACTTGTATGTATATATATCCTTAGTACGCATACATATTAGTAGCATATTTATATATTACAAATATTTATATTACTAGCACACACACACAAACACACACACACACACACACACACATATATATATATATATATATATATATATATATATATATGAATATATTACTTGTATACATATATATTACCAGTATATCTATATCTTACTAGTATGTATATATATCTATATCTATATCTATCTATCTATCTATCTATCTATCTATCTATCTATATATATATATATATATATATTAGTAATTTCTTGTTAGTATTTGCTAAGATTAGTACCCTGAGTAAAATGTCGATTTGGAAGAAACTAAAGATAATACGATGTTGATCTTCCGAGTGAAAGAATATCTGCTCTTCTTTTAAGTCTACATTAGAAATAATTACCTTTACACTTTCTTCGGATAATTGCCATTGGCCCCAGTGGGATTTTATGCGCTTATCTTAAATCAGGAAGGAAGAGGCTGTTTATTTCCTGATGGAAAAAGCATTGAAAACTGCGAATCACCAGGGACCGTTGATGAAAAAGAAACGCCAAACTAAATTCTTAACAAAGAATCACTTGTTTACATTATTTACTTGTAGAAGGCCGGGGCGTACAAAGGCCGAAATGTGGTGAATATGGGAATAAAGATGAGGATAACATCCCGAATAATGTAAATAATACCTAATCTCAGAAATATCGACAGAGAATCACTTGCTTCTACTCAAACTAGAACATATCTAACGATATCGTTATTTATGAAATTTTTTCACTGTTTTTAATGCTTAAGAGTCAAGTAGCAGCCTTATTTCATTTAAAAATGATATTTTCTTTGTTCTGGTGCCAGGTCTCTTTAGGATACAGATGATCATGGCTCTCCACATCTTCTACCTTTCGTAGCACTAAGGAATGATTTGCTCATGTTCACTCATTTATGTTGACCCAAGCTTGTTAGACTATTCGTTGTTTTTCTCTGTTCAAATTATTTTCAATATATCACGGGAGTGTCAAATTTTCTATGTCGTCATGTCTCAAAAATTTCAAATCTTTCTTCCTGAATTTTTTGTTTTTTTTGTTTCCATTTTACTTAAATCTTTTTAAAGTCTTCTCTTCATCTGCGAGGAAATTATCCAGCATTCACTGTTATGTAGGGTGATTGATATTACGTAGCAACTGATCAGTTTTTTAGTATCTGTCTATATTTTTGAGATGAGGTTTCAATTCTCGGTAGTTGATGCGCACTGCTGACTAGCCCCAAATGACGAAACGGCCGTCCAGTGCTTTTTGTATTCTGTTGCGGCTTTTTCTAGACTCAATGAATTACTTAATTATGATTATCTCAAATCTCCCCAATAATTTCTACCCCATATAAAAACATATTGAAACATGTTTCATTGAATTATTTTGGCAAGTTTTTCTACTTATTTTCAATTGGATCCTTTCATATTCACAAACAAGCTTTTTGGTGTCATTATTAAAGGAAGAGAGAAAATCGCCGTTCTGTCTTTCTTTAATGATGACACCAAAAAAGCTTGTCCGTAAATATGAAAGAATCCTACTGAAAATAAGTAGACACATCTTGTCTATGTTATCGAGTGAAACATGTCTCAAGGAAAACATGCGGTCAAAATAGACGCAATTTAAACTACATGATCCAACAGATGAACCAGAATATCAACATCTGCAATTTTAAATCTAGCCTTGTGAGAAAACAAACTGAAATAGCCAATGACAAATTACATTATCTCTCTGTATTTCTGAGATGAGTTATTATGTACACTATTTACATTATTCGGACTATTGTCCTCATCTTTGTCGCAATATTTATTACAACGTTTCGGCCCTTCAGTATCTGTCTATATTTCTGAGATGAGGTATTATGTACACTATTTACATTATTCGGACTATTGTCTTCATCTTTGTCGCCATATTTATTACAACGTTTCGGCCCTTCAGTATCTGTCTATATTTCTGAGATGAGATATTATGTACACTATTTACATTATTCGGACTATTGTCTTCATCTTTGTCGCAATATTTATTACAACGTTTCGGCCCTTCAATATCTGTCTATATTTCTGAGATGAGGTATTATTTACACTGTTTACATTATTCGGACTATTATCCTCATCTTTGTTGCCATATTTATTAAAACGTTTCAGCCCTTCAGTATCTGTCAATATTTCTCTGATGAGTTATTATGAACACTATTTACATTATTCGGATTATTGTCCTCATCTTTGTCACCATATTTATTATAACGTTTCGGCCGTTGTACGCTCCGACCTTCTTCAGGTGATTGGAATGTTGAACTGAACCCTTTATTTCGCTCACTGGAGTAGACTGTTTTAGTTCCACGTGCCATGTTTTTAATGGATGTCAGTTCTTTCTTTCTTTCTTTTTCTTTTTTTTTGCTTTCTACGAAAGTTTCTAGTTTTTTAATACTTTGTTTAGTTTATGGAAATCATCTTTTGTATTTTAATATGGCAAGAAATATCAAGAAAAACAAATTCGCAGAGTATAATGGTTATTATGACAGAAATTGGAACTGGCGAAGCATCTTTAAATTCTGATCTTGTCTGTTATGCTTACTTCCACACTAATGCCCGTTTGGAAACATGACTCCATCTTTTCCCTAGCAGCTGCTGATTAAACTGAAGAGTAGTTTTGAATTTCAAATAGTCTAGAAGGAAATCTGAATTCAAACCGATTTCTTTTCTTGAATATAGTTATTATTATTATTTTTTTTTAAGCATTTCACTCCAAGCAAGGCGTGAGTGCCACTAGCACGCATGGGATTACAGAGAGTGAAAGTGAGGGAAAAGAATGTGTATAGAGGGGATTGGAGAAAGATAGAAGATGAACAGGGATCAAGACCACAGAATATGGCGATTGAAGTTGCATTTAAACTTTTGAAGATTGTAGTTTTCAGGGGAGTACGTAATGTTATAATGTTGTTCATCATGACGGTCTTCTTCGAGTATAGAATCCAGAGGTTAGCAGTGATTATTTCGAAGACAGTAGGAAAGCGTAGTTCAGGTTAGCAGTGGATATCGCAGCAAAGTAGCAGAGCGTAGTTCTTCCTTCTGTTCATCTTCGTCTGACAAATTGGCACTGGTCATTCGGGTAGGATAAACAAAATGGCCGCCTTTATACACGACGAATTGAATGATCTACGTCTTCTGATTGGTTAACCTTCCACTGGTGGACTATAAAGTGAGTCCAGGAATTTAGACTAACTCAATAGTTATATGTACATATACACAAAAAACTGTAACACGTAAAACGAAAGGAGTCCCACTGCCGGAGAGTGTGAGAAAAGAATATCCTAGAATAGAAGTGGCGAGCTATTTCAACAGTAAACGAATGGGACCTAGATGCCAATCTAGTAGCACGCTTAAATTTATGTAGGCGAAGAACTTTGGAAAAAAAAGTTCGTCATAGGAATTGCCATGAAAATATTTGTAGAAAAGACAGCGGGAAGCCACATAACGTCTGTGAGAAAGTGACTGAAGTCGAGATGCCAAGTCAGGAGCGATCATATTGCAGATTCGTATTTGGATTTTGTCGAGGACCTCGAGACGAACAAACAGAAGAAGTACAGTCATAGTATTGAAAAATGAAAGCTTTTGTGTAGCGATTTCAACATGTTTTTATTATAATGTTGTATAATAAAAATAATAATAACACACACACACACACACACACACACACACACACATATATATATATATATATATATATATATATATAAATATAAAAGTGAACATTGAAGTCAACATTCGGGGCCTGATGATTGCGTTTAGCAAGAGACAATCTGACGCATCTGAGTGTTTACTTCAATGTTCACTTTCATATTTACATACACTCTATCTCTAATATTGAGCACTTTATCCCACAAATATAGCACCTCTTAAAATATATTTCGCCATATATATATATATATATATATATATATGTGTGTGTGTGTGTGTGTTATAGTAAAAACAGAAAGAACAGTAAGATATATAATCCGATTTTCTTATGGATATTTCTATTTTTACCAATGTAAATTTACAGAGCATAAATCGATAAAATTAGAAAGATATTATATAAAGAATTTAAAAGCCTGAACTTAAAAATTATGGTAAGCACTAAATTGAAAAAAGTGATCTTCCTTGATATAACATAAAATTTAATGAAAAATGTATACAATACTACGCCTTTGTATATACACCTTAAATCTAATCATCCTCCATCTATAATTAAGCATATACAATTAACTATTGAAAAAAAGAATAAGTATGAATTCGGCAAATGAGAAGATAATGGCTACAAATTCCCAAAATTAACTTACATAAAAAAATGAAAATGAAAAGCATAGAAAAAACAGAAGCAGAAAAGTAATTTGGTATACACTCCAATACAACGAAATGGTAAAGAATAAATTAGGACAAAAAATCCTTGCATTAATCGTTAAACATTTTCCTCAAGATAATAAACTCAGTACTATTTTCAATAAAAATACCCTAAAATTAAGTTACACCTGTACTGAAAAGTTAAACATAATGCTAATATCGTGAACAAACACTTAGACGAAAACCAAAGAAATTTAGACAGTATAAAAATAAAAAAGAGATGAAGATAAACAAAAATTATATAACTGCAGAAATCCTCAAAACTGTTTTCTAAAAATAAACGTCGCGCGGAATCATTAGTATAGCAATGCAATATCTCATCTATTGAAGATCCGGACAATGTAAAAGTCTATATTGGATTGCACAAGGTATAAGTTCAAGAAAAGATTCAATCAATATCAAAGTTCATTTAGGATAAATAAGTATCAAAATCAGACGTATTTATCGAAATATTTCTGGCACTTAAAAGAAATCAATAAAACACCTACAGTAAAATAGAAATTAATAAGAAAAGCTAGAATATGTAGGTCATTAAATGACCCACGTTCTTTGTGCATACATGAGAAACTATATATTACTATGCTCATGAAAATAAAAATTTACTGAATCAAAGAAAAGAAATAGCTATTCTTTGCCGACATTGTCAAAAATTTTCCTTAAATAATTTCTAAAAATAAAATAAAAATGTGCTGCTAATATACATACTTATATTTGATATTTAATGATAATTTTTGAAGAATTTAAGTAATTTTATTACATTTATTTGTTTTAAAATGAAATATTGTCTATTAGTAATTAAAAGTAAAAATAATATTGTAAAATTTTAGTTCAATACAAAGTATTCTAATCAAACATTTAGAAAGAATCTGTATGTATAGAAGTACAAATTTAAAGGAGAAAAATGCCGAAAACCTTTTTGTCGCTGATGAAAAAAAAAAAAAACAAAACAAAAAAAAACAGACGACATACGTTGAACGGATGTCATAATTCGTTGAAAAAGGCACCACTACACTACCTAGACTTAACCTCTTTTCGAAATTAACTCATATTTGATACAATAGTCGTTAATAAAAATGAACACGCTACCGCACATGTCTAAATGATTGGATTCCTCTGTATCTTTGAAAATAAATATTATGAATGTATGTGCTTTTAAAACTCAGTAAATTTCAAAATAAGTTATTCTAAAATTCAATTGAAAATGAAACAGATCTAGGGCCTTTAATTTAATTATATAATTGAATTTGAAGCTTTTAGTTATGCTTTCTGAAACATGGTAACTCCTGTGTAGCGATGTAACCATATTTTAAATCAGTTAATTTATAATATATATATATATATATATATATATATATATATATATATATATATATATATATATCAGTAGATATATAATTGTGCAAATTTTAGTAATATAGAGCTCTTTGATATTTAAGTTATATTCTTATGAATTCAATTTCTTGTTCGCAGTTTGTTGAGATGTTTAATAATATAATTAACTCCCAACGAAAGTGAATATTGAAACAATAACCAAAAATATAAAATGCTGAAAAGGTTCGAAAGAAATGTATTCTAAAATTTCATATAACTCTCCGAAGAAGACTGTTCACATCTGTTGTGATATCTTTAGTAAATCTGCGTCAATATATAACGTGCCAAAGATTGTCAGTATTCGCAGCTATAAAAACAAAATGTTTTGTCGCTCTGAAAAACTACAATAAATAAATAAAGTTTTTAATGAGTTAGACTTTTTCCGTGTTTCTTTGTGTCGTCTGATGTGTGCTTTTAAAAACGTGACTAAGATAACTTCATAGAGTAATAGACCGTCCCGAACCCCGCTAACAATTTTGCGCAAGACTTTTGAATGACACAAGGAAAGGTAATCCCTTCATTCGGAAGATTTCTTGGTCTGACGAAGCCAATTTTAAATTCTCAGACGCAGTTAATTGGCATTAGTCTCTCTATCATTTAAATGTCACGTCTCTTCAGGACGTGGGCAATTATAGCTTTCCAAAACTTTATTTAAATTGCTATGGAGCCTTGCAGAAGATAACTGTATGGTTACCTTCGTCAGGGTTTTAAATTCAGAGTTGTCCTTCTTGACTGACTACCGTCTGTAGCTAAAGAGCCCAATTTACTATGCTATTTACCATATAGTTAATGGAGTGTGTAGCGATGGATTTATGCTTTTCCCTGTTAGTACGAGACTGAAACTAATAGGTGTCGCCAGTGTTATCGTAGCACCCAAAAACTTTATTTTATGCACTGTGCCATGTGTCCTCAAGGACACATGGCACAATGGATAAAGGTGTTAGTTAGATCCAGTGGCAGGACCCAAAGAGTTGTGAGTTCAATACCTGGTTAAGGCGATGGAGAACTCGGAGAGGGGAATTAACAGAAGATAACTGATAACTGACATCCATTAGACATGGCACGTGGAACTAGAACAGTCTACCCCAGCGAGCGAAATAAAGGGTTCAATTTGACATTCCAACTACCTGAAGAAGGCAGAGCATAAAACGGCCGAAACATTGTGATAAATATGGCAACAAAGATGAGGACGATAGTCCGAACAATATAAATAATGTACATAATACCTCATCTCAGAAATATAGACAGAAACTTTATTTAAAAAGACATGACTGCTTTGGAAAGATAGCAGATTGATTTCCGGCTGCCTTCCCATGGATATTTTTGGCTACCATCGAAGGTTAAAGAACTAATTTTACTCTCTATTTAACCCTCAGCTAGTGGGTTGGGAGAGGACAGATTTGAAACTTGTTTATGTGTATGTCGTTCAATTATTCGTTAGTATGATGTGCGCAAACGTCCATATGTGAGAAATGGTTAGTTATCTACTAAAGGATAATATTGTAAGGGTAAATGATTAAATGCAAACGAGATCGAAAGACAATCACAGAAAATGTTAAAATAGTCACCATAGATTTTTTTTCTTGTTACAGTGATACTTACTCAATACAAGAGCCATTCAATGGCAAGAGTCACTGAATGAGCTCATTGAAAGTAGATAACCGTTGATTGGAGTGATCGGAAAAGCATTCCCTCGGGAGACAGCTTCACAAAATGTCGGTTCTTGGAAAGATGCTACCCGAATGATTTGTGACTCTTGAAAAAGAAATATGTTCTTATGAAAATTTGTTGAAGTAAATATTCATTTCTAATCATATCAGCAAGACTTTTGTCGCTTCGACGTGGTCTAAGGGTTAGCAAGTTTATCTTACTAATTCGATTACAACTGGAGAGCGAATTCGATCGCCACTGGGAGACCCCCACCTCCCTTGCGGCGTTGTGTTACGTCTAAGCTACGCTTAGATGGTCTTCATAACACTATTTTTTCAGTTTATTTATTTTTTTTTTAGAGATAATAATGATTTCCTGATACAAGTCCAACTAATTAACATATAGCTGGGGGAGAAGAGGTGGATTCATTCTTTATATTTTTTATAGCCTTTCTAATAAAACGTCATTACTTTACAAATATCTTAAAAATTAAAATAATGCTACTATAATCACTATTACTACTACTACTAATAATAATAATAAATACATCTATTGATATACATAAAATTATATAATGTCAAGTTGAAGAGATTTTCTGTCAATAAAGTGACCAGTCTCTATGTTTTTTCAATAATTATTCTATAAAAAATAATGAAAATTCACAATATTTATAAAAGGTCGACTCAGTGTTTCTCAATTGCTCGCTCCTCAGGAACGAGTCAAGAATGATTTTCATTATTACAGAATATATATTTTATTTAGACTAATATTTAAATAAATTTAACTTACATTTGTTATTAGGTTGGTGCAAAAATATTGTCGTTTTCTCAGATATGTTACTATGTGAGAAAACGACAATATTTTTGCAACAAACCTAATATATATCCTTCCTGGTAAAACGTAACTACTTTCCGAACACTATAATTTCAAAATTATAAAAAAAAAAAAAATATGTTGATTTCTTTCTTTGTTCTTCTTGTTACAGTGTAATGCCCAATAGAATTGAACAGGTACACAAACGTGCACGCACACACACACACACATACACAAAGAGAGAGAACTGAAAACAAACACACACATGAAGAAAATCAATAACGCTTAAAAAACCTTGAAACTTGTCATCGTGTAGCAGTATTCATTTTAAGCAGGGTTCAAGTATAAAAGATATCCCTCGAGCGATTTGTCCTAGGAGAAATAGAACTAAAACGTTGCCCTGAGGGCGACAGCTCAAACCAGTGTTATCCGAGATACCTGTTGTCTTTCAGTATATTTTCAGCTCTGCTGCGATAACAAGTATTAGAAATATCCCCAAGGTGAGTAGCCGATATTTAGGGATTTTATGCGAAAACCTTATACTGTGAAACTTCGACTTAAGTCGTTTCAAGTCATTTTCGAAGATACGTCGGTTCTTCTTAAATATTATATGGAAAAATAAAACTCGAGTTTACGTCGGCCGTTAAAAATATTAAAACGTCAAAACACTGCAATATCAATAAACATATAAAATGATATTTAAATAAATTTGAAAAAATATTATATATATATATATATATATATATATATATATATATATTCATGAATTATTCATACATAAAACAAACACAAAGGTTAATGATTAAATGGCGAGAAATCCATCTTCGCGAACAATTCAATAATATACAAAAACCCCGAATCTGTTTATGAATGAAAAGATCCTGTTTTATAAATTTCCGTTGCATTAGATCTTTTTATTTTACAAGCTTTCGTCTGTTCCTACAGACATCCTCAGGTATGAAATAGATTGTGTTCTTGTTTATACTCTCAGTAATAAGTGGACAAACGAAAACAAGGTTGTAATCCGAAAAATGCTATGAGAAATGTGTGTTATTGTTTTGGAACGTGCAGTCGCAACGCTGAGTTTGAATTTAAATTTTAAGGTTAAAGTTCTGCGTTTATGTACAAATGCACGTATATATATATAATAAAATCATAAAAAAAACAAAATATTAGCATAATAATTTATGTTCAGCAGATATTCATATTTGAAATTCCTGTCGACAGGTTGCACTCCGCTCCAACACCGATTTTGAATTCAGACATGTTTACATTTGTGCTCTGCCGTCGACGTTCTTTCAATTACATTTACATTATGATTTAGAATACATTTTTGTCCGTGGCTCCGAAGAAAAGTCCCAGTGCTAGTGCTAATGCTAAGCGTAAGGTTATATCCTGGAAGATAAGGTGGAAATTAATTATTTTACTCAGAACACTGTATGTGCAAATCATAAATATTGTAATAAGCAATGGGAAGTGCTTATTTGCGGTTTATAGTGTGGTTATTTCGGCTTAAGTCGTGACCTCTGAAACCAATCAATGATATAGGGTGAGGTATATCTGTAATAGACAAGACCCAAAACATGCCATCTTTGATTTTCTTTAGGGTTTTTTAGACGGCATGGGTAAATGAGTTTCTAAAATGTCTATTTCTGCCTCTTCACTAGAACAAGGACTCTGAAGTATTTGTTCATGTTTTTGTAGAAATCGGTTGAAGGAACATTAAGCAAATCTGAATCCATTATTTAATTACTCGTGATGGATAATTCGTATTTTGAGTGAAACTGCCTTCTGCTGTGATAAGCCAGCCACTAAGTGCCACGTACAATCAATTTCTGCAACATTAAATAAGCTCCTTTTTGCATCATTGCAATATTTGTCTAAAGCTAAACAAATATTAAAAACAGTGTCATCGTAACGTTAAAATCACTAGTAGTGTCTTCTTTCTTGTTCTTTTGTGCTTTTTTTTATTGGCAACGCTACACGCATCCCTGAATATTGAAAACAAAAAATTCCAGAGCTTTCTATCCTTTTCTTCTTCATCCTAAACTTTGTTTATCTTGACGCAATGTCAAATATGGGTAAAAATATGATATTGCGTCATTTTCCCAGCTAATCAGCTCCTACCTGACTGAATTTAAAAAAAATCAGCATGAGAAATTTTAGCAATTTAGTATTTATTTTTGGATAGGGCGTAACGCAGTTTATAACTGTCTATATTTCTGAAATGAGGTATTAAAATACACTATTTACATTACTCGGACTATTGTCCTCATCTTTGTTGCCATATTTATCACAACGTTTCGGCCCTTCAGTATCTGTCTATATTTCTGAGATGAGGTATTATGTACATTATTTACATTATTCGGACTATTGTTCTCATCGTTGTCGCCATATTTATTACAACGTTTCGGCCGTTGTACGCTCCGGTCTTCTTCAGGTGGTTGGAATGTCGAACTGAACCCTTT
>OZ010592.1:27743642-27748642 GCA_963932145.1 Acanthosepion lycidas | reverse complement strand
AATCCAGTGTGTTTGAAAATCCTTACTTATTGATTTTAATTATTAAGATGTAATGATCATAACACCCATAGAGAAATGTTAATTCCTAATGTATAATATATATATATATATATATATATATATATATATATATATATATATGTGTGCGTGTGTGTGTGTGTGTGTGTGTGTGTGTGTGTGCGTGTGTATCGAGTCTATCATAGAATAACCCCAGATATACACAAGGCATATATGCTAGTTTAGGAGTATACTCTAGGCGAGTGTCTCTTAACCTATTTAAGTAACGGCACACCCAGGAGCCATTGAAAATAACAAGGCACACTTAGAAAAAGTTTTGAAGGGTATACAGTTAAATGTTATGAACTAAACCCATTTCTTCAGTTAAGCTTAGTATTTCTCGCTTCTTATTTTTTGTTAGTTAGGGTTGGTAACCCATAAAATAAGAAGTCGGAGAGTTAAATAAAACTGATAAAGACCAGTGTTTCTCACCCGATTTAAGCAAAATTTTAGTAAAATTAGCAAAATTTTTAAAGGGTATACATTTAAATGTATCAATAAACATAGATGCATAGGAAGATTTTAATAAACTTAGGTAGATAGATAGATTTCAATAAAATAGCAATGATATGTTTACAGTTACTATGAAAAGATTAACATAAAAAAATTGAGATCAAAGACACCTATGTATAGAAAAATGTTACATGGTATATATAAATATGACTGTTTATTCTCTTTCTGCCTTAAAGTAGGTCTCCTGTTTACTTATATATATAAATGAAATAAAATCATATTCTTAAAAAATACACACACGGACACACACACAAATATTAACTTGGTTTATTTCAAAGGTTCTATTCAACTATTTGTGCAGGTTATTCTTTCTTTATTTAATTTTTTTAAGCGTTTCACCCCAAGCAAAGCGGGAAGCCACTGGCACGCAAGGGGTTACAGAGAGTTGGAGCTAGAGCAAATAGGAGTGATAGAGGAAAGGATGAAGAGAAGGATAGAGGATTGATCAAGGCATCTGAAGATGTCGACTGGCATTACATTTGAATAGTTGGAGATTATAGCTATCAGGCAAACAGGAAAAGGGGTAGGAGTTCCACAGGCGAGAAGTGCGAGACATGAAGAGACAGCTACATTTAACAGTTTTGACAGTGAAAGGATGAGAGCGAGATGCCAGTCTATTTAGTGTGAAACCTGTGCCTGGTGTTTTTCCGCGATTTCTTCAATGTTTGGTCTTCATTTACGGGTTCGTGACAAGTGCGCTAAAATATTACTTTTGAAAAAATAATAACAATTTCGGTACAATTATTGGCATTTTCATTTTATACAAATTTAGGAATAATATATTTTTCCGAAATTGGAAAATGTTGAAATCAAAATCTCAGTGTTGAATGTCAGAAACTTCGACAATATAAATTCATAATTCAATATAACTTTGTAAAAATTTTGATTTAAACAAAGAATGCGGAATACAATTATATGAAAAAAGGTTAATATTCATTAATTCAAATAAAGGAAAATTTAAAAAAATTAAATTAAAAAAATAAAAATACTTTTAAAAAAATATATTAAAACAAAGTATTTAAAATAGCATAATCGAAGGCCAGAGTTCCTGGAACCGAAAACGACTGTAAGAATCGAGTGTATAAGGATATAGACAGAAAGTCTTATCTGTTTTATTATTTTATAATAGCGTCTTTCCAACTTAACTTCGATTGAAAGTCATAAAGAAATAGAGAGATATAATAAAATGCTTTGCAATAAACATTGATCTATCGCAAACTATTCTTTTCCCGCAAATAACGGTAAATTACCAGTAAATCTGGATTCTTATAAAACGCCTACTTTTTAAGACCAAAGAAGGTGTCAACTGAATCGCTCGCACAAAAGAAAAACATTATAGTTTTAAAATAGGCTGAAATTTCCAGTGCAAATGCAAAGAATAGAAAGAAAACGCTTTTTGTCTTTTAATGACAGCACTTAAAATGGTCATTCATCTTGAAAATCATTAAATCTTAGAAATATCCGTGAAAATTTCACGCTTTCGCTTTTTGAAATGTGTGATAAATTTTAATTCTTAAGTTAAGGACTGAATAAGCTCATGGCGGGTTCTACGACAACAGCATATCCGTAGAAATTTCCCTATCGCGTCATTAAATATGTGAGCTCAACAACTTTAAAAAAAAATATTGCAATAACAATCATAAATATCATAATGATATAAAGGGGTACAAATGAAAAGATTTGAAATTGAAAACATTTTGTATTTCACTGAAACAGACGTTAAAGGCATCAGTTTTCCTTTCTTTTTTTTTTTTCTTTCTTTCTTTCTTTCTTTCTTTCTTTCTTTCTGTATTTATTTATTTATTTATCTATATATTTATATATTTATTTATTTCGTTCCTATCTTGTCTACTAAATAATTCTTTATTTTCTTTCCATCTTTTATTCTTTTTATTTTTTTGCCACCTTTTTACCTTTCTTTCTTTCTTTCTTTCTTTCTTTCTTTCTTTCTTTCTTTCTTTCTTTCGGTTGTTTACTGAAATCATGTAGTGTCGCTAGTATGCTTTTCCCGTCGTTTCACGCAATCCAAACAGAATAGGCCTTCATTTATTAGGTATTGGCAGAAGTTAAACACTTTTATTCTTCGTCTTTCTTTCTTTCTTTCTTTCTTTCTTTCTTTCTTTCTTTCTTTCTTTCTTTCTTTCTGTATTTATTTATTTATTTATCTATATATTTATATATTTATTTATTTCGTTCCTATCTTGTCTACTAAATAATTCTTTATTTTCTTTCCATCTTTTATTCATTTTATTTTTTTGCTGCCTTTTTACCTTTCTTTCTTTCTTTCTTTCTTTCTTTCCCGCCTTTTTACCCAATCAGGTTTTAAATTTCTTTTCTTTTTTTTTTATATTCTTACATTTTCTATCTTTCACGACTTGTTTTTTGCTTCCTCAATGTCTTTTATTTTTTTTGGTTTCTTTATTTTAATTCGTAACTTTTTCCTTTTTTTAAATTCCATTCTTTTTCTTTCTTTAGCTACTTGTTTTTGCCAAACAGTCCTTCATTTTTCCTTCTTTCTTTCTTTCTTTCTTTCTTTCTTTCTAATAATAATAATAAGTTAAACATCTATTCTCCATCTTTTTTCTCTCCCTCTCTTTCTTTCTTTCGTTGAAACCGAGTAGCGTCTCTAATATGTCCTTCCCGTCGTTTCAAGCGATCCAAACAGAATAGTCCATTATTCATTAGATATTGGCAGTAGAAATTAAACACATCTCTTCCCCGTCTTTCTCTCTTTCTTTCTTTCTTTCTTTCTTTCTTTCTTTCATTTTCTCACTGAAACCTAATAGCATCTCTGGTATATCTTTTTTCGTCATCAAACCGGAATAGTCCCCTATGTTTTATGAACTAGCAGGGCGGAACAAGCAGAATTATAAGATTTTTAATCAGAATATCGAAAATCAATATAGCGATCAAAATATTTCTGTCTTTCGATACGTTTAGCTACAGGCTGACTACATAATTGTTTATCTTCTTCCGCTTTTTCCTTAGTACTGGGTATGATGATAAACTACATCCGGCAGCAAGGCTTCTGATCGGGAGATCGAAGGTTTTGAGGAGCGTGGAACCTCATCTTAATTGCTGTTGTTCCAGGGTCCACCCTAACCTGGGGTGGAAGCACCTGTTAGTGTCCCAGTTATAGGCAAATATGAACCCCAAACAAAAACAAAACACAATGAAAATATAAAAATACATTTTTATAGTAAAAACACCAGCAATATATATTTTTATATGAAAAATCATCAATAGTACCTATTTATAGTGAAATTACCAACAATAAATCGATCAACATAAAAGAACTCCATATAATATCCTACAATATCGTGAATTAAACCGTATTTCAAAATATAACTTGAACATAAAACACATATCATTGCCTCGAGTAATTATGTTCACGCAAACGTGTATTGATTATCTAAGATGGGGCACAAGGCCGAAAGTATGGGGCACCGAAAGAGGATCGAACTCATTATTCAGTTGCAACTGTTTTAGCGAGATCAGCTTGTTAACTATTACACCAAGCCGAGTCACCCCATGCCGACATGTATATATGCACAAAAGCTGAGTATCATCTACCATGTCTTCAATTGTGAAAGCAGAATAACATAAATTACATTTCATTACTTCAACGCTACCAAGAAAATTAAATTTCAGCATTATATATATATATATATATATATATATATATAACCAAGTATATGATTGGTGTATACGGAATGAATTCCAATAACCAACAATTACTATTCTTAAAAGAGTGCTCAATACAAAGTAGAGCAGATATAATTATTTATTTAAAAAAAAAATTATAACATAAATATGTTATAAAATCACTACAAAAATAGCCATTTTGTTTCAACATCCCCGGTGTCTTATAAAGTTTTAAAACCATTCATTTTACATTCAACATCATCACTTGATAAGACAGCGGGGTGTTGAAACAAAATGGCTATTTTTGTCGTGATTTTATAACATATTTATGTTATAATTTTTCTTCTTAAATAAATAATCATATATATATATATATATATATATATATATATATATATATATATATATATATATAAAGAATTGATGGATTTTCTTCATTCATTAACACGATAGATTTTATTACTTAAACCTTATCTTTAATGAATATCCATATTTGAGTAGACGAATCGTTTACTTATTAAACAGTATATTCATTTATTTTTGTCTACCGGCCTGAATATTTGAGACATTGTAACTGAGACACTGAGCAGATATGAATGATTCACTATAAGACAGTTGTCCTCATCTTTGTTGCCATATTCATGAGGGTTCGATCGTTATCATATTCAGGTGATATTTGCCAGAACAATATCACCTCGCGGACTAAATAAAGGTTTTGGTTCGAGTGCCCAACAAATATGGTAAATAAATTATATTAAATGTACTTTTCTTGGTGGAAAATGCGT
>OZ010592.1:27701142-27738642 GCA_963932145.1 Acanthosepion lycidas | reverse complement strand
TTTTAGGAAATTTACAATCTTGGATGGTTTTATTTTTGTGAAGTTTTTTTTTTTTTTTAATTACTCACTTGAATTTGGTTTGTTGTGTTTTCCGGCATATCAATCTAAATGTTGTTTTTTTTCCTGGTAATATTTTGTTTGTTTCCGCAAAATTGTATAGCTTGTAATATTATTTTAAAACGTATATTTCTGGTAATATTATTTTAAAACATATATTTCTGGTAATATTATTTTAAAACGTATATTTCTGGTAATATTATTTTAAAACGTATATTTCTGGTAATATTATTTTAAAACGTATATTTCTGGTAATATTATTTTAAAACGTATATTTCTGGTAATATTATTTTAAAACATATATTTCTGGTAATATTATTTTAAAACATATATTTCTGGTAATATTATTTTAAAACATATATTTCTGGTAATATTATTTTAAAACATATATTTCTGGTAATATTATTTTAAAACATATATTTCTGGTAATATTATTTTAAAACATATATTTCTGGTAATATTATTTTAAAACATATATTTCTGGAAATATTATTTTAAAACATATATTTCTGGTAATATTTTTTTTTTCAAAAATGTATTATTGGTATTGGTTTTTTTTTCTTCCAAAATTTATTTCTGGTAATAATTTTTTACAAAGTATTTCTGGTATTAAAACCGATTTTTACACTTTTATGATGCTTTTTACCTTAATTTCGGGGTTAGCTATTTGCCCATAGCTGGGACCCTAACACCCGGGGTCAGGGTGGACCTGGGAACACCAGCAATTAAGAGGTGGTTCCACACCCCTCAAAGCCTCCTTCTGTTAGATGGACGGATCCAACTAAGATATTTTATTTTTAGATTGAATATTTTTTTATTTTTCATTTTTATTTTTGACTTCTCTTTCATTTTATGCTAAATATATTTATGTATTTTCATAACATAAAAGAAATAAATTTACAGAATGATATATATATATATATATATATATATATATATATATATATATACTGAAAAAAACTTTATATCATAGGTGTTTTAGTATGACTCCCTTTGAGTGTACGCTGTGGTGCTGTATGTTGGACGAATGAAGATGAATGGATTCTTGTGGTGATTGAAATGAATGAATTGCTTGTGAATCAAATGAGCCAGTATAGTGACGACCATCTCACCCAACTTCTCCTTTCACCCTTGTGCTGCAGTTGTATTTTTTATGCAATAAATATCCATTTTAATAGATGCCGCCATATTCGATCACGTAATTAAAATAATCTGTCTATCTATCTACAGATAGACATGCGCTCAAATCCATATCAGAAAAGTTTCAATATTGATTGATTTGATGAAAGGGATTAAAGTCTGCTTATAAAAATCCAACCCACTTGTGAGAAGCAAGTGAAGATTTTGCTACTTCTGAATCACAATCGGAAGATAAAAATGCTTAAATATATTGGTGACATTGCATTATTAGTAAAACTAAAAATATGCCGTTCTACGCATGAAAGTGTATTTAGTTAAATCGATCAGGATTTTTCTCAGTATGAGTTTGACGAAAATAAAATCAATAACGAAAAATAAATTTGATCATTTTCTTCGTTTTTATAGAAGGTAGCAAAGGAAAGCGGGAAGAAAGGACTAAGTATTAGGTTGGTGCAAAAATAATGTCGGTTTTTGACATATTTTCTAACGTCAAAAACCGACATTATTTTTGCACCAACCTAATATAAACTACAAAAAGACAGAGTTCATGGTTATCAGAAAAAAACATGTGTCCAAAGAGCACGTTACAAATCGGGGATGCTAAAATCAAACAACTATAAAATTTTAAATATCTGGGAATTATTTTAACAGAGGACAGAAGACACTGAGATCCGAAGACGTATTGAGATGGTCAAAGCTGCCTTCCAAAAGCTAAGCAGAATATTAAGAGACAGAAAAACTTCGTTGGAAAAAAAAAAAAAAAAAAAGAAAAAATGAGTACTAAACTGTTACGTGATATCTGTCCTTTTGTATGACAGTGAATGCTAGACAATCTTCCCAAAGATGAAGAACAGACTTGAAGCAACAAAAATGTGGTTCTACAGAAGGATGTTGAGGATTCCATGGACCGAACATGTCAGCAAAGACGAGGTTTTGCAGATAATGGAAACAAAGAAGAAACTGATACTTAATATCAGGAAGAAGCAGTGACATTTATGGGGCACATAAGGAAGGACGGTTTGGAAATTTGATACTCACAGGACAGACTGAGGGAAAGAGAGACAGGGGAAAGCAGCGTGTAACATATTTGATGAAGAGAAAAATTATTAAGAGCTATAAGAAAGAGGAAGATGTGGAGGGCCACGAACGCCTACTTACTGAAGAGACACGACATATAAAAAATATATGAAATATATAATGTCAGTTTAAAATGCCTTAAATATCACTTATTTTAGAAATAAAAATAGCAGGAGTATCAGTCATTTCGTTTAAAAATGACTTATGGGTAATACATATTCGCTTTTGACTTACGGCCATATCACGTTGAAGCATCGGACGATCACCAAAGTTAAGCAACGTAGAGCCTGGTCAATAAATAATTCTTAGATTCGTTGTATTCCCGTATGCACTAATAGAATTTGGAAAGGTATGATTCAGCCTCATCTCCCCCAACAATGGGTCAATTAGTAAGACTTGTTACCCCTAAATCGTTATTATCTAAATAAATAAATCGTACGATCTAAAAATATATCTGGCTTTAAATAATCTGTGAAGTGTTGGTAAGCCGTAGAAAACGAATCAATCTCTCAATGTCTATTTTTTAGGCTAAAATGCCGATTAAAATATTACTTAATTTATTACTTGAAATAAAATGATTACGTTTCTTTTTTTACATTAAAAAATAGTAATTTTACTTATGTAGAAAGCGATGTTGTTAATATGAGTTTATTGGTTACATCCGGGTAATTTTGAGACGTTAGAATTCAAACCTTCTCAAATATACCCATATCGTATGAGTGATCTTATAATCAAAAAGCTTTCACATGTTCGAATGTTAAATATTTATTCGTATTATTATTATTATCATTAATGGATTTTATTTTTTAATCTGGACTATTATATTACTCACGTGTTATTTCAGTGGATACCTGTATTTTAGTAGATGGACCAATTTTTTTTATAATTTTTAACAGTATTTATTTCGTCAACTGGCCTCCATTCTCGAGAAAACTTATAAAAGAAAATGTGCCCTCAGGTATGGTTCGTAACTGCGACTCCTTTGCTGGGGAAACTATCGTCAGATCCGTTGTGTTTTAACTGTTTGGCTGCGAAGATCTTCCCAAGGGTTAATTATTGCTAGGCCTGTTTTCACTACTTAATAATTTGGATAGATCCGCTGTTTGCTAGAACTGCCAGTGACGTATCAGTAAATTCGCAATTAATATATGCGACCGGACAAATAAAGCGACGTTTATTGTTTGTGGAAAATTTGGCGCTCAGAAAGATAGTGTCGGCTCCTTTCACAAAATCAGAATCATGAAGAACAATCTGTAAACTCCATGCAAAACGTGTGCAAAAAGAAGGGAGTGGTTTATTAATATGAATGAATCATGTGGACATGATCTGTGTAGACATTATCCAACCATTTAATAATAAAGAAAAAGAATAACATACATTTAAAAATGTGTCTCTTTTCCTATTGGTTCAGTTTATACTTGAGTCAAAAAGTAAGCATTGGCTCTATTTATACTTAAGTCAAAAAGTAAACATTGACCCTATTTATACTTGAGTCAAAAAGTAAAAATTGACTCTATTTATACTTGAGTCAAAAAGTAAACATTGACTTTGTTTATACTTGAGTCAAAAGGTAAATTCTGGTACAATTTATACTTGGGTAAAAAGATAAAATCTGTTCTCTTTTATGTTTGAGACAAAAGGTCAACATACATCCAAAGTTATATTTGAGTCAAAACGTAAACAATTCTTTGGTTTATACTTGAGTCAAAAAGTAAACGTTGGTCCGATTTATACTTGAGTCAGGAGGTAAAGATTAGTCCGTTTCATACTTGTTCAAAAGGTAAACATTAGTTCTTTTCATATTTGGTCGAAAGGTAAACATTACTTTTGTTTATATTTGAGTCAAAAGGTAAACATTAGTTTTGTTTATATTTGATCAAAAGGTAAACATTAGTTCTTTTTATACTCGAATCAAAAGTAAACATTGATGCGACTTATATATCGAATCAAAAGTAAACAATGGTTTGGTATATACTTAGTCACAAAGTAAACGTTGGTTCAATTTATAATTCTAAATCTGTAATTCTAAATCTCTACATGGAAAGTGACACCTTTTATGAGTGTGATCTTACCTCTCAGCATCGAAAGTATTCAGCATATCGTCGGCTCCTTAAAGAGCGCCTGTGATTTAAGACGCGTAAGGAGTGATTTGAATTAGATGAAAGCTTTTTATATCATCAAACGAATAAACGGATTTTAATTTTCGGGGTATGAAAGATTCGCAGCTATCTATTGAATTTGTTGAGGGAGACAAAAGTTATCTCCCTTTGACTAACCCTTTTAAAAAGCTATAAATAGATATATAGAGAGTCACGTGAACTGTCCGAGGGATCGTTAGGGGCGAAAGTCAAGCATCCTCTTTGGTTCCTGGCAGTCAAACCAGAAAGATATACTTATTCAGGCTCGTAGGGTACCTCGGCGTGGTGCAATGGTTAGCAAGCTTGTCTTGCTGGATCAGTTATGACTGAAAAGTGAGTTCGATCCTCGCTGGATGCACTATGCTTTCGGTCTTGTGTCGCATCTAAATTACGCTTGGAAAATCTTTACTTATTCAGGCTCGTGACTATCAAGATAAGTACTAAAAATCACCTTTTGGTTTAAATATCAAATCTCTTATAAAAAAGCACATGCACACCTTGTATGAACATTTCATATATATATATATATATATATATATATATATATATTCATTTGCTGTTATATGAAGACTTATGTGGTTATTTTAAACTTTTTTATGTTTATGTTGTATTGCCATTCGCTTTGGTAATTAATCCAATAGCACACCTCGCACAACATATTCAGTGACCCCAACGAACAAAAAAAAAAGGTGATCTTTAGTACTGAATAAGTATCTCTTTCTCGTTTGACTGCCAGGAACCAAAGAGGATGCTTGACTTTCGCGCCTAACGATCCCTCGGGCAGTTCACGTGATTATCTATATATTTATTTTTAGCTTCTTAAAAGGGTTAGTCAAAGGGAGATAACTTTTGTCTCCCTCAACAAATTCAACGTTTAAACTTTAAACTGATGTGAGCAATGGCGTTTTCTTTCTCTTCTTTGCCCTTCAAGCACTTATCTCTAAACCCACTTTTCAAAATAATTTGAAATGTCGTCTTTCGAAATCACCATTGGATGTCTCATCGCATTCTCCTTAATAACGTTTGCCTGTTGAAATCTTTTCAACGGTGATTTGGGAAAAGACGTGAAATCAAGGTGTGGGTGAAAAATCTTAAATGTAGTAAGGTTGGCAAATATACATTAACTCAACACGAGTGTGTCTTAAATGCACTTTAAGTTTCCCTCTGATAGGTTGCCAAAATATATTTAGACCGCGCAACTGGTTCTCGAGATGTTCAAAATAGCTCGAAGCTTTCCTGGCAGATTTCGGATTTTTAAAAGATGAGTACGTCTACACTTTAATGTTAGACAACGAATTCCCCCACCGCTCTTCGAGTTTATTGGAACATCTTCATGATTCAGTCATCAATACAATTCCTAAACTATTCTTTTTCATTTCCATTCACCTCTTCTGACTGAAAATATGGGTTCCCGTTTAACCGCAATCAGTACTTAGATGTTTGGTTTGGTTTGTTTGATGGCATATCGACACCTCAATGGGTTATTTAATGCCGACAAGATTTTTATTATCCGTCTCTATCTCTGAGATGGGGCATTATGA
The DNA here is from genome assembly GCA_963932145.1 of Acanthosepion lycidas. Classification (NCBI taxonomy): domain Eukaryota; kingdom Metazoa; phylum Mollusca; class Cephalopoda; order Sepiida; family Sepiidae; genus Acanthosepion; species Acanthosepion lycidas. The sequence continues at coordinate 27,732,689 of OZ010592.1, read as the reverse complement.
TTATTTACATTATTTACATTATTTGGACTGTTATCCTCATCTTCATTGCCATATTCACAACGTTTCGGCCTCTATATCTCTGAGATGAGGTATTATGATTATTTACATTATTTACATTATTTGGACTGTTTTCCTCATCTTCATTGCCATATTCACAACATTTCGGCCTCTATATCTCTGAGATGAGGTATTATGATTATTAACATTATTTACATTATTTGGACTGTTATCCTCATCTTTATTGCCATATTCACAACGTTTCGGCCTCTATATCTCTGAGATGAGGTATTATGATTATTTCCATTATTTACATTATTTGGACTGTTTTCCTCATCTTCATTGCCATATTCACAACATTTCGGCCTCTATATCTCTGAGATGAGGTATTATGATTATTTACATTATTTGGACTGTTATCCACATCTTCATTGCCATATTCACAACGTGTCGGCCTCTATATATCTGAGATGAGGTATTATGATTATTTACATTATTTGAACTTCCGATTGTAATTCAGAAGTAGCAAAATTGGCACTTGTACGACGTTTGTCTGAATTTAAAGTTGAAAAATTATTTTGTTTAATGTATATTTGTTTTTTCACAGTCATTTACAGCAAAATTTATTTTATATAGCCATCGAAAAACTATCTATGACTCCACTATTATTATTATTGTTACTAATATTATTCTTGTTGCAGTAGTATTATTAATAGTAGTATATTAGACTATGACAAAATTATTTAATGAGACAAAACTCAACGAAAACATGCTGCCAAATATATATATATATATATATATATATATATATATATATATATATATATATATGTGTGTGTGGATAGATAGCTAGAGAAGTAAAAGGAATACTGAAAACAGTTGCACATAAAAGGTATAAGCAGCAAAAAAGTGCTCAATACAAAATTCAAATTCGAATATGTAGACGTAGGATATTTAAGAAAAGGCCAAAATAGCAACCAGCGTCGCTACTTGGGTTTCGACCGTAAGGTCTCCCCAAGCAAGTGGAAGAATCTATATATATATATATATATATATATATATATATATATATATATATATATATATATATATATATGTCATTCACAGACAGTATTATTTCAGAACTCCTCAGTGCGACTAGACATCTGAATGCCTCAAGCCAGGTTCAACCGATTTGGTGTCAGTTAGAGCTTCTATCACTGAGCTATCTTCACTCGGCAGAGTTAAATGGCTAAATCAGCCGAAGTGCTCCATTCATTTTACTGAAGAGATTTGCATTAGCGCAGGTTGATGTTGTTTATAGAGTTAGTTGTACACTCAACAATACGCAACTGAAATATATTTTCAAGAGCTAAATTATATGTATGTATGAAAAAAAAACTCTTTCTGGTTTCAGTGGACAGTTTTAAAAAAAACAACATATGCAAACAGATCTAATATATATATATATATATATATATATATATATATATATATATATATATATATATATATAAATAAAATTTCTGGTTTCTGGTCATCAAATTTGATCAGCTTATCGAATGTATTTCCTCTTTTATCATTAAAAAAATCCAGGTCATTTTCCATGAACAGTTTTGTTTTTCATTCCAATCTGAAGAAGCCGACATACAAAACATTACACATATCACGTACGACGTACACGTCTTTTATAAAATTTTCGCTTTCTTTCATCCTTTTCACTTTTTTTTCTGATACTATTATACACATTTTTACACACACACACACACACACACACACACACACACACACACATATATATATATATATATATATATACGTTTTTGGATCTGTTTAAACATATATATATATATGTGTGTGTGTGTGTTTTTGTGTATATATATATATTTATTATAGTATATTACATTCAAACATGTAGAAACTGCTACATAAATGCACTCATGTTTCGATGTGTATCAACACATCTCAACAGGCTTTAACGCTTGATGAGATGTGATGATACACATCGAAACATGAGTTCATTTATGTAGGGGTTTTGTACGTGTGTGAATTTACTATCCCATAATAGAGAATATTGCTTTACTATTCAATTGTATTGAGCACTATTTTAAATTAATATTACGAATGCTTGAATTTATATCTGATACGTTCTCATTTCATATATATATATATATATTTATATCTGATACGTTCTCATTTCATATATATATATATATATATATATATATATATATATATATATGAAATGAGAACGTATCAGATATAAATTCAAGCATTCGTAATATTAATTTATTATATATATATATATATATATATATATATATATAATATAACTTTAAAATTATGTCCTTCATGGTACTTAATGTAGGAAGTAAAAAAGAATATCATTAAGACTATTCATTCGTGTCTGTTGATGAAAAAATAAAATAAAATAAATAGTAAAACTAAATTCGACGTTGTATGTCTCGAAAATAATTCTTGATCACATATAATAATGATAGACACAGGGACAATAATTTTGCGCAAAATGCGGATAACGCCAACGTGTGTCAACAAAACACAAAACAGAACAAAATAAAAGCACACTATTTCCATTATTCGGACTATTGTCCTCATCTTTATCGCCATATTTATTACAACGTTTAGGCCGTTGTACGCTCTGCCCTTCTTCAGGTGGTTGGTGAAGAAGGCCGGAGCATACAACGGCCGAAACGATATAATAAATATGGCGACAAATATGAGCACAATAGTCCGAATAATGTAAATAGTGTACATAATACCTCATCTCAGAAATACAGAGAGAAAATAAAAGCAGACGCTCAGTTCATGTCTTTGCAAATACCAGATTTATATCGATACTCAGATCCTGTCGTTTATGCATCGCCTAGAAATCATACACGTGACAAACAAGAGTGATTTTTTTTCTGAGGACAACCGACAGCTGTAAGAACTAAAATAGATAGCAAATTTAACTCTGAGAAAATAATGACATTAATAAAGAACGCAGTCCAGAAATAAAAAAAAATACACTAACGTGCCAAAAGTCATCGAAAAGAATTATATAAAAGGGAATGGCAGGTAACGCCATCGTACCTTGATATGGAAATGCATAGACCAATAGCAGGACACTTTGGCAGCTGATGATTCAGTGTAAACACTGGCTAGGCTGCTCATGGCAAAAAGACATAAATTATTGTAATTCAAACGTGACATTCTAGTGGGTGGGTGACATATGGGACAATCATTTTTCTGAAGTTTTAGAGACATTTGCTATCCCTTGATCTATGACGTCTTTTATGAGCCAGGAATAACAGCCTGAAAGCAATACCCGCTTTCTGTGATTACGAACTGGCTGATGACAGAACCTTAATAGTTGTGACCAGAACCTAAAATTGATTGAAGTAATACTTGCTCAAATTAGATCCACGTTCAATGCAGGAGGTACCAGACGTATATGCAGCAAATCAGTTTAATTTTCTTTAGCTTAAATGGAATATGCAAGCAGAAGAGCCACCAAGATTTTCCTGACACGGCGCCCGACACAGCGGCTCCTGTAGATTCGTGACTTCATTAATTGGGCCATAGAGGAGTGGAAACATTTGCCGTTAGATCTACCACAGTTTACACTATTTCAATCTCATTGTAGGTTGAAATTTGGCGTAAAACCCGCGAGTCTATGGAACAAAATTTTAAGCAAGGTAGCCTGCAAGCTGGTGGTAGTTCCTTAATGGAATGGGAATGTTTTATTGAGATGGTTAACTGATCCAGCTAAAACAAAATTGAAGGGCGAACGTTATTTTGCACAGCTTTATGACTCATTTCACCCAATATACGAGGTTGCATGTCTTAAAGTATCTCCAGAGACCTTCAGATCATTCGTGGTCACACCAAGTTATTTCACTTTGCCGAATTAGAAAGGGCATAAACCATATTAAACACCCATATCATGATTTGGCACATCAGAATAAGCTCTTAACGAGATTCGTACATCTCTTTTCCTTGGGAAGCACATCTTTCCGTGACAGCTGTTTTACCTTTTTAGCTACAAGAATCAATGTTTTAGAGGAATCAAATATAAGCAACGTGACTCATTCTTTCATCTGATTATTTGGCGCACTATAATATTTGGTGCTTTGCTCATATACCCTCGTCATGTTTGTACTTATAATAATAATGATAATCTTGAATAGTATATAATTAATTAGATTAATCATTTTCGACCATTATTTTTTATTGATATTACCTTCATCTTAATTTCAGTTGCTTTTAAACGCAACTACTAAGACTTTAATTCTACAGTCCTTATATTGACACCATTGAAGTAATAAAAATCAATCATTAATTTTTGATTGATGTCTTTTCGGAATTAATTTCAGGTATTTTTTTTTATCCGGACTGTTCAGATTCCACTCTACGATTGTTAGTGAACAGTGTTGGTCTATTAATGTAAATTGATAATTACCCTAAAAATTGCAAAGATCCATCGTTATGTGTGAAGTTAAATTCATCTTCTAAAGAAAGAAAAAAAAAATACTGAGTAAAATGGCTAATTTGAAAACACCATTGTCAGATGGAATTCATAGATTAACGTTCCAGAAATACTCTACCTCACGACCGACTAAGTCGTCAGCTTCCGGGCTATCTGAAGAAGTTCGAGAGTAGTTGGTTAACATCAGAGGAAGGCCTATGAAAAAAAAATGACACCGAAAAACTGACCGAGGTGAGCAAAAAAAGTTCCTTCTTCTGTCGAACTTGACTGACTCGACAGTTAATAGGTGAAATATGTAGACTACTTCCTGGTAAGCTGAAGTATCGCGTCTTGTGACAGCATACTTGCTTATGTTTTAGATCCTTCGAGGATCGCTTTAGCTTGAGTAAGTAGTTGAAAGTGAGTCCAATAGGATTCGCCTTTGTAGCGTTAGCCGAATTGGTCTCACGGGAGAAATAGATTCTCTTTTATAGAGCTTGAAGTACTTCCTGCTAGCTTAAGTTTTCTTGGCTTATACCCATATAGCGTTGAAACACCGGCTATCGTACGATCATCGAAGCTAAGCAACGTCGAGCCTGGTCAGTACCTACACTCTTGGGCAAATTAATTGAAGGAACCGCATTAGTTTCCTTTCTTTCACCATACGGTGAGTTTTAAACCCACTGGAGTGACAGGGTGTAATCGATTTCTATGTTTTCCTCGGATTAGGTCCTTTGCAGTGGTGTGCAGTAATATGAATCTATTTTCAGGGTGTATGATGAAATTTGTTTGGCCTTGAAAAATATTGCGTATATACGTGATTCCATCAAATTTCTATCACGCCCAGACACTATTGTCTCGAATGTCGATTAGTTATCTTACGGCCATTTTCTGCGATGGACGTTGCCCCAAGGATGCGTACGAAAATTGTAACGCTGCACAAATACACTGACAAGCCTTACCTGTGAGCAAATCAAAGTACTATCGACTGACTCGGAAACTCTCCTGATTTAAATCCAATCGAGAATCTACAAGGAACGTCTTTGTGGAATATATATACAAAGTACTTATATGTGCACTGGGTCATGTTTCATTGGAAAAATACGAATTTTTTAAAAATAATAACGGAATTATTCGTTTTGTTTCAATTAATTTGGACAAGGTTGTAGATGGGTGATGGTTGTGGAATACCAGGTGTTGTTAGTTTGAATGTGCGGAATGGTCTAATGGATAATGACTCATAATTCTTAATCAGAGAGCCGAGTTCTAATTTCAGTTGGGATCGTTATGAATCCACCTTTGCCTCCCTCGCTATGAGTTAATTAATAGGACTTGTATCATTAAATAATCATTATAAAAAATCTTACAAGCTAACAGTATTCCTGGTGTTAAATAACCAGCAAATAGTTTTTCTTAGTCTGTGAAGGTCTTTTATTGGATGTAGGCCTTTCTGAGATTCATGAGGAGGACCATTACCCGACGCCATTGACATAAAATACGTGTTGGTCAAAGTCGACACGCTTAGGCGATCATATATATTTTGGATTCATGGTCACCCAACGATATTTCTGCGTAAGTGAATGTCACGAACTCGATTAAAATTCGAACATGGCTCTCAGATTTCTGATTCCGAACCGTTATATATTGCAGCACCAACACATCCATGTTTATAGTAACTGGTATTCCCAGGCAGTCACTAATCTTGCTACTGATGATGATTCATACCTTGTCATTGGGAAAGTTACGAATCAACCACTTCTCCTCTGGCTATGGGTTAATTAGTAAATTATTACTGTCTCAAAATAATTCTTACAATCTGAAGATATTTCTAGCTTTAAATAACCTGAAAAAGGGTGATAAAGCGTAAAAAACAAATTAATCATCTCCTGTTTTATGTCGGTGGCAGCCTCTAATAATCTGTGCCTAGTGGCTATGAGGCCATTATTCAGCTCAAACGAAAGGTGCATCTTGCTTTTCTGATGCTCTGGTGTGCAATGTCTATTTTGGTCTCATGCGTCTAGTACATATTGGGATCCCCACAAATCAACTCCCCTAAGAACAAAGGTTTCTTTATTGATATTAAATTCGATTCAGACCATGAGGTATTTCCTGGCAGAAATTACACACGCATTGTTCTGGACAATCCAATATATTAATTCTTACCCTACAATATTAACCCTGTTCAAATCGAGGCTTAACCGTTATCTTCCCCAAATATCTCAATAAAGTGTATCTCTTACTCTGTAAATCTCTTCCTAGAGTGGCTCTTAGGTCTTGTTCAGAATTAATATTATTATTAAATAGTAGAATTTTATGTCTATTTATTATCGAATCTATGAAATTGACTTTGTTTGAATGATTCTATTGAATAGTCTGTGATTGATTTCCTGTTTTATTTTTATGTTGACTTTATAGTAATGGACATTTTATCAGACTTTTTTAAAAAATACTTTTCCTTAAGAGTCTTATTAAACTTTTATGGGTCTTTTTAGACAATTATGTTTTATTACGGTCACTTGCTGGGCTTCTGCTTCTATATTGCAACAAACACCTTTTAAAATTCACGATGACAATTAAGTAAAAACTCGATTGTAGTTTTCAATAGTATCACAACCAAGCTAACCAAATAACGTTCTAATATCATTCTCAATTTCGCAGACATCGAATCTTATCCGGTAATGGTAAACAAGTCTACAGAAATCCCTCGATTAATACGCATTCGATTAATAACGTTTTCAATTAGTGCATTAAAATTTTTATATACCAAAATTCGAATTAGTACATACATTTACTCGTTTAGTGTGGTACAACATTCTTCAGTTTAACGATAATATTTGAAAACAGATTTTTTTATAGTTACCGATTAATGAAAACTTTTCTAAAATTTAAAAATAGAAAATGGGTACCTTGTTAAGTATTACGTCAAGTAAATTCAGTAGGGTTCAAAATAAATGTCCCGTTATAAAGAGATACATTTTATAATTAAGGGTGTCCATAAAGTTCGTGTTCACTTTAAAAAAAATATAACTTTATTTGTATTTGCGATAGAAATAATTTGTAAAAAAGATTAGAAAGAAGTAAATTTATATTTTTTAAGGTTTTATTGAAATTTTATTGGAGTTTTAACATGTCCCCCATCATTAGTAATACAAAGGGTAATACGATTTTGCAGTTCACGGAAAACATTTGCCAACTGATTTACAGTAATGCCTGAAATCACATTAGTTATTTTAGCTATACTTAAAATTTGGTACATTAAACTTTATAACATTTTTTACAGATTATTTCTATACATTTTTACATTTTTTACAGATTATTTCTATACATTTATTTATTTCTATACTTTTTATATTAACATTTTTACAGATTATTTCGATTATTTCAAACACAAATAAAGTTAAATTTTTTTAAAGTGCACACGAACTTTATAGACGCACTGTATAAGCAGATAATAATAATACATATTTGAATATTTGCCTCCATTAAAAGATTTTGAATTTTTTTGATTTTTCATGTTTATTTTAAAGGTCTTAAAAGGAAAATTCTGACTTAAAAATTGGGCGATTTAATTAAATACACAAATTTACATTTATTAAAACATATCGAAATATAAAAGATGTATGTATTTACTATGGAAAGAATATAAATACAATTTTCAGGTTAAAATACCAATGATTGTGATAACTTTCGAAAATCTTAAGAGGTGATTTCTCAGTACCGCCATTTATTTGAAGAACAGAAGAATATCATGCAGCAAATAACTCTAAATAAGTTTTTAATAAAAATTCAGATTAATAAACATTAATTCATAGTACATTTTAGTGTATCTTCTTATATGTACCTATATTTTAATTAATTAAAATTAATTGATAACTCTGTCGTGTTAATTTTTTCGCAATTCTTATATCACGGTGGCATACACTCAAAAAGAACTGAAAGACGGTCGTGACAAGGTCGCAAAGGAAAGAGCGAAGAAAGGGCTAACTATTAACTGTAGTAAGACATATTGTGGTCAGGGGTGTGAGCTTCGAATGGAAGACAACAGAATCAAGCAGGTAGAAAACTATAGTGTTGTAACAGACAAAAAATGTGACACACCCATCTAAAGGCCAGTCAGAATAGCGAAAATACATTCGTAAAAATAAGCAATGTATTAAAACAAGAAAATTATCACAAGAAACAAAGAAAAGAGAACTTATATGTTATAACTCCTATATGAGAATGAGTAGTGGACAATTTTTTTTACAGATGAAGACGAGACGTGAAGCAACAGAAATTTGCCTATATCAACGAATGCTATGAATTCAACGAATTCTTTAACTGAACATGTGAGGGCTATGGTCTGGGTCTACCTTGGTAGGTAGCATTGGCCGTCAGTTGCAGCCCATTTTTGAAGGAGGTATCTTTCACTTAAAAAAATGCCGTCAAATCTGGAAATGGTCCAAATTAATTGCACTGTGAGAGGCAGGTCAATCCGGACCAAGGACATTTTGTTTCTGGACATTTTGATAGATGCAAGCCTAAATTAAATGAAAAAAACTTAACCGCAGTAGCGAGCGTACACATCTTTATAAATTAGGTAGATGCGATATCTCTCCGTAGTTACGCTAACATGACGTCACAAGACATTGTTTCAGTTGTAAAACGATGTAACACAGCTGAGAATCATTTTAGAGTTAAAACGGAGAGAAATAACCGTAACAGTTTCTTCTCGCTTGTGGTTCTCCCTCCCGGCTTCAGGATTCCCAGCTAAATTTGATCTTCAAAAATTTAAATGCCTTCCTAATTTAAATGTCTTCTTAATTTTTGTTCTTTTATTGTCCTCTCAAGTTTTTATCTGATTCGTATGGAACAGAGCGAAAAAAGAATTCAAGGGAGATAAAAAAAATAAGCGAAATTTACTAAGACCTCTAACGGACAGGAAATTGTGAAGAGCCATGATCGCCAACGTTCTATGTAGCATGTCTCATGACTCATAGAAGAAGTTTATTCTACTCAAAGATCTGGAGGCTGATTACATACATTAAGAAAAATGACTGGGGCCTTAATTTGATTTTGGAATAAGATTTAACCCTTGGACTGAAGACGCTGATTAAGCGGTTATGCAGAATTAACCGATTATACGGAATTCGATTCATTCTCTGATGAGAATATGTGGGCGTTGACATGTAAAGGATTTGATAAATCATTGACGCTAATATCTGCAGATTGCCAATTTAACCAACACAAGATGGAAATTCAGCTTGTATTGAAAATTATGACATATTGTCAAAGATTATAGGCAAGGGGACACCAATATTAGGATTTACGTCTCTAAAATATGAAATAATTTTTCTCATGTACATACTTATATATGAATGTATTAACTGATTAATTACTTTTTTACGGTTTATCAAACTTTTCCAGAAAATATTTTTAGAGTGTGAGAATTTTTTTTTTTTTTGAAATAAAAATTTTTGGTTTGGTTTGTTTTGTTTTAGGGCAGTGGTTTATTTAACGCCGACAAGATTTTTATTGCTGGTAATGTTTTGTTTTTTTTTTCAAATAGATAGATAGATAGATAGAGAGATAGATAGATAGATAGATAGATAGATAGATAGATAGATAGATAGATAGATAGATAGATAGATAGAGAGAGAGACAGGGAGAGTTAGAGAGAGAGAGAGAGAGAGGGAGAGTTAGAGAGAGGGAGAGTTAGAGAGAGAGAGGGGGGAAGGAGAAAGAGAGAAATTGGTTAGGTTTGGTTTGGTTTGTTTTACGCCATCTCAGCCTAATGCCGACAAGATATTTATTGTTGGTAATTTTTTTTTCAAATAGATAGATAGATAGATAGATAGATAAAGAGAGAGAGAGAGAGAGAGAGAGAGAGAGATAGAGAGAGAGAGAGAGAGAGAGAGAGAGAGAGAGAGATTGGTTTGTTTTGTTTTGTTTTACGGCATATCAACTTCAATTGGTTATTTAATGCCGACAAGATTTTTATTGCTGGTAATGTTTTTTTTTTTTTTTTCAAATAGATAGATAGATAGATAGAGAGATAGATAGATAGATAGATAGATAGATAGAGAGAGAGAGAGAGAGAGAGAGAGAGAGAGAGAGATTGGTTTGTTTTGTTTTGTTTTACGGCATATCAACTTCAATTGGTTATTTAATGCCGACAAGATTTTTATTGCTGGTAATGTTTTTTTTTTTTTTTTCAAATAGATAGATAGATAGATAGAGAGATAGATAGATAGATAGATAGAGAGAGAGAGAGAGAGAGAGAGAGAGAGAGACAGGGAGAGTTAGAGAGAGAGAGAGTTAGAGAGAGGGAGAGTTAGAGAGAGAGAGAGAGAGAGGGGGAAGGAGAAAGAGAGAAATTGGTTAGGTTTGGTTTGGTTTGTTTTACGCCATCTCAGCCTAATGCCGACAAGATATTTATTGTTGGTAATTTTTTTTTCAAATAGATAGATAGATAGATAGATAGATAGATAGATAAAGAGAGAGAGAGAGATATATATATATATATATAGAGAGAGATAGAGAGAGAGAGAGAGAGATTAGTTTGTTTTGTTTTGTTTTACGGCTTATCAACCTCAATTGGTTATTTAATGCCGACAAGATTTTTATTGCTGGTAATGTTTTTTTTTTTTTTTTTCAAATAGATAGATAGATAGATAGAGAGATAGATAGATAGATAGATAGATAGAGAGAGAGAGAGAGAGAGAGAGAGAGAGAGAGAGAGAGATTAGTTTGTTTTGTTTTGTTTTACGGCTTATCAACCTCAATTGGTTATTTAATGCCGACAAGATTTTTATTGCTGGTAAGATTTTTGTTCAAAAATATACTGCTGGTAATATTTTTTCTTTTCTTTTGTACTTTTTAAAAATCTGTTGCTGGCAATACATTTTTTCAAAATGTATTGCTGGTTATAATGTATTCCTGCTAATAATTTTTTCTTAAAAATGAATGGTATTAAAACCTGTTTTTCTACTTTCATAGCGTTTTGACCCCAGTTTGGAGGTTCACTATTTGCCCATAGTTTGAACCCTAAAACGTGCTACGACCCCGGGTCAAGGTGGACCTGGGAACACCAGCAATTAAGAGGTGGTTCCATGCTCCCCAAGACCTCCTGATCAGAGGCCTTGTTGTTGGATGTAGTTTAACGTCTTATCCAGAAGGTGGATCTAGTTTATCTTTTTATCCGGGACGCAGATGTAATCTATCGTCTTACCGAGGACGCAGATGTAGTTTATCGTCTTACCGAGGACGCGGATGTTGTTTATCGTCTTACCCACGATGCGATAAAATGGTTTTCGTGATACAAATCTTACTAATTAACCAATAGGTAAAGGGAGAAGTGGTAGACTCATACCTTTTTCCAAGAGTATTTACGCATAAGGGAATATAACAACCCCAACGGGAATTCGAACACGACTCTCCGATTAATAATTTGAAGCCATTAAACTTTACACCACCCACACACCCAATCTTACATCACGTTGTATTCCTAAGCGGTCACCCATCTAGACACTGGCCTGGCTTGACGTTGCATAACTTCGGTGATCGTACGTGTTTCAACATGATGTGGCCGTAAGCTGTGCTTGAGAAGGCTACTTTATTGAAAAAAATATCTTAAGAAAAATATTTTTTTGCGATGTCAACGAACACTCGTTGCCACTTTTGTAATGTGAATGAATACTCGTTGTCACTTTCGTAATGCTCGTTGTAGTAGAGACTTTGTAATCGCAGATACAACTTACCGTAACGCCGTTGAACAATGCTGGTGTCAGGCACCTTCGAATAACACTCGCATTAACAATAAATGAATAGAGTAGAGAACAGCGGCCCGTATAGTAATAGAGGATAGAAGAGAAATAGCCATCCGAATAATAATAGAGGATAGACTAGAAATAGCCATCCGAATAGTAATAGAGGATAGACTAGAAATAACGATCTGAATCGTAATATAGGAAGGACTAGAAATAGAGATCGTTACTCGTCAGCTACTTCCTACATATATGCGTTTCCTCTATGGTCACGTGGTTTACTTATTTCAATAATGGGATCGCCTGTGTTTGTTCATTGGCGATCTACGTTCAGACTCAAGTGTCGGCAGCGACACTTTATTCTTATATAACAATTTTATAAATTTCAGTTCGGCCAATGAATTGCAAATGTTTTTCGTATGGAAACGGCCATATTTTATTATTATCATTGTGTATCAGTGTAAAATAGTATCGATTATTCATTAGAAACAAAGAAAAGAAGACTTGACTGTAATGTAATATCGGTCCCTCTATATGTCAGCGGATGCAGAACAATCTTAATTCAAATGAAGAACAAACATGAGGCAACAGAAATGTTGCCCTACAGAAAGATGCTGAGAATACCATGGACTGACCCAATGATCAACGACGAAGTTTTAGAGAAAATAGAAACAAAAAAGAACATGGATATATAGCATCAGAAACATACAGGGTACATACTGAGGAAAGATGGCTTGGTAAATTTGATACTCACAAAACCTATTGAAGGCAAGGTGGGTAGAGAAAAACAGCGCATAACTTACCTTTTTTTTGTAAATAACAGGGATTAAGAGAGATAGCAAAAAGACAAAATTTACTAAGAGCTACAAAGGACAGGAAATTGTGGAGAGCCATGATCGGTCAAAGTTTTGTCGAGACACGGTACATACAAGAAGAAGTCATTCTTCTTCTTTTATGTGCCGTGTCCCTTCAGCACATAGGCGATCATGGCCCTCCACATCTTCCCCTTCTAGGTCTTTATAAGCTGTCTTTTTGTTATTTCCCCCAAACCCTGTTACATCATCCATTTATTGAATCTCATCAAGTATGTTACGCGCTGCTTTCCTCCGTCCCTCTTTTTCGCAATCTGTCCCGTGAGTATCATATTTTCTAAGCTCTCCTTCTTCATTACTTGCCTCAGAAATTTCATCTGCCTCTTCCCGATGTATGTTTCCTTTTTTGTTTCTGTTTTCTCTAAAACTTCATCGTTGCTCACATGTTCGGTCCATGGCATCCTCTGCATGTTTCTGTAGATCCACATTTAGGTTGCTTTAAGTCTCTTTGAGGAGATCGTCCAATAATCGCTGCCATATAGGAGGACAGATATCACGTAACAATTCAATACTCTTTTATTTTTGTTTGTTTCTAATGATCTTTTTTTTGTCTCTTAATACAGTGTAACCCGGATATAAGAGACCCAGATATAAGAGAAACCCGGATATAAGTGAGATTTTCTCTAGTCCCAAATTAGAGCCTGTGTTAATGTATATATGATAGACCAAACCCGGATATAAGATAAACCCGGATATAAGAAACTTCTTCCCCGGTCCCGACAACTCTCTTATATCCGGGTTACACTGTACTCCGCTTAGCTTTTGAAATGCAACTTTGCCCATCCCAACACGTCTTCGGATCTCAGTGTCGCACTTTCAGTCTTCTGTTAGAACACTTCCTATATTTTTAAATTTTTATATTTGTTTGATTTTGAAATCACGACGAGCTGTCTCTAGCATTGATCATGGTACTAATATACAGGTTTATTAAATAAATGATAGTTAAGGACCTTGTGATGATCATGGAGGCATCAACAAAAAATGAAGGGAAAAGCAACAAGGAAAGAAATGTCACTGACATGATCGATAAAGCTGACTTTCTCGTTATTCCTCTTGATGCTATTCTCGAACCAGAAAAAGTTTCTACGAACTTTGTCACCTCCTTCATCCATTTGTATTGGCCGCGACTCTAATAATATGAACGTATTTCACTGACCTTAATGGCATAATATTTGTCAGCGAATATTCGCTTCAAGGAAGGACGGTCGTGTGAAGAATTTGACTTGAAAGGAAATTGACTTAAAAGGAAGCTTCAGACGTGATTTTCACATTGGGATGGACGAAAACGAAGTCACCAGTACAAACACGAAAGCTGTATGACTCGACACTTTAAAAAGAAGAGATGAACATCTTAGGAGCTGGTGGATGCTGGCTCACCCTAGGGAACAATGGAATCTTCTGAATTAATTCTCACGGTGAGGTAGGGATGCTGGAATACATTGTTTGTTTTGATCTTCGTTTTCCATTTTTTTTTTTTTTTTTTTTTTGGACGCTTTAGTGAAGGGTAGATGGGTGTGCGAGTAGCGTAACAGCGAAAAATCGGCGACTCGCGTTCGAATACTGGCTGAGTCCGCTACATTCACTTTCGCACAAATACATTTGGGAAAGGTAGGGATCGATTTTTTCAACCCTCCCACGCCAAGTTATGGGTGATAAAACAGGACTGACTGAAATCTCTTGCCTTGTCGGCTCGGTTTCAGTCACTTTTACACCACTGGAAGATTGCCTCTCAATGTCTTTGCTATACATACTTTCATGGCAATTTTTTGGATGAGCTCTTCACTATGGTACCGAGATTTTTTGAATTTAAGCGCTGTACTAGACTGGCGTCGACATCTCATCAATTTACAGTTGAGTTGGCTAGATGTAACCGTAAGTTCTATGTTAACAGTTTCTTCTCTCGTACTTCTCGCTCGTGGAACTCCTTTCCAGCTTCATGCTTTCAAGCCAACTGTAATCTTCAAAAATTTATATGCAATGTTAATCGCTATGTACTGTCCTCTTGATGACTTTTTTCTTTTCTTGCTCATTTGTAATGTTTCTGTTTCTAATTCTTCCACACCCATTAACTCCTTGTGTCTTAGTGGCTTTACTGCCTTGTTTGGGGTAAAATCGATAAATAAGAAGGGACAGAGGAAAAACTGCCTAGCAAGTTTCAGTAAATGGATGGCAGAACAGGGCGTAGCAGAGATTAAAGAAAGGTAAAGTTAAGAGCTGCAAAGAAGTGAAGATAGTGGAGAGCCATGATAGCTACATCCTAATAGAAGAAGATATCTGTTTTTAGTCCATCAGTGAGTTTGATTCGCTCTCTTATGTCTATACTCATGGCCTTCAAAACGGGTTAATTTTCAAGTTTTTTTTTTACCTCGAGGCGGGAATTAAACAAAATGCAGTTCAAAGGGAGCCCTCCACACACATATTGTACGTTCCTAATGCACTTAGAAAGAGAGTGTTACCACCGAGTTGTCCAGATGAACTGGATACATTCTGACACAAACCGCATCTAGGGCTGAGAAGCTTCACCTTATGACCTTGTTTAAAAAAAATTGCTCTAATGGGGCGTGGGAAAATTTGGTTTTGGTTTATTATATTTTACGGCATATCAACCTCAAGGGTTATTTAATGCCGACAACATTTTTTCTGGTAATATTTTGTTTTGTCAAAAATTTATTTCTGGTAATATTTTTTCCTCAAAAATGTATAGCTGGTAATTCTATTTTAAAACATGTCTTGCTGGTAATATTTTAGTTTTCAAAAATATATTGCTGGTAATATTTTTTTCTTCAAAAATTTATTTCTGGTAATAATTTTTACAAAGTATTCCTGGCATTAAAACCCATTTTTACACCCTTATAATGCTTTTGACCCCAGTTTGGAGGTTAACTATTTGCTCATAGCTGGGACCCTAACAGGTGCCACCACCCCGGGTCAGGGTGAACCTGCGAACACCAGCAATTAAGAATTGGTTCCACGCTCCCCAAAGCCACCTGATTAGAGCCCTTGCTGTTGGACGCAGTTTATCGTCTTACCCTGGACGCGGATGTAGTTTATCGTCCTATCCAGGACCGCCGTGGGGAGTAGGTACAAAAAAAATCAAATTTTAATTGGCCGCGCGTACATTAAAGAGTACGTTTCTATGAATGCCATTAATACTGTAGTTAGTAAGGTCCTAGTTGAGGGCTCTACACTGGTGGCCTGGTCTCAGAAAAAGCACGTACTAATTTGGTCAATTCATTGTGTGAGTCTTTAGCCAGTTACTGAATGAAATGACCACTCTTTTATTCTTGCGTCAATATTATAAGTCGTTTGCAATAGATATTTATTGAGAATATTTCGCTTTAATGGGTATATGTTGAAAATGAGTTGATACCGCTAATTCCTGTCTATATCTCTGAGACGAGGTATTATTGATTACTTCTATTATTGACATTATTCACACTGTTAACATAATCTTCATTGCCATATTCACAACATTTCAGTCGTTGCACGCTCCAGTCTTTTTCAGGTGATTGGAATTTCGAACCGAACACAAGGACACATGGCCCAGTGGATAAAAACGTTGGTTAGATCCAGTGACTAGACCCAAAGATCGTGAGTTCAATACCAGGCTACAGCAGTGGTGAACCAACAAACTTGGAGAGTTGAGTTAAAGGGAAATAACTGAGACATCTGGAAGAGGCATGGCACGAGGAACTAGAACAATCTACCCCGGTGGATGAAATAAATGGTTATTATTCGGACCTTTATCCCCGTCTTCATTGCTATATTCACAACGTTTCGGCCTTTGTAAGCTACGGCCTTTGTTCAGGTGATTGGAAGTTTGAATCGAACCCTTTATTTTTTGTAAGCATATCACCCTAAGAAAAGGGTAAGTGATACTAACATGCAAGGGTTTAGAGAGAATGAGATCAAGAGTAAAGAATCACGGATCAAGAAATCAGAAGTTGTCGATTGACATTACATTTGAATATTATAGCTAACAGGGAAGCAAATAAGAGGAAGGGAGTTCCACTTACGGGAAGTGCGAGATAAAAAACCGTTGGAGTCTCGGCTACATTTAACCGTTTCGACAGTGAAAGAATGTGACTGAGAAACGCTTAAATTCGTGTAGTTGGGGTACAGAGTGAAAGTAGCTCGTCAGAGCAGTTACCATGAACATATTTGTAGAAAAGACAGAGTGAAGCCACAACACGTCTGTGAGAAAGTGGCTCTGGATGAGATACTAGATCTGGACCTATCATATTGCAGATCCGTCTCTGGATTTTGCCCGTGTTGTCCCAATGAGTATTGACAGTTCTTTTACTCTCTATAAAAAGATATCAGAGAGAGTTGAAAATGTAACAAGTGACTCTGATAGTGAAAATAGATTATATGATGACAGTAATAAAGCAGCTAATGTTGCCGACTCACTAATTCCTGTTACACCAGTATCAGTGGTGATAGGTAGAAGTGACAAAGGTTAAAAAATTAGTCTAATGTCGTGAGCGATCGGGACAAGTTTAGGCTTCGAGGGGATATAAGAAATAAGGTTTCTTTTTTAGCTTTTATTTAATTCTATGTCAGATGCAGTTGAATAGTTAAATAATAATCAATAAACAATAAAATAATTAATAATAATAACCAGAAAAACAGTTTAAATATTAGGAAAGCGGGCTTGGAGAGTTTAACACTCACAAATCATATCGACGTCTATAGAAGCAAAAGGAAACAAATAAATCTGCTTGACAAACAGTAGAATAAGTTTCATAAATAAAAAGAGGGTGATGAAGAAGGAAGAATCCCTTAGAGCAATAAAAAAGAAAGTTGTGGAGAGCCATGATCCATAGGGACGTGTCACATCTCTCTCTCTCTCTCTCTCTCTCTGATAGAAAACTAAGGTTATTGAATATTTAAATCCAAAACCTAAAAAGCTAATTTTCTAGTCATACAGGAGGTTTCTGATTAAAACAAAACAAAACAAAACAAAAACAACAAAAAACAAGGCGCAACACAATCTTTTTACTGGCTACTCTCTACTGAGTTTCACCGAGTTGGCTTTGTGTCTTTTATATGTATCTTATTCCAGATCACGGCAGGACATAATTTGTATTCAGTTTGACATGAGAGAAGCCAGATGCAAATTTGACCTAAGATGGCATCCCTGTCATTGAGGGCAGATTTACTTGACTGGACCATCTGCACTATTATTTCAAGAGTGGGAACGTGCCGCATGACAGATAGTTATATAAACACCCACCCAGATGTGAGAAAGATCAGTCTCTTTGGGAAATCACAAACGAAGATCCGCGTTCGAATGAGCTGTCAATGGGAGAACGAGCATGCGCACTGGTCAAGAATAATACACAAAATATTGCAGTTATGGCTTTTATTAACATTGACAGTCAATTCTACTTTATTACATACCTTACTGAACTAAGCTTAATAAATATGGCATCGAGATGAGTGACAGCTTGGGAATACCACGTGCTGTAAGCTTGAATATGTGGTTGTTGTAATGGATAATGGCTCGAAATTGTTAATCAGAGAGCCGAGTTCTAATTCCAGTTGGGTTCGTTATATTCATTTACGCCAAAGGTGTGAATATACCTCTTCTCCCTCCACTTATGGGTTAAACAGTAAGATTTGTATCGCTAAATCTTTGTTATGTAAAAATTTTTTTACAAACTAAAAGAATATCTTCTGTTTTTAAATAACCTGAAAAGGGTCGGTAATAAGCTGCAAACAGGTCAATTAATCAGTATGAAAAGATTGGCGAAACATAATTTTCATAGCAAAAAGCGGCAGTATGAAAATCTGAGAAAAATAATAATAAAAGATAACAGAAATAGCTAACCGTTTATTCTTCCACACTCCTTAGAACTCGATCGAGTAAAGTAATTTTTTTGTACAGACTCAATTAAAAGTGAAACCTGAAAAAGAAAATACATGCGTATCGATTAAATATTGTGACGGGTATATTTTTTTTTATAAACAAATCACATTCAATACTAACAATAATTATTTTCTTTTGTATAATAAAGTTTGTCTTAAATTTCATGAAAATAGTTACAAGGACTTTTAAATGATAGAATGTCACCCGCACAGAACAGGGAAGATATACTCTCGAAAGAACGATGGACACTCGATTTGGTGTAGGGTTTTCTGCGAATTCAGATATAACGGCACACGGCGTATTATCTAGTGAGACTATTTTTTTAACAGACGCCTGTACTTGTTGAGAAATTATTTTCTCTAAAGTTTCAGAGATTCTACCTATGTAGTCAGCTCTTCGTATTGTTCACTTTTATTATAATTTTATTCGCTTTTTCGTTTAGCCAACCCATCCTGGGTACGAGGATAAAACTACATCGGCGTCCTGGGTAAGACGATAAACTACATCCGACAACAAGGCCTCTGATTAGGAGGTTTTGAGGAGCGTTGAAACCACCTCTTAATTGCTGGTGTTCCCAGGTCTACCCTGACCAGGGGTGGTAGCACCTGTTAGGATCCCAGCTATGGCCAAATAGTTAGCCTCCAAACTGGGATCAAAACACTGTGAACGTGTAAAAATCGGTTATAATACCATAAATACATTTTGGAAGAAAAAATGATTACCAGAGATACGTTATTACCGACAGTACATATTTGGAAAAAAAAATATAACCAGCAATACATTTTATGGAAAAGAAAAAAAAATATTACCAGCAAAAATCTTTTCGGCATTAAATAAACCATTGAGGTTGATATGCCATAAGACCAACCAGAACAAAACAAAACAAAAGAAAAACAAACAAACCAAAAAACAAAACAAAAAAACAAAAACAAATGAAATGCACACACTAAATACGAAAGGCGTCCCGCATCCACCAAAGAACTGACATCTCTGTTGCTAAACGGGTAGAAGAGGAGGAATTAAACTAAAGAGAGAGTGTACAAAAATAAAAGTGGCCGATGAGCATAGCTTCCCTACCTAAGTTAACGTTGTCAGAAGAAACTAAGGAAAAATAAACCTAGGCTACCCTGTTTTGGGCGGGGTTGCCAATGCTTGATGCTAATCTGAAATTGGAAATACGCCAGAATACAGTAAAAAAAATCTCTTAAATATACACAAATTAAACAAATGATATAAATGATTGCAATGGCGATAGTTTTATAGTTTTTGATAAGATAAATATATTGACAACATAAAGAAAAATAGTGGGGGCAATAGAGCGCTAAAAGAAACAATAAAATATTTCTTTTCTGTTGCTTTTCTTACTTAATTTTGTTTCAAGGTGAGACAAGAGCTGCGAAAAACTAACATGTCTTGTTGAATAATTGATGTAAATTTCCCGAACGAAACAGGTTGCCATGCATATGCAATCAAGTTTAAGCCGACAAGTGCTTGAAACAAGAATTAACAAATTTCCAAAGCGATTCTATCAATAAACAGAAAGATCAAGGCAATTAACACATTCGATATTTTTACATCATTTCAAAGCATCAGAAAAGCGCTCTAGATAATGAAAACAGTTCGCTCGTTTGGTGGCTGGGGTAGTTGTGTATTTATAGAAATAATTAGTTTACTCATATCGTGAATATGTAAATAAAAGCTGAAATTGCTAGATGTAACCGGAAGTTCTATGCTTCCTTCTCTCGCCTTTTTTGCTCTCTTTCGGTTTCTTGCTTTCCATTCAACTTTATCTTCAAAAATTTAAATAAAATAACAATCGTCATTTTTTCTCGAATTCTTTTACACTCTTGTGCCATTGGCTGTGTCACCTTGCTTCCGATGAAATTATATATATATATATATATATATATATATATGGTGGTACTGGTTTGGAAAAACCTGGGATAGCTCAACTTGCAGTAGAACAATTCGGTATCCGAGGAAAAACGAGGAATAAAAAAAAAGAAAGGACTAAGAACATTAAAACAAGGCGAAAACAATCGTAAAGTTGTTTAAGTTCCCAAGTCCAAAGAAAAAAAAAACCAAAACGAGTAAAAAGTCAACTACGTAAAATACTCAATATACTAAGTAGGGCGATAACCTAATATAATCCTAAGGAGCCAAGGAAACCTACCTAGGTTTCACCTAACATATATATATATATATATATATATATATATATATATATATATATATATATATATATATATATATTAGTTAATATAGAAATGCATGGAAAGTTTGGAAGAAAAAGATTATCAATGGTCAGAATGTAATGTAAGTGTATCTGGCAGAATAAGCTTATTATATATAAAATGGAGAAAATTTTTTCTAGGAATACATTGAATATCAGGAAGGAAAATATTTTTTAGATGATTATTTCATTTGTTTTTTACGGCTTCTCAACCTTTTGCAGGTTATTTAAAGGCAGAAAATGTTTTTTGTTTGTAAGAATTTTTAAATTGGAACTCGGCTCTCCGATTTCAAATTCCGAGCCATTATCTATTATGTCAACAACACATCCATGCTTACCACACCTAGTATTCCCAAGCGGTTACCCATCTAAGTACTGACCAGACGTGGCATTACTTAATGATCGTGCGAGAACCGGTGTTTCATCGTGATATGGCCGTAAGCCCAATCGTGCTTGGTGAGGAATTAATGAATGCGTTAAAAAAAGAAAAGAAAAAAGTGTTATTAGATGTATAATATATAAACATATAAATGCATTGAAATTCAGGAAGAAAGGGATTGTCAGGGGTCAGGACTTAACACAAGCTCTACTAATAGAATAGGGCCATTCTATGTATAAAAGATTGCTATCGAAATACACTGGATACCATGAAGATAGAGATTTTCGGAGGTATTATTTTTACGATATGTTAACTCTGAACAAGACTGAAGATCTACTCAAGGTAAAGGGTTACATATGAAGTTTGCATAATAGCTGGCCACTCGTATTCGAGAATACCAGTCAGTACAGCGGTTATCTATAGATATATCTATAGACATAGAGGTACAGGAAATCGACCATTTTCATAGCATCTTTAGCGAAGACTGGGGCTCCCGGTACGGGCCCTCCATGAGAAGACATTCAGTTTAAGAGGATATATGGGGAAGCTAACGGTTAACTTGACTTGAACAGTTTAAGACTGTAATGACTGGGAAAGCATTCCTTTGGTTGCCGGTTCCTCAAAATAGTGGTTCGCGGGAAGAAACTATTCAGGTGGAACTTAAATCTCACAACTGAATACGAAAGGAAAGAAGATGGTTTGCTATAATCTGCGTGGCATGGCTGTTCTTAGACGTGAATGTTACAACTGGTTGACCCAAGGAATATAATCCGAACACTTTCTATATAAATAGTGATAGAGCAGCGAGAGGCTTACGACGTTTCGTTCTTGGGAAAGGCCTCTTAGAGTAACGCACAAAGATACGGAGAAGCTTTTGGATACTATCGAGACTGGAGATTGAAGACTGTGCAGCTCTTGGCCATATATGGCGGCAACACTCCATTTACGACCTGATATGACTCTTGTAATGTTAAAAAAATAACAGGTTGAGTCATATACTTACTAGAGTGGTACAGGGAATCGACCATTTTCATAGCATCTTTAGCGAGGTCTGAGTTGAGGTCCCAATAGGCGCTCCAGGTACGCGCCTTCCGTGAGAGGACACTCATTCATCGCGATACGTGAAAAATCTGGCTCCGCTCGGTGATGATGGAGTAGTTTAATCTTCGAGGCATTGAATGTGACAAGCCAGTTTTTCCCGCACTGAACACTTAAAACTCGGTCAGGGAAGAGATCAGCTGCCAATCTCTGGACATCTAGAGTTTTGGACAGACAATATCCCCAAGTGACTAGCGTATGTATCTATGTAAAGTAAAATGAGGTTTGCACCGAGAAACGAGACGTGGCTTAAATGCGCAAACCAGTATCACAGCTGGTAATAAAACTATAATGACGTGGATGGTAAGACAGAGACATATTGTGCGAAATTACTGTTATATAATTAATCCTATATCACAGGTGTATAAGCAGAATTGTCCAAATGTAACCAGTTTGGTTTTCGGGGCATTGAATGTAAACAGTCAGTCCCCACCTCCACTGAACTATTAGAGCTGGGTCAGAGGAAAAATCGACTGCCAATCTTTGTAGATCTAGAGTTTGGGAGGTGAACCCATATATTATCGTATCATAGATGTTAAGAAATGACCTGGACATACTCTTAGGTAAATCATTTATGTATCCTGAAAAGAGGGTTAATTCGAGAAGCGAACGCTAGGGCACGCTTGTGATGATTACTAGGGCCTTGGATATTTGTGTATCCTGATTTTGAACCTGTAGCTAGGGATGGGTAAAAGAGATCGGTTCAAGCCTTTCTTCATGCGAAAGTGAACTTAACAGCACACGGCTACTTGAACACATTTATTATTTATTAATCCTCTCCGAATAATCTTCTTATTTGGAGCGGTACAGGGAACCGACCATTTTCCCAACATCTTTAGCGATTGATCGTATGTACGCGTTCCCCTTGAGGTTTGAGCTGAGTTTAAGTCCCCATAGGCGCTCAAGGCACGGGGATTCCACGAGGGAACATCCATTCATCGTGATTGGTGATAGATATGAGATTAGTTCAAGCTTTTCTTTGGAGCTTTATGCGAAAGGGAACAGAACACGATGTTACGGCGGATCAGAGAGTCAATCTAAAAGAAAGTGATAAGGTAGTAATCCGGTTTTACCGGTTGTGGCTCATAGAAGGTAGTGTAGTGCTTGTCGGTAATGGGATCGGTTGCGAAAAACCCATGTGGGGGAAAATGGAGGAAGTGAAAATTTGGGGAAGATTTAGAACCATCGAGACAATGGTATTGTAGAAAACAGCGAGGATGCCGAGAAGAGTGTTGGGGTATTGGGGAGACTTGTTGTCATTTAATCTCTAGTGTCTAGTTAGTGGAAACGCTTTTGATCTCTGTCAAGAAAGTGAAAACTGTGCAGCTTCTTCTCATATATGTCAAGAGTACTCTCCTTTTCTCTCGTAATGGTAGCGGGTATCAGAAAAAGTCATGTATCCATTAGTGTGGTCCCAGATAGAGACCATTAGTCGATCTAAAAGAAAGTGATAAGATAGTAATCCGGTTTTACCAGGGGGGTGTGGAAGTTGTGGCTCAAGGCACGGGTCTTCGCTGAGGGAACATTCATTCATCGTTATTGGTGATAGTTAAGAGTTCGATCGGCTATGATCGAATGTAACTAGTTTGGTTTTCGGGACATTAAGTGTAATGAGTCAGGCTCCTACCCACTTAAATGTTAGAGCTCGATCCATTCACTATGAATGGTGATAATTCACAGTTCGGTTGGGTACGTCAAGGCGGTTTAAGAGTTAGCAAGCTTGTCTCGCTAGAACAATTATATGAGTAGTGAGTTCGATCCTCACTGGGTGCTCCGTACTTTCAGTCTTGTGCCACATCTAAACTACGCTTGGAAACTTGCTAGGTCAGAATTCGGCTATGATTGAATGTCACTAGTTTAAATTTAAGTCCGAACAGGCGCTCAAGAAACGGGGTTCCCACGATGGAACATCCATTCATCGTGATTAGCGATAGTTCAGAGTTCGGCTATGATTGAATGTCATTAGTTTGGTTTTCGAGGCATTCAATGTAAGCAGCCAGTTCCCCCACCTACTGAAATGTTAGAGCTCGGTCAGGGTAGAGATCAAATGCCAATTTCTGATCGTCTAGAATTTTGGAGGTGCACCCATATACCACTGTATTATCAGTGTAGATATTCGCAAAAAATTGGAGTATATTGATAGCTAAATCATTTATGCAAAGCAGTTTGAATTATTTCAAGCGTTATTTATAGAATACGATCATGATTTTTTATTATTATTATGCCACTTGATTTCTTGGGGACGCGGTTCCGGGCGATCCTCTTCAGAACGGCCTATATTGTACCGGCTGAAGTCAACACTTCTGCGCCAAGTTCATTTACGTTGGCACACTTTTCGCTTCCCTTAAGTCAAGGGCCTGCTTGGTGACACTAGAAGAAGACTTCCTGAGTGTGTGTTCAATCCCTCCTCATTTCCGTTTCTTGATATCAATATCGATTTGGGCTTGTCTGGTCCTGTCCCACAGTTGTTCGTTGGGGACGACTTCCGTCCATCTGATATTAACGATGTTTTCAAGACATCGGTTGGTAAATGTCTGAAGTTTCTGGGTGTTGGTCTTGGTTATCCAATAGATTTCTGAGCCGTAAAGTAGGGCCGACTTGACGCTACTGGACTCGGTTTTAGATATATTAAAGTAGTTCAGCACAATACTAAACGTGGGAAAATAGTGTTAAGTCGAGATGTCCTGTAGCCTAAAAAATCAGCATTCCCAATCTTAGCTTTTACTTGGGAGTGAACACTGACAACTTGAGATAGAATCGGTAATTAAGTGACTATTTACAGCACAGATTCCTATCTGCTTGTATTTAGTTGTGAATAATTTATATCAGTGTATATAGCAGCTTTTTAATTGAGTGTGCAAACATTGATAAGATACCTCCCATCGTGTTCTTGATGTCGATATTTCAGTGACATACCTGAAAGACAAACGATAGTATTTGTGACACATAGAGGATGAGAGCCGGTTATTTGGGCTCCCACATGATCGGCCCGTTCGCCGACTGGCTGCATCAGATCTGACGCGGCTAGACAGGAACTCCCAAGTGTCTTAATCTTTTTTCGGAGCGCAATTTTAAATTATTCGACTTTGGTTGAAAGGGAAGGAAAAGCTGGAAGAGAGAGGATGCAACGAAGAAAAATATCGGAGGTGTTGAGAAAATGAAAGAGAAAGTAGTTTATAAGAAGAGTAGGGGTGATGTGTAGAAAGATAAACAATGTGGGCGATAAAAAGGCGGGAGGTGTGAGAATGAGTAGGAGAGAAGAAAAAGTAGGAAGAGGACAGAAGAGATAAATAAGACTGAAAAAGGAAATGTTAAAGAAAAAGTAAAAGTTCTTCATAAAAGGAAAGAATAACAGACACTGAAGATATATATAATGTGTATGTGTATCTGTGTATATATACATATATATATTAGGTTGGTGCAAAAATAATATCGTAATAATGTCGTTTTTTGTCGTTAAAAATACTTCAAAAAACGACATTAATACGTCATTATTTTTGCACCAACCTAATATATATATATATATATATATATATATATATATATATATATATATACATACATAAGGATCGTATTAGCTGTAAATTTATCATTTTTTTTTTTATTTAAGGGTAGATATTTTTTTGTCCTCGTCATTAATTTTTCTTGATATTTTTTCATTTTGGTGTTACGCGTTTGTTATCCCCCCCTTTCCAATTTCTATTTTCTTTTTTTCTAATACTTGACAAGTTTTTTTCAAATAATAATAAGCTTAAAAAATAATACAGGTAATAATAAAAATTAAAATTAAATTAATATAACTTTTTATTGAATTGGTTGACATCACTAATGGAAGGAACATGATTGATGAGAATAGTCTTTGATATTTAGTAGGAAATTTGATGAGGTTTAGTCATAAGTACACACGATTTATTTTATCAACCCTCTGAATAGTCTCATTGAATGCTAAAGGTCGATATCGATCACGTTGGGGACCCCATGTTTAAATAATATATCCATTGAGTCCATTATAACGACATTACCTCTGGACCCCAGCATGCACAAAAATATCAATAATTATATTTTATTTAAAAAATAAAATATTATTGTTTCCGAATAAGATTCCTTGTAGCTTTTATAGTTTCGGTATTCCATTTTCAATTTTATTTCTGTTCATGAGATTAAACTTCCTAAATAATAAAGCGTTAAAATAAATGAATATATCTTTTTATTGAATCTGTTGACATCATTAACAGGAAGAACATGTTCAATGAGGACGGGTATTAGTATTTAGTCGGAAATTAGTGAGATTTATTTATAAGAAAGCAGGAGTTATTTATCGACCCTGCTAGGCATTTATCAATAGTTTTTTTTTCCAATTCATTTATTGAAGGGTAGGATTTCTTTTACCCTCATCGTTATTGTTTTTCTATGAATTTCATTTTGGTTTTACGCTTTTTTTTATCCCCACCTTTCCAATTTCTATTTTCTTTTTTTCTTATACTTGGCAAGTTTGTTTAAATAATACAGTGTAACCCGGATATAAGAGAGCTGTCGGGACCGGAGACGAAATCTCTTATATCCGGGTTTCTCTTATATCCGGGTTTGGTCTATTTGGTTCAGGTAAGTATGGCTCTAAGTTGGGACCAGAGAAAATCTCTCTTAAAACAGGGTTTCTCTTATATCAGGGTCTCTTATATCCGGGTTACACTGTAATAAACATATTAAAAATAAATTAATATACCTTTTTATTGAATTGGTTGACATCATTAAAGATAAGAACATGTTTGATGAGAAAGGTCATTAATATTTGGTCGGAAATTGGTGTGGTTTAGTCATAAGCACACATTTATCAACCATCTGAATACTCCCATGGAATCCTTTTGACTACACAAGTATTTATTGATCCTCTTTTGAGCCATAGATATTTACCGAACCTATTTGATCCACCCTGGCTTTATTGCCTCTTTTTGATCTTCCAGATATATAAGTTTACTTTTGAACCCTTCATGCTTTTCTCGACTCTCTTTTGATCCATCGAACATTTGTCGGTCTCTTTTTGATCCTTCCAGGAATTTATGAATCACATTTGATCCTCCAGTTCTTTATCAGTCACCTTTTGACCTTTCCAAGAATTCCTCGACTCTCCTTTGGTCCTCCAGGCATATCGGCTTTGTTTTGACCCTTCGAGGCACTTCTCGAATCCCATTTGATCCACAAAGCATTTACCAACATCTTTTGAAATTTGCACATTTCTAGACCCTCCTTTAATCGATCAGCCATTTATTGGCCTCCCTTTGACCTACCAAGGTCTTTTTCGCCACTCATGTGATCCTCCAGGTACATCGGTTTTCTTTAAACCCTTCTAGGTATTTCTTGAAACTCAGTTGATCCTCAAGACATTTATCCATATCTTTTGATCACCCGGGCATTTCTCGACGCTCCCCTGATAGCAAAGTCATTTATCGGTCTACTTTTGACCTTTCCAGGCATTCCTCGACTATCCTTTCATCCTCCAATCATATCTGCTTTCGTTTTACCCTTTCAGGCATTTCTCGAATCTTATTTGATCCTCAAGGCATTTATCCGCATCTTTTGACCACCTGGGCATTTCCCGAACGACTTTTTATCGTCCAGACATTCATCCACCTCTTTTGACAACCCAAGAATTTCTCGAACCACTTTTGATCGTCTAAGAATTTATCAATCTTCTTTTGACGCTTCCCGAATCTGATATGATCCTCCAGGTATTTGTCCGCATTTTTTGACCACCTAAGAACGGTGGCAGGTTCTGATTTTTACTCTTATTTTCTGCCAATCTTTCCGTGAATACAGGCAAATAAAAATGGTGCAAGAATTTCCCCGGATATCCTTAAAAAATAAAATCACACTATTCTTAAATGTTATTTTCTTTTGTTTTATTTCATTTTTAAATAGCTTTAAATGAACTATGTAATATTTACAGATCAAGACTTCTATCAGAGAGATGAAATTTAAATTTTTATTATTGCATTATTCCAAAATTTTAACACTTCATCAGATAGCTATTAATGTCAACAACCGAACACAAATAGTTATTAATTAAAAAAATTAGTAATTAATGTATAACCTTATCAATAACTACATGTACAAGAATGTTGTTTTTGATAAAAGTTACAAACAATTACCATAAATATGTAAAAAATGCATATATTGTTAAAAATTCCTTTTTCCCCAATATAGCTATTTATGCTGTGTTATAATGCTTATTACCTAAACAATAATAATACTGAATAATTTTTTTAAACATTAAAGTATTTTTAATCACATTTTCCTAAAAGCTGAAACAACCTGTAAATAAACCTTTGGGATGTCATGAGTAACCTTTTCCAACCAGTGGGTGACATAAGATACTGTTCATCATAAGGTGGGCTGCACTACCAAAAAAGTTCAGGGTAATTTTTCATTGAAAGTATCACGGCCATTTTCACTACAGGTGACCATACGCATAAACACCTGCTTTAGAAATTGAGAAAATTATTTGACTTCTTTTGGGAAAAAGTTTTTTTTTTCACAATATGTGTTATAATGTTTATTACCTAACCAATAATAATACTGAATAATTTTTTAAAACATTAGAATATATTTAATCACATTTTCCTAATAGCTGTCGCGATATGTAAATAAAGACGTAATTTTGCAGACTGAAAAGTGAATTCCATAACTGACTTTATTAATTTAAGATGACTTTTCCACAAGACGAACTAATTAAGATAATTAGTTGATTAAAATGTAATTGTGGGTATCATGATAAGAAAGCTTAAAGACACAAAAATGGCACGAAATAAAGTGATAATCGCAAACTGATATTACCCTGAACAAAATTAAAGATAATTTTGGTTTTTTGGTTTTACATCAAAAAAGGAAATGTTTTCCTCAAATGATATACAATTTCTTTCTCAGTACAAAAGCTTAACCTTTCATTAGAGATCAAGTAAAATGTTTAATAAATTATGCAGTGAATTTTATGAGTTGCCGGTAGAAGTTTGGGTCATATGACGTTTAAACACCGTTTCTCGTACGATTAGCGAAGTTAAGCAACGTCGACCACTAGTGAATACCAGCTGCTGTAAGTTGGAGTGGGCGGATAGTGTAATGGATAACGACACGGGGTTCGAAAATGGAGAGCTGAGTTCCAATTCCAGTCTTGTTTGTTATATTCGCTTATACGCATAAATATGGATTCGCCCTCCAGCTATGGGTTAATTAATAGTGCTTGTATCAGTAAGTCCTTATTATCAATGAAAAAATTCTTCAAATCTAAAACATATTTTATTGCTTAAAATAACCTACAAAGGGTTGATAAGCCATCAAAAATCTGTCGTGGGTATGACGATAAACTACACCCGTGTCCTAGGTAAGACGATAAACTACATCCAACAGCAAGGCCTCTGATCAGGAGGCTTTGAGGAGCGTGGAACCACCTCATAATTGCTGGTGTTTCCAGGTCAACCCGGAGTGGTAGCACCTGTTAGGGTCCCAGCTATGGGCAAATAGTTAAACCCGAAACTGTGGTAAAAACACTATGAAAGTGTAAAAAGAGGTTTTATAACCAGAAATACTTCGTAAAAAATTTACGAAGCAATAATTTTTTGTAGAAAAAAAAAAAACTATTGCCAGCAATATAATTTTGAAGGAAAATATTACCAGAAATAGATTTTTGACAAAAACAAAATATTACCAGCAAAATAAATGTTGTCGGCATTAAATAACCCATTGAGGTTGATATGCCGTAAAACAAACCAAACCAAATCAATATATACTAAGATAGATAGATAGATAGATAGATAGATAGATAATATTACCAGCAATAAAAATTTTGTCGGCATTAAATAACCCATTGAGGTTGATATGCCGTAAAACAAAACAAACCAGACTAATATATACTGAGATAGATAGATAGATAGATAGATAGATAGATAGATAGATTTACAGATAAAAAATCTTACCAGCCATAAAAATCTCGTCTGCATTAAATAACCCATTGATGTTGATATGCCATAAAACAAACCAAATCAAAATCCAAACCAAACCAAGCTATCAAAAATAAATACATCAATCCAGCATATAGAAGTGTAGGACGTTCATTATATTTTGTTGAAAACTGGAACCTAGATACATATATATATATATATATATATATATATATATATATATATATATATATATATATATATATATATATATATATATATATATATAATCGTTGGAAATACATTTTTTTATCAACAAAGACATATTTAGTTTTCCATACTTTCACTATTTGAGAAATGGAAAGTCATAGCAAGGAACAAATATAAAATTATCCTTCGTAAAAACTTCGTTATTTTACGTCGAGAACTGTTTTATATTTACTGTTGTCACTAACAATGGACCTAATGCCATCAGAGTTGCTTTATCGGTGACAAAAAATGTTTATTTGTTAGATAGAAAGATTCTAGCCTAACGTTATAATGGATATATATTAGAATGAAAAACAATATTCACACAACTAATCCTGATATTTCTGTAACCTACAGTACGAGAAAAAAAATTAAAAAAATAGAAAAAGAAAGTCGATTTTTGTATTTTTACCAAGACAAGCGAGTAATAGAATTTGTTTATTTATACAGGGTGTTAAAACAGGTGTACATATGTAAATTATACAAGTCAAAAAATGAGTTATTATTTTGTTGGATAACCTTTTGCTTAAATAACAGCCTTAATTCTTTGTGGAATGCTATAGACTAAATTCTTTAGTAAGTCGACGTTCTTCGCCTGATTTTTCCAGCATTTCTTTAATTCGCGAAAAAGCTTATCCTTTATGTTATCTTTCCTATACAGGCACGCTTGTCCATTATTGGCCGAATGCTTTCACCTGGGTTAAGGTCAGGGCTTACTAAATAA
>OZ010592.1:27681142-27698642 GCA_963932145.1 Acanthosepion lycidas | reverse complement strand
ACTTGCCAAATATTTGTCCTATGAGAAGACAAAAGTTGTTACAGAAGTTCTGTATATCTCTCAAAGATCTGTAAAAACATTTTCAATGAGATATCTATTTTCTAAAGATTCTTTTGTCATAATGCTAAATCCATTTGAAGTTCTTACTCTACATCAGTGTTTCTGTAAGTGGTTGTTAGGGCTTCGGCGAGAAACAGTGATAAACAGGCTAATGTATTTTTCAGTAAGTTTTGTTCAGTTTTATATTTGTAATTTTGCTAAACAGGTATCATTGGAAAATCCTTGGTTATCATAATAAAGGCTTCAACTTCTTATATTATTTAAAATTACAATAATTATATGGGATTTATTTAGCGAAGTCTGTATTAGTTAGTAGACAGAAGCTATACGGGGCGGATTCAGTGACTCACTTGAGTACATGCCTGTTGTCTATACGTTATGCTTACCATGTAAACTACGATAAAAAAAAATGTAAAAATGATAGATTTTAAAATGGTATATAAAAATATTTATGCCGGGGTTCCCTGGGGCATGAAAACTATTTCAAAGGTTTCGTAAGGCTTTAAAGGTTGAGAAACGCTGCTCTAGACTAAGATACATAAAGTTAATCATTGATATAATTTTCTAATGTTTGTATTAATAATACGAAGAATTTATCACGTAAACTTACAATTTTTTCACCTGTTTAAAAAAAAGAAAAAAGAAACTCAATTAGTTTTTAGTTTTTTTTTTTTATATTAAACACTAGCAGTAGAGCCCGGCGTTGCCCGCGGATGTAACAGTAAGAGACAGATCAAGTATCGACCATCATAAAAACTGAAAAATAAAATTGACAAAGATTATTGTTTAAGCTTGACGGACACGCATGTCTTAATTAGTATTTTTTTTTTACGAATTGGTCAAACACAAACTCAAGCAAAAACATTGTTTTCAATTATTATGAGTCTACCGATTGAATACAATTTTATTATAAACAATTGTCTTGTAAATGGAATTTTTAAAGCATTCTGAATGTAAAAATAAAGAAAAAAGTGTGCAAGACAATAAGAAACACTACCTACCAAAAAAAAAAAGTGAAGTTTTGTTGAAATCGGTTGAAAAATATAGGAAATCCGATCCCATATATAAACGAACACACACACACACACACACACACACACACACACACACACACACACACAACCTGGGTTTTATAATAAGTATAACTCGATATGAGTTGTCCCCCTTTCATTCTCGCGATGCCTCTTAATCGTGTTTCAAATTGATTTCGTGCAAAAACAATTGTTTTTCCAATTTTTGGCGCTGTCAGAACAATCGCAAGGTAATTTTACGTAGTCCTGTGAAGTTTTGTTGAAATCGGATGAAAAATGTAGGAAATCCGATCCAATATATAAACGTACACACACACACACACACACACACACACACACACACACACACACACACACATAACCTGGGTTTTATAATAAGTATGATTTTGTGGCATGGACACTTATGCTGTAACACGATTTGGACAATTTTGCTGTTACAGCTGGTATAAGACGTATTCTTTAAGGCTGAAATTGAATGTTAACGGTTTTTCTTTCTCCTCATTACACACCTTTAGCATTTTGTTACCACTTGCTTTCGACGGAAATTTTTGTCCCAATTAAACACCTAAGTGTATCACAGAGCCTTGATAATTCTCTTATTCCTGATTGTTCAATTAATGCCAATGTGATTCTTTCGTCTACGTCTGCACGGTTAAAATTAATTTACCGCCAAAATCTGTCTATGGGTTCTCGAGCCGTTCACGTGACATACAGCATTCTAAATACTTTGACACATCTTGATTCTTTCTCTTTCCTTCTCAGAACCACAACAATGTAGTTATGTGAAGAGCCCGCGTCTGTCCCTTATGCGTGCACAAACGTACGTATGTACGAACATTGTACATCTCTGAACTCATCTTATTAGCTCCTTCAACTACAAGGACACAGAAACTTATCAACTTCTCAACAGTGAGATTTTCTTCAGCAACAAACATGCCGTCCGAGAGAATACAACTTTCACATCTCAAAAGAATTCTTCTCTCTTCGGTGAACGAATTTGAGCGGCAAGAAATTTCCATATAAGTATGCTGGTTTAAAGCTAAAAACTACATTTTTGTACCAAATAAAAATTTTCGATATTCAATAAAGATTATATTTTCCCTCAATCAATAAGTTTCTTTGAACTCATCTTACACCGAATTTCGGCCTACAACCCCTTCTTATCGAAGAACATGCTTTCCATTGAAACTTATTATTTCTTGAACTGAAATCTTTTTCTGCGAGTCCAGTTAAAAATATATCGTCCTTAAAATCTTAACCAGTTCAACTAGCAGTTAAAGGTAAATATATTTAAACATCGGACTTTCAAATATAGATAATGTTAGAAATTGTTTAATTATTTTAAACAGATTTATTAATTACAGATTCTATATCACTTGCACACAAAAATAAACATTCTTCACAAAAACAGATTTCACCTGTCTAAAGAACATTTCCCAGTAACAAATACATACTTCAATTAAATCTCTACGTTCACTGAATTACCGTCTGTTCAGTTGTTGTTATGCATATAGAAACTCCATTTATCAGGTCATCCCATAAGTTCTGTCCGAATTTTAACTTTTTGTTAAAATGAACGAAATTTAAAGAGTATTTTATAATGTCTAATGGAGCTGAACATTATTTTTGTTTCATTTCAGAGAACAATAAAATTAAATTTTGTTTGATTAAAACCCTGCTAACATGGAAATACCCAAGAATTATTTGAGGCACATAATGCTTTGAGTTCAAGAAAGGAAACTCAGCAGGCGAAGCGGCTAGAAACATTTACTCAACTTATGGAGAGGAATGTATGAATGAAAGAACTTGCAGAAGATGGTTTGCAAAATTCAGAGGTGGAGATTTCACCCTTGAAGATAAAGCTCAAACCAGACGTCCAGTTGAGTTTGATGAAAAGCTTCTTGAAGCAGCCCTTGAAGAAAATCCTGCTTTATCAGTTGAGGAATTGGCAGTGGTTCTCTGTTCAAACCATACAACTGTTCATGGTTATCTTCAACAAGTTAGAAAAGTTCCTAAAGTTGGAAAATGGGTGCCTCATGAATTGTCTGAAAACAACCTCAAATCCCGAGTTGACATCTGCTCTTCTCTCTATTCTCGCCAAATTGTTTTACCTTTTTTGGATAGACTTGTGACTGGCGACGAAAAATGGGTCTTTTATCTAAATGTTAAGCGTCGTAGACAGTAGATTGGTAAAGGGGAAGGACCCCAGTCACGGCCGAGAAGGGAACTTCATGGGAAAAATGTTCTTTCAATCTGGTGGGGTTGCCAAAGAATAATCCACTTTGAATTCTTACCACCTAATGCAACAATTAATGCTCAAATATACTGTCAGCAATTAGAGCATTTGAACCAAGCTTTGAGGAAAAAAAGACCTGCTCTAGTGAATCGAAAAGAGGTGATGTTTCATCAGGACAATGCGCAACGCCACACAGCAAGAATCATGTCACAAAAGATCGAAGAACTTGGTTTGGAGAAAATTCCTCATCCACCTTATTCTCCGGATTTTGCTCCTTCAGACTACTATTTGTTTCGTAGCTTACAGAATCATTTGGAAGAAAGAGCTTTTGTAACACAGGAAGAGGTTAAAACTGACATTTGTGAGTTCTTTGAATCAAAGCCAAAAGAATTTTACAGTAATGGAATTAGTAAGCTTGTTAATAGATGGAAGGAAGTCATAGATAATCAGGGAAAATACATTGTTGATTGAATCTGTAATTAAATGTAACATTTGGTCAATTGTTTTCTTTATTCAAAATTCGGACAGAACTTATGGGATGACCTGATAGTAAGGTCGTTAATAGATGGAAGGAAGTGATAGATAATCAGGGAAAATACATTATTGATTGAATCTGTAATTAAATGTAACATTTGGTCACTTGTTTTCTTTATTCAAAATTCGGACAGAACTTATGGGATGACCTGATAGTAAGGTCGTTAATAGATGGAAGGAAGTGATAGATAATCAGGGAAAATACATTATTGATTGAATATGTAATTAAATGTAACATTTGGTCACTTGTTTTCTTTATTCAAAATTCGGACAGAACTTATGGGATGACCTGATAGTAAGCTTGTTAATAGATGGAAGGAAGTGATAGATAATCAGGGAAAATACATTATTGATTGAATCTGTAATTAAATGTAACATTTGGTCACTTGTTTTCTTTATTCAAAATTCGGACAGAACTTATGGGATGACTTGATACTTAAGCCATTTCTCTTGTTGAATGTTATTTTTCTTGTTTGCTTATTCCTTGTTGGCACATTTGTAAAGTAAAAATAGTACCGGTTGAATCGATGCCATTTGACACGTTACACATCTCTCCAGAAGTTATATTATGAATGCAAGGCGATTTTCATTTTACGCGCCATTCTGCATATTTAATGAACCAAACTATTTTAATGAAACAGTTTAGAATCTGTCCGTAAAAATTAACATTTAATCGTCATAAAGTTTTATTCTGTAGACAGCCCGACATTAGGAGGTGAAAAAATCCAGAGAAGTTTCCAAAGGAAATATTCTAATCTATGACATCGAGTGATAAGTAATTTCTGTGTTTGGGAACCAAATGTAATGCACAGTGTATCATCCTAATTAATTTTTTCTCAATATTATCATAACAGGTGATGAAAAATGGGGGTTACATACATGAGAGTATTCAATAGAAAATGCAGCGAAATGACAAAGGTAAATATATATAACATGCTTCAAATTCCCCATATTCTCCTGACCTTGCACCAACATATTATTACTTTTATCGTTCGCTGCAGATCATGTAGAATTTTTAATCGATTTCGCCTAAAAAAAGGCAGTAAAGTCACTAAAGCATACGGAGCTACTAGATGTGGCAGAATTAAAAACAGAAACATTAGTAATGAACTGGAAGAGGAAATAATAATTTATCTATTTATTTGATCAAAAGTTAGAACACCTGCAAAATTCATATATTTACTTCTCTGACAGAAACAACATCTTCCAAACTGGGCTGCCATGGGTTCGCTGTTATCACCAGTAATTGCAAATACGTAAATGGAATACATCGGGGAAATAGTCTTATGATCAGCATTATTAAAGCCGTAATGAGGTTCAGATACGTATATGGCATCTTCATATTCAGGTCACACCAAGAAGATGTGCAAGTCTTTGGCAAAAACGTAAATTTATCCTCAAATACCATATGTACCCAGTATATTAAAACAAATACATAGTGATTGATACTCATTCTAACAAGAGACGTACGGCATTAAGTGTTACAATTTTTTTTTCAAAGAAAGTATAATTTTATCGAGTAGAGAAGTAACGAACGGGGTCGATAACCAAAAAACAATCACGGTATGTCGATTTTATATCGGAACATTTTCAGAAAAAGATTCAGAAGATCTTTAGTCTAGACAATATCAAGGCAGTATGCAAAAACTGTTCCACCATTCGAAGAGTATTTCTACAGTAATAAGCCTCTTGCAACGTTACGTATTCTTTATGTCGTATACCTTCAGGGTGTTTGCGATCACGGCTCTCCACGATTTTCTGTCCTTTGTTGTTCGTAATGAATTTTGTCCTTTTGTCATCTCTTCCATTACACGACCTCATATTCGACACTAAATAACCAAACACGTGTTTATATATAGTTAATTTTTCAAATAACTTTTTCTTTTCTGTTCTGAAACCGTGTCGAGTTAATTATAAGAACGATAGACTATTTTCGCTGACAGTGACGCAATATAAGCTATAACATAAGAGTCTTATAGAAGGTTAGTTAATAAGTAAATTACTTTCCTTTCATTTTTTTTCTCATTTTTGCCGCTAGGTAATATTTCTTTGTTTTGTTTTTTTTTTTCGTTCTAAACGCTCTGATTTCAGCGGCAGATAAACACCCACCGTTTCGTTCAGCTTATCTTATCCGAGATTCGCATATTTGTTGAATTGGATTTCTTATAAAGTACACATATATCATTTATTCATTTAAATGTTCCTCCATAACTCTTCCATCTTCTCCCGCCTCTCATCTGTCTTCCCCTCTCTCTCACTCTGCTCGCATCACTTTCTGTCTTCTTCTCCCTCTTCCCATTTTTCTATTTCCTCCATCTCCTCTCCTCTCATTCTCTGTCTTCTTTTCCTTCCAGTAATCT
Organism: Acanthosepion lycidas; assembly: GCA_963932145.1. Taxonomy (NCBI): domain Eukaryota; kingdom Metazoa; phylum Mollusca; class Cephalopoda; order Sepiida; family Sepiidae; genus Acanthosepion; species Acanthosepion lycidas. The sequence continues at coordinate 27,692,421 of OZ010592.1, read as the reverse complement.
CTTTCCTTCCTCCTCACTGCCCACTCAGCTCTCTCTCTCTACCGCCTTTCATCAGATTCTTTCTTCTTTTCCCTCTTCTCATCTTTCGCTGTTTTCCTCTTTCTAAACTCCTCACATTCTCTTTGTCTTCTGCTCCTTCCTGTCATCTCTGTCTATCTTCCTCTCGCCACCACTCAGCTCTCTCCCTCTCTCTCCGCTCATCACTTTGTCTTCCTCTCCCTCTTCTCACCTTTCTCTGTTTTTCCTCGTTCTAAACTCCTCACATTCTCTTTGTCTTCTGCTCCTTCCTGTCATCTCTGTCTATCTTCCTCTCGCCACCACTCAGCTCTCTCCCTCTCTCTCCGCTCATCACTTTCTGTCTTCCTCTCCCTCTTCTCACCTTTCTCTGTTTTCCTCGTTCTAAACTCCTCACATTCTCTTTGTCTTCTGCCCTTTCCTGTCATCTCTGTCTATCTTCCTCTCCCCACCACACAGCTTTCTCCCTCTCACTCCGCTCATCACTTTACGTTTTCCTCCATCTCTTCTTCTCTCATTCTCTGTCTTCTTTTCCTTCCAGTAATCTCTTTCCTTCCTCCTCACTGCCCACTCAGCTCTCTCCCTCTACCGCCTTTCATCAGATTCTTTCTTCTTCTCCCTCTTCTCATCTTTCGCTGTTTTCCTCTTTCTAACCTCGTCACATTCTCTTTGTCGTCTGCTTCTTCCTGTCATCTCTGCCTATCTTCCTCTCCCCACCACTCAGCTCTCTCCCTCTCTCTCCGCTCATCACTTTCTGTCTTCCTCTCCCTCTTCTCACCTTTCTCTGTTTTTCCTCGTTCTAAACTCCTCACATTCCTTTGTCTTCTGCTTCTTCCTGTCATCTCTGTCTATCTTCCTCTCCCCACCACTCAGCTCTCCCCCTCTCTCTCCGCTCTCACTTTAGGTTTTCCTCCATCTCCTCTCCTCTCATTCTCTCTGTCTTCATCACATTCTTTCTTCATCTCCCTTTTCTCATCTTTCGCTGTTTTCCTCCATCTCCTTTCCTCTCATTCTCTCTTTCTCCTTCCAGTCATCTCTATCCGTCCTCCTCTCCATCCACTCTGCTCTCTCCATCTCTCTTCACTTTCTGTCTTCTTCTCTCTATTGTCCTCTATCTCATCCTCTCTTAATCTGTCTTTCTTCTTCTCCTACCACTCATCTCTATCCGTCCTTTTCGCCATCTTCCTCTCTCTCATCTCATTACTATGTCTCCTTCTCCATCTTTCTCTCTTTTCCTCCATCACCTCTCACCTCATTCTTTCTCCCCTCTTCTACTGTCAGTCATCTCTATCCTTCACTCTTTCCCTCTACAACCCCTCTCTATCTTCTCTCATTTTCTCTGTCTTCTTCTTGTCATCTTTCCTCCCCTTCTTGCTCTCTCTCGTCTCATCATTTTCTGTCTTCCTCCTCCTCTTCTCATCTGTCTCTATTTTCATGCATCTCCTCTCCCCGTTCTCTCTGTTTTCTTCTTCTTCTTCTTCTTCTTCTTCTTCTTCTTCTTCTTCTTCTTCTTCTTCTTCTTCTTCTTCTTCCAGTCATCTCTATCTGTCCTCCTCCTACTCCTTTTCGCTCTCTCCCCCATTCTCCTCTCATCACTTTCTGATTCTTTCTCCCTATTCACATCTTCCCTCCATCTCGTCTCCTCTCATTCCCTCTCCCCTCTCCTACTTCTAGTCATCTCTATTTATCGCTCTTTCCCTCCACTCAGCTTTCCCCACTCTCTTTCTTCTCTCATTTTCTCTGTCTTCTTCCTGTTATCTCTATCCATCCTCCTCTCCCTCCGCTTAGCTATCTCTCTCTATATATATCTCTCTGTCATCCCCCCTCTAATTATTGTAGGGTTGGATTTTGGCTGTGTATGGATAATTTTCTGCCCACGCTTTCATGCTGCTACGTAAGATATATCTCTATGCCAGTGAATGGTCAATAGTTCTCTCACAGACGTTGCGACTTGAAGCGACAGAGATGGCTAGTTGAGACTCTCCGACAGTGAAAGAGACTCAGCCATTATTAATTTTTCAGAAAAATCAGAACAAAAATGTCACTTATATTTGGAATAGAGAAAGAGGCAGTTGAGCTTTTTATTTTTGCTTCACGTATCATCATTTACATTAGGACGGATATCCTCACCTTTGTTGTTGTTATCATAACGCTTTGGCCGTTGTTTCCTCCGGTCTTCATCGGGTGGTTGCTGAAGGATGAAGCGAACAATAATAAAGATGGAGGGGTCAGCAGTTCCGAAGGTTTGAACTGTTTAAACTAACGAATGTGGATCGTCTGAGTATTTTCCACCGATGGAAAAGTGAGCCTTCTGACTTTTCAGCTGTCGGACAAGCGATGTAGGGTGGAAAACAAAAAAACAAAAAATCACCGGTCAGCATTTTTTCAATTAAAAAAAAAAACGTGAAAAGTCGACGGCTGTCAATCTCAATGAATAATAGTCAAAATGTGTGTGTATGTATATGTGTGTGTGTGTGTGTATATATATATATATATATATATGTGTGTGTGTGTGTATGTGTGTGTATATATATGTGTGTGTGTTTGTGTGTGTGTGTGTGTGATCGGATGTTGTTTATGCGTTTCCACAGTTTTCATCCGATTTCGATGAATGTTTTTTGTTTGATAGATAATTCTTCAGTACTGGTTTTGAGACTAAATTGTTGGCGACAACGACTCTCCACTACTTCATGTACATTATAACTCTCAGCAACGTTTTACTATTTACTGTCTGTTCTTGGATATACATTGTTCCTAAAAAACTTTAATAAAAATACATACTTTAAATTATTACAATAATAGTATCTATATCTATAATTCTCAAAATGATGTATGTATGTGTGTGTGTGTGATCGGATGTTGTTTATGCGTTTCCACAGTTTTCATCCAATTTCAAAGTAATTTTTTTTGTTTGATAGATAATTATTCAGTGACGGTTTTGAGTCCAACTTTGAAGGTGAAAAAAAAAAACAAAAAAAACTGATGCTTTGCGCAAAAATCAAAGGCAAAACTGAATTTAATTTTTCAAACATAAACCTAGCCCATGCTGTGTGGGCGTGATTCACAACTCCACACGTTGCTCATCGGTTGCTGCTGACCTTGATAATTAGCGCGTGCAGTAACGCGTGTACGTGTGGCCCTGCAACACCGCTGTATCACGCAATGTGTCACGAACTGATGCACACGTATACGCATGACATGCGGAACGTGACACCTTGAGTTGCCCATTGGCTGCACGAAGCCTCTTTACACGTCCAACCAAATGTCGCTGTGTCATACTGATTGAATACGCTGTCCTAAACTCTTAATTCCGCAATTCCGCTTCTACTTCTGTACGTCCAGATCTGATTACACATTCCTCTTCTCTTGGACAAGAAACCAATCTCTTTCAAGTGAGGTTACCTTTTCCGTTGCATAATGTCTACTAAAACAGTTTTAAAGCGTTGCTTTCATTGTTTTTTTTATAGACGTTCCAAATTTAAATATTTTTTATAGTCCTGCCAGATTTTTCATTGCATTCACCGTAGTAATAAGTAAGTTTGCTTTTTTATTATTCAATATTTATTTTTCCAACCTTTCCTAAAGTTATTCGAGCTTAGTGATCCTTGTGGCTTTACAGCATTCTCTTCTGTTATTTGCCCACGCATTCCCTTTGACAAGTCATACTTGAAAGAAAAAAGAAAAGGACTTGCCTAGGTTGCAAAACCGCCGCCACCAGGTCCGCCATGTGAATAAGAGATAACGAATCGTCTTTAGAACGTTCAGTTTGCCTGTCTCAAAATGCCTCTCGGAATGCTTCAATCAGAGCCACTGAGTCCGAAGATCAACGTAGCCATCGGCTTTCCAGAAGATCATACCTGAACGCTTCTGCGCGCGAAGCTGAAACTGCTGATCAAAAGACTCAATGGCTGAGGAGAAACGCTTCTTCAGTTGCTGCTGCGCGTGAGGCTGAAACAAGATTGAGAACACAAAAATGTCCCTTTTTAGGGTCACCCCCATTCAAATTGTTAACCCCCATTTGGGAATGTGCCTCAGTTGCACCCATTTGTTGTTACTAAGATTGATTTTCGGGTGGGCTGACTTTAAACTTAAACTGCTCCAATTGAACGGTAAAAATTCCCAGAAATGTAACACCCGGTTGAAGACGGGTTATACTGGTAGTAAATAAATGTTAATAATTAAGAGTGCTTAAATAGTTATAATGGGTTCTTAACAAAGCAAGGGCACATGCAAGCATTGACACATGACGGTGCAGGGCTGCCACTATTTACGTATAGATGTATCTGGTTTTAAATAACCGCCATTTGGTCAGCTACCAGATTCATTATATAAGGAAAGAAGAGTTTGGATTATGCCAAAGTGGGAGTGGGTGAATAAACATCTGCTTCTCTTGTTCGTATGTAATCAGTCAGCTGTGGCAGTAAAATTAGAGGTTTTCGACCCCACAAAGTTTAGTCACGTATTGCAATCTTATTTATCTCGTCTGTAAAAATAAAAATAATCTCTCACCGAACATATCTATCTATCTATCTATCTATACATATGTGTGTGTGTGTGTGTGTGTCATGGGTCCTTACCTATAACTACAGAATGAATTCTTCCTAACACTATGTATACTACGCCTCTCAAGAGAGAGGGCGGAATCGAGCCGAGCCTCTCGGTTTGACGGTCGAACTCTCTGCCTCTGAGCAGAGAGGAACCCGGACGAGGCTCCACCGAAGGGTAGAGCCTCGTTCGGGGAGGTTGACCAACCTGATCACGTTTATACGGGTTCTACGGGCATTTTTTGACCGAGCCTATGGGCTCGGGCAACCCTCGTTAAACTTGGCCTTGTGCCACATGCAACCCTCGTGTGAGGCGGGTGGCTAGATATCGAATCGTGCCGAGCTTCTTGGCTTCACGGTCGAGCTCTCTGCCTCTGAACAGAGAGGAACTCGGACGATGCTCCGCCGAAGGGTAAAGCCTCGTTCGGGGAGGTTTTTACAGTTTCTACGGGCATTTTTTGGCCAAGCCTACGGGCTCGGAAGACCCATGTAAAACTCGGCCTTGTGGGGGGGGGGGCTAGATACCGAATCGAGTCTAACCGATAGTAGTTCACTCCAAACCAGACTGACAGTCATACTAATACCTTCCACATCTTGTATTTTTATTTCGTATAATATACCTTCGTTATTTCTACTCTTGTGTTCGTGTTGTTCTACCTTGGTCCTAATCTGGACCATAACAATATGCATGAATAATGAAAAAGGAAAACTTATCTAAGCCTAAGATAAGCTAACTTTTCCTTTTTCTTTATTCATGCAGTCCTTTTACAGATATATTATATCTGAAAATTATATATATATATATATATATATATATATATATATATATATATCAAATATGTGATGCAGTTCAATTTATATTACAATGACTCATTCATACAAAAAGTAGATTAGTAAAGTTAATGAGATAAAATGGCGAAATCCTTTCGCTAATAACATTTTAAAGATGTAAAAGATGTATTAACCGACTAATCGATGAATGTTATGATACTTGTTTTTTTTTAAAAAATTATAAACTGTATTAGGTTTTTCTTAAACATGCAAATACTTCCAATGGGTTCTTCGATCATCATCAGGCATGGAAACTATTTTCTTTTTGGTAAAATTCAGGTAGCATCCGAGACGAAAAAATATAATGCGAATCGAAATATGTTTCTTTTTTTTAATGTGTTATTAATAACGGATACAAACTTTTGGAGCGTGCAGTCGAAACGCTAAGGTTGAATTTTTGAAAATTTAAGTGAGTGCGTTTTTTACTAATATGGCAATTTAAGAATTTTTTGTTGTAGGAGTTTATCAGTAAACGTGGCATGAACAAAATAGTTCAGTATGTAGAGCAATGTCTTAGTTGTTTTTCCAAAAATTTGCACGTTGGATGTGGGTTTTTTTATTATTAAAATATGTGGTGCAGTTTAATTCATATTAAACAAAGACATTCTTAAACTGCCATATTAGTAAAAAACGCTCTCAATTAAATTTCCGAAAATTCAACCTTAGCGTTGCGACTGTAGGCTCCACAAATTTCCATTTGCATTATATTTTTTAGTGCGGGTGGTACTATAATTTTATCAAAAGAAAATAGTTTCCATGCCTGATGATGACCGGAGAAGCCGTCGAAACTACATGGATATTTATGGAATACCTAATACAGTTTATATTTTTTAAAAAACAATGATCATAGCATTCATCGAGTGATTAGTGTTTTTTTTCCACTCCAAGCAAGGCGGGAAGCCACTAGGACGCATGGGGTTACAGAAGATTTGGAGCAAGATCAGATAGGAGTGTTAGAGGAATGGATGAGGAGAAGGATAGTGGATAGATCAAGGCAACTGGAGATATCGATTGACATTACATATGAATAGCTGGAGATTATAGCTCTCAGGGAAATAGGGAATGGGGTAGGAGTTCCACAGGCGAGAAGTACGAGACATGAAGCTATTGGAGACGGCTACATTTAAAAGTGAAAGGGTAAGAGCGAGATGCCAGCCTCGTTGAACGCTTAAAATCATGAAGTCTGGGAACCAGCGAAAGCAGCACATCGGAGCAGTTAACCTGAAAGTATTTGTAAAAAGACAGAGGGAAGCGACGGCACGTCTGTGAGAGAGCGACTGCAGACGAGATGACAGATTAAGGCCAATTATGTCGCATATCCGTCTCTGGATCTTATCAAGAACCTTGAGATTAACATGAGGGGCACCAGACCATATATGGCAGCAATACTCCATGCAAGGTCGAATGGTTGATTTGTAGATTTGAAGGATCGACTCCGGCGAGAAAAATTTCCTGGCGCGGCACAGGTAGCCAACTTTCCTTGCGGTGGACGAAGCTATTGACTCAATGTATTTGTTCGATCTCAGGTCAGCAGTCAATGTGGGACCGAGCAGTCGGAAAGAGGTGCTCTCGTGGAGTTGAGCGTCAGACATTCTAATGGTGGGGGGAGTGAGTAACAGAGAACAGTTTTGTTTTTGAGGCATTAGCGTTAAACAACCAATTCCTGCCCCACTTCACAACCGATTGGAGGTTCTTTTCGAGACAAACGTCAAAGTTTTGACAGCGACACTAGATTTGGCTTTGAGGCAGGAGTAAACAGTAGTGTCATCCGCGTAGATGGGTACTTAGTAATCTATGACATCAGGAAGATCATTGATGAAGATAAGGAACTGAGTAGGGCCTCGGATGGAGCCGTGAGGAATACCTGCGTTCGTGGGATAGGAGCTGGAGGAGAATCCGTTGAGAACGACCTTCAATTCACGGTTTGACAGGAATTATCATATTAAGTCAAACAATCGACCTGAAATTCCATAACCCTGAAACTTCCGAAGAAGGCCGGCATGCCAAACCCTATCAAACGCTTGGGTGATATCTAGAACCCCTCTTCTCCGTTATTATGAAGAGCTTGGTAAACAATTTTAGTTATGGCCGTAAGCCCATCAGCTGTAGAACGGGCAAAGCGGAAACCATATTCCATGTCGGACAGCAGATCATGGGATGTAGAGTGCTTAACCACTTCGGCGTTGATTAAAGATTCGGTGACTTTGCCGAAGATTGGTAGGAGGCTGATAGGATGGTAATTAGAAGAGTCAGAAGGGTCACCAGAGTTCTTAAAGACAGTAACAATGGATGATGACTTCCAACAGTCTGGAAAACAAGATTCATTTAGGCAGTAGTTATATAATTTGGAGAGAGCAGGGACCAGTTCAGGCGCACATTTCTTCAGGACAATGGCTGGTATTCCGTCTCCACCACTAGCCTTGTGAGGTTCTAAATTAGAGATAATGCCCAATACCGTTGATGGGGTTATGTGCAACTCTTTGGGTTCTGAGGGTGAGTTGAATACCCGGTTAAGGCAGTGGAGAACTTGGAGAGGGGTATTAACAAGAGATAACTGATAACTGACATCCATTAAACATGGCACATAGAACTAGAACAGTCTACCCCAGTGAGCGAAATAAAGGGTTCAGTTCGAGATTCCAACCACCTGAAGAAGGCCGGAGCTTACAACGGCCGAAACGTTGTAATAAATATGGCAAAAAGATGAGGACAATAATCCGAATAATGTAAATAATATACATGATACCTCATCTCAGAAATATAGACAAATACTGATTATCTTAATTTCTATGTACGGAATATTCTAAAGATAACGTAAGCAACAAGGGCATTCATATTAAAATCAGGAAGAGATAGTTGATATTTCTAAGATACATAACGAAGAAATAAGGCATGGAGAATTCGACACTCACAAGATATATTAAAGACAATTCTTTGGAGCATCGACGATATGAATTTAAGCGTGCTACTAGATTGGCATTTAGGTCCCACCCTTTTACTGTTGAATTAGTTAAATTTAACCGCCACTTCTACCCCAACAATTTCTTTTCTCTCACTTTCTGCCAGTGAAAATTTCTTCCGTTTACTTGTTTCCCTGATAACTACAATCTTCAAAAATTTAAATGCAACGTCAGTCACCATCTTCTATCTTCTTGTATCCTGTTCATCTTGTATCATTTCCTCAATTCTCCCTTTACTCAGATTTTCTTTCACTTTAACTTCCTGTAACCTCCTGTGTACTAGTGGCATTCCCGTCTTGCTTAAGGTGAAGTCATTAAAAAAAAAAGAAAAAGAAAAAAAGTGATGCAGAAAGAAGCAGTGAGTAACGATTTCTTTAACAATTTCACCCCAATCAAAACGATAGTGCCACTATGACGCAAGGGGTCAATGGGACAGGAAGAGAGTCAGAAGACATTAGTGAGAAGAAAGGAAAAAAAAAAAAAAAAACAGGTTTCAGGAAGAACAGGTTTCAGTGGGCGTCTTTCTTTCGCTGTGAAACCCTGCGTATAAAACATCTCACTGCCACTGTCAACCTCAACTTATTTAATAGTGGGAATGGGTTGTCGAAAGTTTTATTTTTGACATGGATTAAAACAATACAAAAGCGCATCTTAAACAGTCAAACATGAAGAGAAAGTAATAGCACCTAAAAATAAACTCCCTTGAAAATGTCAAAAGAAGTGGTCGAAAGCGCATGGGACAATATAGACAATTTTTTTTTACTCCCTTACTCCTACCAAACAGAAAAATATAAGAATGGTGGAAAAACTAAATAAAAAAGTAATTAAATTTTCGTTGTGTCATATTCAGCGAAACATTTTGAAAAGAAAGGCTGCTGCTTAAATATACATTAATATATATATATATATATATATATATATATATATATATATATATATATATATATATATATATATATATATATCTATAACCTGTAATAAAGCTGGTGTACGTTGTATTTATTCACAATATATATATATATATATATATATATATATATATATATATATATATATATATATATATATATATATATATATATTTATTTGTAAACAAATGACGTCACACATTATGAAACGGACAAAGTCCGACAATATGTGTGACGCCATTTGTGTACATTCGATACGCCATGAGCAGACATGAATGTACGTGAGCGATTCATGGAAGATTGAAGTTTAAATACAGTAAATTCGACCTTGCTCATCGAACGCTCCTTCGTGGCCAAATTAGTAAAGGCACGTCAAGCTAAATGACGGTTCCGTTTAGGATACAGGTTCGAATCCTGTCGGAGGACGAAAAATTTATGTTAAAATTTTTCGGACATTCAGGCCGGTAAATGTTGTTCATTATAAACAGAACATTTACTTAAATATTTGTATCTATAAAAAGAATGTTAAACATAAAAATGCCTTAAAATAATTGTCGGACTTTGTCCATTTCACACACACACACACACACATATATATATATATATAAAGATTTAAGAAGCAGCATATATAATGCCCAATATGAAAAATATTCAAATAACATTAACTACGAAACTTTTTGTAATGCGCATTTTGGGCCCAGACAGTTGACTTAGGACCTTATTTATTCCTTATGTTAAATTTCAGTAGTTAACATTGTCGTTTTTATATATATATAAAACATGAAAAATAATATTGATTAGAAATAATAAAAAAAATACTTTTCAAAATATTCCTTAATTTTCTACTCGTGAAATGTAAAATTACGACAGAAAGTTTCTTCTTACGGCTAATATTAAATACTTTAAAGGCTAAGTGTTGTAAAATATACCTCTGGAAATGCAATGTATGTAAGCAATTCAATGTAAATACAAGGAATAACATGTAGTGAGTTTAATTTTAACAGATCCCCAAATGAGGCTTACGGCAAGAAATGGGTTAAAAATAGAGTGTTAATAATATTATATAAAAAGGTTAACTTTTAAATATAAATTTTAGCCCGACTTCGAAGTTTCTGGTAAAATTTTTGAAAAAAATTCAAATTCAAATATCGTTTAAAACGAGAACTCCCTGAAGACTTGACAAAAGACGGGATAAAATTGATATGTAAAAGTTAAGTTATCTTTTCATATATATATATATATATATATATATATATATATATATATATATGTTTGTGTGTATGTGTGTGTGCCTGCCTGTGTGGTTGGTGTAATGAAACGCGGCTCGAATTGAGAAATCATAGAGACCAATTCCAGTCTCGTTCATTCCATTTACCCTCCTGACTAGTGGTTAAATAGTAGGAAGTGAATCTGGAAAAGACATTGCTCCTCTCAAAAACAGTTAATGTAATCTTCACTCGCCAAAAAACAAAAATTGAATTATTGTTTCAATCAAAAATGTTTCGTTATTAAAAAAGTGTCGATAAACCGTAAAAAAAAAAACAAACCAAACCACTTAATGAAAGCAATCTTGTCAGCAAGAATAAAAAATAAAGCCGAACCATTATACCCCTCATTTACTCTTGTTTGTTGAATAAATGATTACGTTGTTCTGGAATTGTCATCAGTGGTCAACTGAACTTGTTTTGTTTCAATAAATTTATTTTCTATTTTGAAATTGATAGAACGAAAAAAAATGACGGGACCAGACTGATGAACCCTTTTTGATTTAAGAGGCCCCCCCATGCAGTTTATATAAAGATTCCGTTTGTTAAAATTCGAAAAAAGAGATCCTACTTTTATTTAAATCATGCCGTTTGTTAAATGCTATATATATATATATATATATATATATATATATATATATATATATATATATATATAACACAAAAAACTAAAATTGCCTTATATGGGGGGAAATAGATCTATTTCAACTGACGAACACTGGGGTTCTTACTTAAATTTAATACAATTTATCTAAA
>OZ010592.1:27631142-27673642 GCA_963932145.1 Acanthosepion lycidas | reverse complement strand
GGATAAATCTCGTCGCCGTTGTTATTCTCATAACGTTTCAGCCGCTGTGGCATCCAGCCTTCTTCAGGTGTCTGCCGATTCGGGTAACCTTAAAGCAGTAGATTGTTTTTGTTCCGCAGTCCATGTCTTCCTTTATTGATCAACTTGATTCTATTGAATCTGAGTGCATATTACCCAGACCAGAAGCTGAACTCATGATTATCTTGCCAGCAAAATCACGAAGAAATTATGTCCGTGATATAGTCCTAAATGTAGAACTTGGTGTTTTAAAGTTAATATTACCCTTGCCTGTCTGCTGTTAACATTTCCCCTGATGTCACGCTTGAGCGCCTTCGCCTCCCTTTTTCTTTTCTTACTTCCGCTGATAAATCATTGCTGTCGTTATTCTTTTATTATTAATGGTTTCCATATGGTATTTATTTCCATGATAGGCATCTTTCTTTAAGACTATGATATCATATACACGTCTTCTCTTTCGCTTAATAAATGGTTATAAATCACTGGGGCACCAGAAGAATATCCTCTGCGAATGACACGATGCATTTCGAATGTACGGATGCTTTTCAAGAAGTGTTAGTCCGAGATTACTTTAATAATCAGGGAGACGTAGAGAATTTTTTTCTTTTCTTTTGGAAACTCTGCGGAATTGGTAAAGTAATAAAGAAGTTCTGTGTCATATCGCGTCAGAAAAAAAAAAAAAAAATTCTCCTCCTTTGTTTTCATTCCTTTCATTTCTACAAGGTATTCGCCAACAAGAATCTGTGAGATTTTCCCACCCCTTCTCCTTCTCTAACGTTTCTTCTCTGTCAGCTTTTGTAACAAGCATATTCCGACCTTGATTAAGGGCCCAAGAAAATAACAAGAAGTTGGGACCCTGCAGCAAGATCGAAATACACATGTCCACTTTTTGCACGTCGGTAGAGGAAGGGGAGAGTAGTTGAAAAGAGAAACAAGTACAATGATGATGATGATGATGATACTGACGATGACGGACCATCCGATTGTGGCTGCAACGGAGATTATTGGCGGGAAAGTAGGCGGAGGTTACAAGGTGCAGTCGTCTTGAACCTGTTGTGTAAAAGGAAATACTTTTTTTTAAGACGAATAAATATGTTACATACCAGGATAGATACAATATCTATCTATCTATCTATCTATCTATCTATCTATCTATCTATATATATATATATATATATATATATATATATATATATATATATTTAGGTAGCGAGCTATGTCAGTCTACTCATTATCTATCTATCTATCTATCTATCTATCTATCTATCTATCTATCTATGTGAGTCTTCTCATCTATCTATCTATCTATCTATCTATCTATCTATGTGAGTCTTATCTATCTATCTATCTATCTATCTATCTATCTATGTGAGTCTTCTCATCTATCTATCTATCTATCTATCTATCTATCTATCTATGTGAGTCTTCTCATCTATCTATCTATCTATCTATCTATCTATCTATCTATCTATCTAGGTAGCGAGCTAACTAGCTAGTTAGCTAGCGAGCTACGCCAGTCTACTAATTATCTATCTATCTATCTATCTATCTATCTATCTATCTATCTATCTATCTATGTGAGTCTTATCTATCTATCTATCTATCTATCTATCTATCTATCTATCTATCTATCTATCTATCTATCTATCTATTATCAACCGTATTGATGGCGTGTTTCAGCTCAACAAACATAAACAATCTAATAATCACGAAAATTTCTCATTATGATTCAATACAAATCAAAGAAGACACACACGCACGTACACACACACAGACGCACACACAAACATACACACACATACACACACACACACACACATATATATATATATATATATATTAATGTATATTTCAGTAGCAACATTTCCTTTAATCATGTATCGTTGAATATGACAGACAAGCAAAATTTTATTAATTTTTATATAGTTTTTCAAGTATTCTTACATTTTACCGTTGGGAGCAAGGAAGAACAAAGATTATTCGTAATACAGCCTGACATGCTATAATATTTAGCTAGAAAAGAAGCCTTCTTAAATGGCATACCACACCAGGCTACATGACGGTTCCGTGTAGGATATAGGTTCGATTCCTGTTGGGGGACACATATTTTCTATGAAGGTTCTCGGACATTCCTTCCGTTAAATGTTGCTAATACAGTTTATTATAAACAGAGTATTTACTTAAATAGTCGTATCTATAAAAACACCGTATAAACAACAATTATATTAAAATAATTGTCGGAATTAGTCCATCTCAATATATATATATATATATATATATATATATATATATATATATATATATATATATATATATATATGTGTGTGTGTGTGTGTGTAAACGTGTAGACTGAGATCAATACTGAGTGTCGAGAGCCTTTTCCATGCTTGAACGCAATCTTCCGGCCATGAAAATTGCCTTATATCATCAAACCGAATATCGTCGCCCCCTGTTTACCTCGACATCCATTTTTTATTTAAATACAGTCTATCCATAATATTGATTACTTTCAGACATAAATGTAGCATTCATTTTTATCTTATATATATATATATATATATATATAAATAATTAGATAACGAAACGTTTGGTAGTCCGTAGGGATAATCCCAGGAAGGATGTAATCCAGAGAGCTCAATGTAAAAACAGAGCGAATATTGGTTTGTTTAAAAAAAAAAAAACAACATTAAGGGTCCATTGATTATATTTTTTCCCCCAGGAAAGGGATTCTTCCTGGTTTCTTCTCTTTCTTCCCCCACTTTTCCCTACCCCACCCTGCTTCTCCATTTGTTTTCTTTTATATCTTATCTCTTTTCTTCATTTTTCTCTTTGTCTTTTTATTAAATAGTTCAAAATGTCTGATACAATAACCTACCAACCCTTACTGTTAAGTATCTTAATAAAGAAAGATTTAAACATATTCCTATCACTCCTTTCCCACTTTAATTTTGATTATATCTGTCGTTCTCCTCCTCCCCCATCACCGTCCATCAACTTAAAACAAAAACTTGTATACAAATAATAATACAAAAATATGTATAAATAATTTATACATAATACAAAAATATGTATAAATAATTTATAAATAATACAAAAATATGTATAAATAATTTATAAATAATAGAAAAATATGTATAAAAATAATGATATGTAAATGTTTAAACCATTTTCTTTTACCAGTGATCTGAGGGACCAGGAAAAAATCCTTTTCCTGGGGAAAATAAAATATAATCAATGGACACTTAAGGTTATTTGTTTATTTTAAACAAACCAATATTCGCTGTTTTTACATTGAGCTCTCTGGATTACATCCTTCCTAGGATTATTCCTATGGACTACCAAACGTTTCGCGATCTAACTACACACACACACACACACACACACACACACACACACACACACACACACATATATATATATATATATATGATAAAAATGAATCCTACATTTATGTCTAAAAGTAATCAATATTGTGTGTTTTAAATTAAACGGATATATATATATATATATATATATATATATATATATATACCAGACACAGAGTACGATGGATAAATTGTTGTCTAAATTACTCAAAAATGAAAATAACATTAACAGATATATTTACCAAAATTACACAAAAATATCTTGGAATACTAAAGGGTAAATTTATTCAATAAAATCGTCATTGGCTTCAACCACGGTCTCCAGACGACTTCGAAATCTACTGCAATTCTCCTGAAACTATTCTGGACGGTTTGTTTTTTTTAACTTGAATACTGACCTTCAGTTCATCTTAGAGTTTTGTTGGTCTGTCGATGAACTGTGCACCGCACATAATATTCAAGGGGTTGCAGTTTGGGGTAGTATGTGGCCGGATGTAAGGGGAGATGTGGCCGCAGAAAATGACAGACATGACTGGTTTCTCCTGCTTGTGTGACTTGGTGGAGAATCCTATTGCCAGACATATTGTCTTCCAGCAGCCACGCTCTTGATCCAGAACAGCCCTACCTCCTCAAGGCATTGATATAGGACTCCGTGTTGAGTTTGCGTGCCTCACCAAGACATTCCGGAGTTCTTTTGTTATTAGAAGGATCACAATGAGTTTTACGAGCTGCCGTACCTTCGCAATCACCATTAGGCTCATCCAACTCTTTCCGAATTCTTTGCACTGTCCCCAGATTGGCATCCAAACACACTTAAATGTTCGTATTGTCGCTTCCGGCGTGAATGCCATATGCCGTTTACAAATTTCTAGCGGAGTGATTTGCGCCATGGTGATCTTTTTCTCACAGACAGTGGTCAACTGACCCTAGTGCACTGTGCACTCGACAAAATTCAATCACTGCGCATGCGCGAAATTAAAAATTTACCCATCGCATTCTATATATATATATATATATATATATATATATATATATATATATATATTATAAATTAATTGATTTAATGCTCTGTAAATTTACATTGAGCACTATTTTGTAAAAATAAAGATATCTATAAGAATACCAGATTGTAATCTTACTGTTCTTTCTTTATATATATATATATATATATATATATATATATATGTATATATATATATATATATATATATATATATATATATATATATATATATATATATATATGTATGTGTGTGTATGTGTGTATTTCTTATGAATTTCTGTATTTTTTTATTATTGGACATTATTTCAGTAAACGTTATATTTTTAAAAAGACAGCATGTCTACTTAAACTCGTGAAACAAAATATACGCACACAAATGCACACACATATATATATGTGTGTTTGTACGTATGTATGTATACGACATACGGCTTCTTCCTTGTGTGTCGACCTCTCACATGTTATTTATCAAAGCAGATCTCTCTCTAAAAAAAACATTTATCTACTCATAATCTACAAGAGTCCTTAAGGAAGATATTAGTTGATAACACTAGTCATTTGGTCATCAAATTCCAGAAACCACCCCTTTATAAGAGAGGCATTGTACATCAAACAGCTCTCCCCCAAACACTGTCAACCAAAACTTATTCAATAATTGTAAAGGACTGCTAAAAGTCTTTTAAAAATAGAGATCGCCCACTTGAAATCCAACCATGCCCAATACACGACGGCTCAGTAATAATAAGCTTATGTAGTGGAGTAGTGGAAAGTGGCTCGGATTGAGGAATCGGAGAGCCGAGTTTGAATTCCAGTCGAATCCATTACGTTCACTTATTTGGGAAAGGTATTAATCCTCTTCTCTCTCCAACTATGTGTAAATAGCAGGACAGACAGGGTTCTATAGCCCTGAATGGCAACTGGCTAGGAGAAGGACAACTCTGAATTCAAAACCTGCGGAGGTTCGTTTAGGGACCTTGTGGCACACAATGCACCAGGTCTCTTTATTCGGCTCTTCAAAAAGGTTGATTGGTTCTGCACAAAGCCTTTACCACTATAATCAAATATGTGCTGGCGTCTGGCTGTCGGTTCCTAGGAACTGAGCAGCTTGATCCTCATACGTCGAATACGACGGAAGAGTCCACCATATATATATATATATATATATATATATATATATATATATATATATATATAATGAAGCGTGTTTAGCTAAACAATTTAGTCTTATTATGTCTACTTATTTGAGTTTTTATGTTTAAAAATATCACATAAGTAATACGTTATCACGTAACCTTGCATAAAGGTAAAAAATATTTTGAATTTACGGTGTTAACGGAAACACATCCATAGATATGCAATCCCTGAAGATGGTCTCAGATGAGATTGAAAGTACTTCGGAAAAGAAAAATTATTTGAAAGAAAATTTCGGAATTAATTCGTGGACTTGAACGGATTAAAACCAAAATAAATAGGCATAATACATCTAAATTATTTAACCAAACACGCTTGAATGAAAGTATGGTGTGTAACCCCCCCCCACACACACACACATGGGGTGGTGTTCCTCACACCAACACCAGGACAAGAGTCCATATAAAGATATGTAGTGTTTTTGATACACTCTATACATACATACATACATATATATATATATATATATATATATATATATATATATATATATATATATATATATATATATACATACATATATATATATATATATATACATACATACATACATATATATATATATATATATATATATATATACATACATATATATATATACATACATACATGCATGCATACATATATATATACATACATGCATACATATATATATATACATACATGCATACATACATATATATATATACATACATACATATATATATATATATATACATACATACATATATATATATATACATACATACATATATATATATACATACATACATATCTATCTATATATATATATATATATATATATATATATATATATATATATACATATATATATATATATATATATATATATATATATATATATATATATATATATATATATGTTTCGACAAAACAGTCCCCTGATGAATGGATGTATTCTTGACGAAACCCTGAATGATATGTTTCGACAAAGATATAATTCATCGTATAGCATATATATATATATATAAATATATATATATATATATATATATATATATATATATATATATATATATATATATAATATTTGTCTGAGGAAATCGTAGTGACTAGCATTCAGTTTGTTTTAGAGCCTGTTTTCATACAAACTGGAAGTTGTTAATTGCAAGCCGTTCTGCTAATGCAGAAATGGCTGATATATGTCGATCTAAAATGTGCTTTTTTTTCCATATTTAATCTCGTGAAATAATTATCACCTAAAATAAGAATAGTCGACCTACACTGATTTCATTGTCACGATGATGAACGCATCTTAATACGCAAAAACAATGAAGACGATGAAATATTTCCGCCGATGCAGTTAAGCCAACTCCTCAAAGTATCCTCGATGCCATTACTCTCCTTGTCTTCTTGATTCATGACCGTCAATAAAAGATGAGCATACAGACTGTTGCAGGAATACTTGTGTTTATGCAGAAAACACATGTCTCCTGGTATATTTTCCCGGTAACAATTATTGCGGACTCAAATGTGAGTCTGGGTAACACAAAACTGTATATAAAGCAAACGACAATGTAAGTCCTAGCAAAAATATACAATGACAATAAAAGAAGAAAACATTTAAAGACTAATTACATAGAAAACATTTATACGAGAGGATGTTTTTTTATAAGAGAAGTCTGAGAGTAAAGTGATACATTGAAACTGAAGTGAACGTATCCCAGAGGCAGACACTTTTTTTCCCACGTCCGACTACATCGTATAGCCGGAGTTGTGAAAGGAAAAGAAAAAATATGACTAAGGATATTATTGCGTATTTGTAGGCTTAAGGGGCGACCCCTAGCCACGGTTTTTTTTTTAAAGTAAAGTGAAGTGGGATAACCCACAGAACCTCACTGTCTTTTTTGTTTTGAAATCAGCTGTAAATGAATTGGCTACCTTAATCGGATTTAATTACATCTCTTTCACGTTCTGAGGCATTTCTTGCGGTCTTTATTCCTTAAAGTTCAATTTGTATTGCATCGCGTGTTCATTCAGCCGAAATACACGAAGGAAATCGTGGCAGTTTTCCAGGAGATTTGTCGTCCTTCGATCGCCTGGATGCATTCCAGATGATTTGTACTTAGGCACATGGATTTGTCGGCAAGCAAACAAATCATGCGTCGTACATTGGGCAAAGGGATCGGAGAAGAAGAAAATAAACATTGGTGACAAGCTTTGACTTGAAAAAGGGTTTCTTTGTGGGCTGGTGTCAATTTTACTGTACATTCGTTCAACCAACCCACTCTCATCTATACTTCTTTCTTTCTTTCTTTCTTTCTTTCTTTCTTTCTTTCTCAAATAAATACACTTTTCCCCATTGTCGTCTTAATTCTTTCTCACCCACAAGTTTTCTTTCTTTCTTTCTTTCTTTCTTTCTTTCTTTCTTTCTTTCTTTCTTTCTTTCTCAAATAAATACACTTTTCCCCATTGTCCTCTTAATTCTGTCTTACCCACAAGTTTTCTTTCTTTCTTTCTTTCTTTCTTTCTTTCTTTGTTAAATAAATACACTTTTCACCATTGTTGTCTTAATTCTTTATCATTACAAATTTTCTTTCTTTCTTTCTTTCTTTCTTTCTTTCTTTCTTTCTTTCTTTCTTTCTTTCTTTCTAAATAAATAAATAAATAAATAAATAAATGAATAAATAAATAAATGTTTTTGTAAACTTTTCCCCATTGTCGTCTTAATTCTTTCTCACCCACAAGTTTTCTTTCTTTCTTTTTTTCTTTCTTTCTTTCTTTCGCTTTCATATTACCCAATGTTGAGGTATTCCTTTCATTTGGTTGTAACTTTTTCTTCTCCTTTTTTTTTTACTATTTTCACTTATTACACTGTTTAACCTTTTCTCATTCATGATTAATTTCACCCGCCACTTCTTTTTTGTTGTTCTCAACCAAATAAATAAATAAGGTCCCTAATATTGGAACACGTGGATTGGATAAGAACAAAACAAACTAAAAAAAAAAGTAATATCTTTCCGCGCACATAAAAAACGTGGAAAGATCTTAGTGCGGATAATCATTCTACAAATGTTAGCAAGTCGATGGCGGTGAGTTGCTGGATTACAGACAACAATGTAATAATACTCAAATAGGCCTACCTGAAATAGTTCCTTCTTGAGTCCTTTTCGGTAAAAAGCAAATCCAATATCTTTCTTTCCTGGGGAACAAAAGATAAAAAAAAATACATTAAATTAGTAAATTATACGGGAGTGATAAGTTTAGTCTTAAACAGTTCGAAGAAGAATGTATAATATGAAGGAAAGTGGGGAAAAAAACAACTAAAAAAAAAATTGTGACTTTTCCAACTATAAAACAAAAAGATGAAACCATGTTTGTAATGGAAAAATATGAACCAAATATTTCGCGGTCATAAGCCATCATGAGAAAAAGATTGATAAAAGTGGAATTTTTATTGCTAAGTTCATAAACAGATGGGAAAAATACATTTTCTTAGCTTTGGTTTTCTCTTGAAAATATTAGCTTTATCGAAATAACAGGCTAAAAGGGACTTCATTAGACACTTCCAAACGTTAACAAAAAAGATCACAGATTAGAATTACAAGCCATTAGCGGCTCTACAGAAAGCGGCGCCCATGGCAATGCATTAAATTTGCACCCCTATATAAACATCTGATACCCTAGTAATGTGACATGTAGACCGACTATTTAAAAATAGAACACTTAAAATATTTAAGGAATTATATATACTTCCAGAAGAAATTTATTTTGAAGTGAATTTCACTTGTAATATAAAAATGTACGACACACTTGTACAAATTAATTGAAACAAAACGAATAATTCCGTTACTGTTTTTCGTATTTTTCCAATGAAACATGTCCCAGTGAACATGTTAGTACTTTGTATGTCCATTCCACGAAGTCGTTCCTTGCAGATTAACCACAGATTCTCGACTTGGTTTAAATCAGGAGTGTTTCCGAGCCAGTCGATAGTACTTTGATTTGCTCACTTGTAGGGCTTGCCAGTGTGTTCATGCAGCATTACAATTTTCGTACGCTTCCTTGGAGTAACATTCATCGCAGACAATGGTTGTAGGACAACTAATCGACAGTCGAGGCAATAGTGTCTGAGCGTGATGAAAATCTGATGCAATCACGGATGACGTAATATTTATCAAGGCCAAACAAATTTCATCATACACCCCGAAAATAGATTCACACACCACTACAAATGATCTAATCTGCGAAAAAAATAGATTTCGATTACACACTGTCACTCCAGGGGTCTAAAACTGATCTTATGATGAAAGAAAGGAAACTCAAGCATTTGTTTCAATTAATTTTACGAAATAATAGTAACACAGCACAAAAACATGACCTCAGACTTCAGTAAAACATTCTTTAATTCTTGTTGATATCAACATGTCGTATTTTCTTGTATATAATACGAGAAATTTTGAATGAAAATTAGAGGCAAAAAGGGCGATACACAAATAGACATTTTCAGAAATTTTTACTCAGTTTAAAAACACCACTTATCTGAATCAGGAAGATTGCAAATACACTCCGTTAGCACAATAGATAAAAACACACAAAGTAGGAAGGTGTTGATAACAATTGTTTACAAAAACTATGTGATATGTCGACCATATTTATTCTTTGGGAATCAGCATAACTGAACATCTTTTGTCTCAAAAGTCAGGAAATTCACTGAAATTGACTCACATCATAGTTAACTATGCCATCTATATACAGAGAACTTACCGTATTTTCCTGTGTATAAGACGAGAAAATTTGAATGAAAATTAAATGCGAAAAGTTCGATGGGCGTGTTATACACAAGTTTTCAGAAATTTTTACTTAGCTTAAAAAGCCTCTTATTTGAAACGGGAACACTCATCTCAATAGATAATAAAACACAAAGTAGGCAGGTTTTGATAATAATTCTTTATAAAAGATATTTGGTATCTGCCTATGGACGTGGTGAGTTTATTCATCAAGGTAGCCACGGAGGAGGCACTCTCAGTAATCAGAGACAGATTGGCCTCTGACTCATCCCTAGAAGAACGGACCAGTAGATAATCTGATGGAGACGTTAACTTTCTGTACACAAAAAACACACTTCGGAATGGGATCACACACATATCGACAGGATGAGGGATTAGCTATGGACTCGCCATTATCACCAGCAATGACGAATATATACATGGAATACTTTGAGGAAATGGCATTAGAATCTGTATCTCTAAAGCCAACTATATGGTTAAGGTACGTTGATGACACCTTCATACTCTGGCCACACCAGGAAGATGTCCAGGTTCTACTGGACCATGTGAACTCAATAAGACCTTCGATACAGTTTACAATAGAGAAAGAGAGTAACAACACACTCCCATTCCTGGATGTTCTAATATCTCGAACAGAGCATGGATTCCAAACATCCGTATACCGTAAACCGGCATTCACCGGATAGTACCTCAATTACAACTTCTACCATCCATACAGCGTAAAGAAAGGGATCGTCCGCTGCTTACAACACCGAGCAAAAGTAATAATTGGCGACTCAGAGACATTAGATAAAGAATTGGTCAGTATAAGTAGTACCCTACAACGTAACAACTACCCTGGGTACATGGCAGCAGCCACCAAAAATCTGGGATAGGCGGGTACAAGAGGAGGACAACAACACTCAGAAAAGAGTCTGCCTACCTTATGTGAAGGGCTTATCAGAGAAAATACAAAGGATCTGTGGTCCATATAACATCAGGACAACCTTCAAAAACTTGACGACACTTCGCAGATATCTCTCCCGAGTAAGACCCCTCATAGAGGAGAACATGACTAAAGACTGTGTGTACGCTATCCCGTGCAGCTGCGGAAAAATATAAAGGGGAGACAGGCTGCCTCGTAAAAATAAGGCTTCAAGAACACCAGAAATCTGTAACACGAGGGGAAGTGGAAAAATCTGGCGTGGCTGACCACATATGGAGAGAGAAGGGAGATCACCGCCCACTGTGGGGTCAGGTTGAGATCATAGACAAAGAACACCATTGGAAAATTCGTAAAAGAATCAGCGCATATGCTAGATCACAAATATCTACTGAGCCGACCAAGCATAGAAATGAATACAATATGGGAACCAGTAATATGGAGTGCCATAGAAAATCGATAATAACAACAAAAAATTCCAATATGAGCTCTGGTAAAAACATGATAATAACAGCAAAAATTGCAATATGAGCACTGGTAAGAAATGATAACTGGAGAAATTAGGTTTATAATACCCAGAAATTCATACACAGATGTCCTCAAGGACACATGGCAAAGTTGATAAAGGCGTTAGTTAGATCTAGTGACAGAACCCAAAGAGTGTGAGTTCAATACCCGGTTAAGGCAGTGGAGAAGTTTGAGAGGGAAATTAACAGGAGATAACTGATAACTGACATCCATTAAACATGACACGTGGAACTAGAACAGTCTATTCCAATGAGCGAAATAAAGGGTTCAGTTCGACATTCCAACCAAGAAAGCCGGAGCCATAGTACAACGGCTGAAATGTTGTAATAAATATGGCGACAAAGATGAGGGCAATAGTCCGTATAATGGAAATAAAAGATATTTGATATGTCGGACATATTTGTTTTGTGGGAATCAGCCTAATGTTTAA
The DNA here is from genome assembly GCA_963932145.1 of Acanthosepion lycidas. Classification (NCBI taxonomy): domain Eukaryota; kingdom Metazoa; phylum Mollusca; class Cephalopoda; order Sepiida; family Sepiidae; genus Acanthosepion; species Acanthosepion lycidas. The sequence goes on along the minus strand of OZ010592.1, from coordinate 27,661,434 downwards.
AATTCGAACAGTTTTGCTCACAAGGTAAAGACTTTTTTTTCATAAAGTTTTTCCCTCTTCAATCTTACTGAAAACAGTATTTTTATTTTCATAGTTTATATATAGAAGTACAGAATGTCCCCTCAAAATTGACATAGCAAGTACTCACTCAAATAATGTAAAATTTTAACAAAATATGTAAAAACGACCTTGACTGTGCGAACTTATCAGGAAATATACCAGGAAAATGGATCGGATGTTCCATTGATAATGACATTGCGCTGCTGAAATAGCCGCCATATTCACCTCGCTTGATACTGTGCGTTTTTTTAATCTCTGAGGCTATGTGAAAAAACAGGTCTATATCCCACCTCTTTCTACAAGCCTAGAGGAACTTAATCAGAGAATATGTCACAAGACAGGACCACAGGCCTGATGCATGTCGTGCCACATATAGAACATTTGGGAAGCTTCGTGAAAGCGATTATAAAATCTGCATCCCTTTGAATATCTTATGGGAACTTTAATGAATAATTTTTTTATTGTTCAACATAAACTTTACTTAATTTTGTTTACTCAGATATTCATCTTTTAAATGACGTCAATTTTTGGTGGACATCCTGTATAATTGTGTCATAGCAAACTGAAAAACGATACATTAATTACCACCTTAAAATGTATGATTAGTTAGCACCGTTGCTCAAAGATTTAAAAATAAGTTTTGAAACGGAAATACAGAATGGGTAAACATCCGGTTCGTTTCTATTCTTTAATATCGTGAACAATTAAATATTTTAGTGACATACATGTAGGACATTGAGATTTTAATGTACAATTTTTCAATACAAATTTACGTTAGAGACGGCTGTACTATGGGGTCGTAATATACTCAAGCATCTAATTTATTCTCTACTTTTAGATGCTAATGTTTTATACTTAAGTCATATTAAACATAAAGAAAATATGGTGTTATGACATTACACAATCAATATTTAGCGCAGATATTCCCAACCTTTTTTACATGGCGGCACACTATTGACTTCTTTAAATTTTTGCGGCACACCCATCACAAACAATAATATTTTCCACTCATTGCCTTTTTGCAATAAAATAATCAAAAAACAAAGAATATTATATAAGAAGAATTTTTATTCACATAAATCAACATATCCTGTATTCAATATAGGGTATAAAATAATAATGGCGAATGTCAGTGGGACAGTTGTGCCTGTGTGCTTGTTGACTACTGCCGCAATATTTGGGCGAATGTGAGAGAGACACACTCTTAATTCTTCTTCAATATTTTTTAATTTTACGTTTTTTATTTTTAATGTTGTTTAGGTAAGAAAATCCCAGTTCACATTGGTGCGAAGTTGAGAATTGCAGTAAGATTCTGATGGCTTTTTTACTTGGATACTCTTCCGTAACATAAATTCAAAAGACGTCCAATGGCAGTTCAATTTGAGACCACGATCACTGGAAAGGCTTTCTAATTCTTCCTCTTCACATAACTCAAATTTGAAAAAGTTGATGACTGATAAATCTAGGAACGGATTGCGAATCCAATCAAATTCTTCAATGCTGATTGAGGGAAAATAATCTTCAATTTTATTTTAGTGATCATGAAACGCTAAATTTTAACGTTTCATGATCACTAACATACACCAGAAAAGACATAAGATCTATTTTTTATTGAGAAATTAAAATTATAATGGTACCACAGGAAGATATATATTAATGGGTTATATTATATATATATATATATATATATATATATATATATATATATATATATATATATATATATATATATATATACAGGGTGCGGCTGGTATTGACGACATACAGATTTAAGATTAATACTGCTTCCCACTAACTTCTAATGCTTTTATTTTTCAGAAATCAAAAATGACAAACCCTATGTTAACAAATGAAAGGAAAAAGCATGATTTGATTGTGGCATTAAAGGTTGATCATACCGATTTGGATATTGCACGTTTCCTCAGAGTTGCAAGACCGTTTGTCCACAAGATACGAAAAGAGTTAGAAGACTCTGACAGTTACCCAATGTCTGTATCAAAACGTAAAAGACATTGTGCACGTTCTGATAAAGTGAGAACATCCGAATTTATTCAGGAAGTCAAGCAGACAATTGATGAAAACCGAGGTCAATCAATGAGGTCAATTTCCAAAAAGCTGCATGTGTCGGAAAAAAATAATCAGAAGGAGTGTTCATGAAGACATTCGATACAAGTCCTACGTGATGAAGAGAGGTCAATTTATGTCTGAAAAAACAAAAGCAAACCGTTTAAACAGATCCAAAAGGCTTTTAAACAAACTTAAAAATCATCCAGAAGCTGGTGTGATTTAGTTTTTCTCAGATGAGAAAAATTTTGATCAAGATCAAGTGTTATGGTATTTGGTGTTGTTAGCAATGAAGGGCATGTTATGCCACCACACTTTTCTCAACAAGGACTTAGAGTAAAGAAATTATAAACATTAGCAATAAGATTTTATTTTATTGCCTCCATCGTCTATGTTCCGTGTCTCTTAAGGATGGAGACGGTCAAGGTTCTCCACAAAGTCCTATTCCTTGCAGCTCCTAGCAACGTCTGTCACTTAGACGAGCCTGAAGCCTTCTTTTTAAGTTTTTCAGGTGGCCCTTTACATTATCTTGTGTCCTCGTATGTCTTGTGTGTATCAAATTCTCCAAGCTTGGCTTCCTCATGATGTGTCTCAGAAATTTAAGCCGTCTCTTTATGATTTTGGTTATAAGTCTCATTTCTGTTTCCATTTCTCTTAAGATATATCCGTTTCCTATCCGCTCGGTCCCTGGTATTCTCACTATCCTTCTGTAGAACTAGTTTTCTCTTCATGGATGAGAAAATTATGTACCATTTACTACCATGTAAGATGATCAATATTACATGACAGTTAAGCACTTTTTTCTTTGTTTCGAATGAAATTTTCCTACTTCTTAATACTTTGCTTAGCTTTTGTAAGGCATCTTTTGCAATACCAATGCGCGTTCTGATTTCAGTGTCGCATTTTCCGTTGTTAAATCTTTACTGTCTCAGCAAAACTAAGAAAAAATAAAACAAATCAAAAGAAGTGTGCACGTAGATATGTTCTTATCCCTATGAATGGGGTGTTAAGTCGTAGTGGATTAATAAATAAGGAGAGTTTCTTATTGGCTTACTAGTTATCAGCTTAGGTCATTTCTATGCTGTGTTATGTAGAATGTGACACATTGTTTGCTGAGGAGTAAGGAGCCATCCTGGAAGTGTGAAACAAGACACGTCTTGTCTTACAGTATCCCGGAATGTAAACAGCGAAAGATAAGAGAGTTTGCGCCATTTTCTTTACCTTCTACTTTTCAACAACGCCATCTAGCGGTCGATAGCAGAGGTTTCTGGGTAGATAATCCCAGACGAGATCTGATTATCAAATGGGATTATTCAGTAGTTACAAAGTTAGGATTAGTTAAGCGAAAAAAAAAAAAAATCAAAGGGAAACGCATCTATCTCAATTATTATACATCTACCTGGTCTTAAATACAACCGATTAAAACGGTCAGCTGGTAAATTTTAGGAGAGCGACGCATTGCGCCTTCTCGGGCTAACGTTCTCGGCTGAAATGAAGTATAAAGTCTGTACTGAATCCAATGATAGGTATGCAGTTAAGAAAGTTGGTTCACTGCATCGTGCTAGACAATCAGAATCTGTCCTTCTATAAATATTTATCAATGCTTAGAATATTGCTGCCACATATGGTCCGATGCCCCTGCTATTTACCTTCATCTCCTTGATAAGATCCAAAGAAGAATCAGCAATATTATTGGGCCTGATCTATAAACCTACCATTCGTGCTTGCTTAGAATATTGCTGCTACATATGGCCCAGTGCTCCTGTTATCTATAGCTCTTTAATGAAATGCATAAAAAGAATCAGCAATATGATTGATCCTGACCTGGCGTCTCGGATTCAGACACATTTCCACCGCCGTAAGGTTGCTTTCCTCTGCCTTTTCTATAAATATTTTGAAGGTAATTGTTCGGATGAAACCTTCACTATGGTAACTAGACTTCATGAATGTAAGCGCATCACTAGATTGGTAACAACTTACAGTTGAATTGACAAGATATAACCATAAGTTCTATGCTAACAGTTATCTCGCACTTCTAGCTTGTGGAACTCTCTTCCAGCTTCATACTTTCTAGTCAACATTTATTTCAAAAATTTAAATGCAATGACAATCTTTATCTATGTCTTCCCGATTACTCTTTTATTGTTCTCTCTCCATAGTAAAGTTTCTGTTTTCGAATTCTTTCACACCCAGTAACCCCCTTGCGTCTTATTGGCTTTAATGCCTTTCTTGTGGTGAGTCCGATAAAAAAATATCTTATTCAGATTCTGATTGAATTAAAAGAATGTATAGCTTTAGAACATACTTTTACCGTCGCTATCTCTATCTGTTCCCCTCTCCTCTCCCACCATCTCTCTCCCATTAATTCTCCCCTTTTCTCTCTTCGACCTCTTCCTCACCCACCTTCTATTTTCCTCATCTTCTCACTCTCATATTTTTCTAGCGCCTCCTCTCACTCACTTCTTTCTCTCTCCTACACCTAATCTCTTTCTCTATTTTTAGGTATTCTCTCAATTCTATTTCACGTCACAAATGAAGATGACTTTTCCCGCTGCAAACTATAGCTGTCCAAACGAATATAAACTTGCAGGTATCTGTCATCATCAAACCAGTTAAAAGATATATTAAACAGCTGTAAATGTCAAAAATGGAAGAATCTGATTATTGCGTTACAATGCCAACATTCATCTTAAATTCATACTTTCTTGTTAACAACAACGGCAACAATAACAACGAGGACAAAAAGATGGCTGTTAACTCTTAAACAGCCAGGAAAGAAAGTTGTTTCAATTGAATCAATTGCTATGTCTACTGCTAGGAATGTTGTTTCAATTGAATCAATTGTTAAGTCTACTGCTAGGCAAGTTGGTTCGGTTGAATCAATTGGTAAGTCTAATGATAGGAAAGTTGGTTCAATTGAACCAGTTACTAGGTTTACTGCTAGGAAAGTTGTTTCATTTGAATCAATTGGTAAGTCTACTGCTAGGAAAGTTGGTTCAATTGAATCAACTGCTAGGTTTACTGCTAGGAAAAAAAATGAAAAACATTTAAAAAATTATTAAAAATGATTAAATAAATTATAAATATATATAAAAAGTAAAGTCTGTGATTTTAAATAGAATTAAAAAAATAATAATAATTATTTTTTAAAATTAAAAAGCTGTCTACCTTGCTAATATACAAAATGAATAGGTTTCTTAATAAAAGACGAAAGGATACCAATATTATCAGTACGAACAACGTTTATTAAATATTAATCATGTGACAAAAATGAAGCACGGAGAGGAAGGATTTATGTTCGGAACTTTCGGACACGCCTGTGTCCTCCATCAACGGTCCGAGGAACAAATAGAGAAATAGGAATTACTAACCGACAGATGTTTTTGTAGAAGGTGTATTTTCTGGTGGAAGTCGTATTGCTAGCAAAAGCCAGATCTAAGTCTGATTCCTCGATGTGCGAAACTTTTATGAACGTAAATTTAAATTTTGATCGGTATGAAAGTGTTAGAATGGTCTACTGCTCCTAGTGTGCATCGTAGGGTGGGGGGTGAGATTGTAAACATTGATGAAGAGAGGTATAGGTGGGGTGGGAGAAAGACGTGTTGCGTGTAGGAGGTTGTAGCAGAAATTGGCAAAATGGCGGGAATATGGTTAGAATACGATGTGATGAAAAGTAAGAAAGAAAGGGCGAAAAGGAGAAAATAAGGAATATATAATAATAAAATATTATTGGATGAAATCAAATGGAAAGAAAAACGTGTAGCTACAAAAATATTGATAAAAATTTAGAAATCTGTTAACAAAAAAAGGTTTAAAAAATAAAATAAAAAATGAGAAAAAAAAGCGTATACGTATATATCTGCACATGACAGTGTGTAAATATACACAAGCCACTGCACAAACATATGAATCACACGTATGGATATAATTAGATGTACAATATTAATATGTGTCTTTACTAACCTACCCCTCTCAATACATGAGCATATCTATCTATCTATCTATCTATCTATCTATCTATCTATATATATATATATATATATATATATATATATATATATATATATATTAGGTTGGTGCAAAAATAATATCGTTTTTTGACGTATTTTTCACGTCAAAAAACGATATCATTTTTGCACCAACCTAATATATATATATATATATATATATATATACTCGACTCTCTCGTCGAATTCGATGTATGAAGGTCAAGCAGATCAGTTCCTAGGAAACCGACAGCCCGACACCAGCACATGAGATTTGATTATAGTGGTGAAGGTTTCGTGCAGGACCATCCACACTTTTTAAAGGACCAAATACAGAGACCTGATGCACTAAGTGCCCCAAGGTCCCCAAACGACCTTCTGCAGATTTGGGATTCAGAGTTTTCCTTCTCCTAGACCAGTTGACATCCAAGGCTATAGAACACAGTCTGTCCTGCTATTTAGATGGAGGGAGAAGAAGAGGATTCATACCTTTTCCAAGGATATTAGCACGTAAGTGAATATAATGGATTCGACTGGAATTCGAACTCGCCTCTCCGATTCATCATTTGGAGCCGTTCTTCATATGGGGAATATGCTTATTTCGGCAGACGAAAGAATAGATCGTTTCGTCTGTCTTATCAACCCCGGTATGGACTGTCTGAATAGAAATTCACCCGTAAAAGCTTAATAAAAGTCTGGTCGAAAAAATAATACATTATTTATTTATTTATTTATCTATCTATCTATCTATCTAAATATAAATATAAAAGTGAACATTGAAGTCAACACTCAGAGGCGACCGGCTGTTTCATGCTGGACGCAATAGTCAGGCCGCCTGACCTTTGCATCCAGCATTAAAAAGCCTGTCGCCTCTGAGTGTTGACTTCAATGTTCACTTTTTTATATCTATATTTGCATAAGCTCTATCTCTAATATTGAGCACTTTATCCCATAAATATAGCAAACTTTAAATCTATCTATCTATCTATCTATCTATCTATCTATCTATCTATCTATCTATCTATGTGTGTGTGTGTGTCTGTCTGTCTGTGTATATGATCAAATAGAATTTCAAAGATAAAAAAGAAACAAAAAAAAGAAACAAATAACGTGGGTCTGGTCAGCCAAAAGAAAGCAAAAAAATGCCCTGTAAACTGAGTAAAAACATACACTACAATAAAGACAAAAATAGTTCAGATGAGAAAATCCCAAAGAGTAAACCAACCCAGGAAAGACCGGAAACACAGCAGAAGGACACCAGAAACACAAGACATCGTCGTGACGAATAGTTTCCCGTGTAAAACGATCCACTAATGATACGAATTGTCTGATGCTCGTTTTGCGTGTGAAATTATGAGTTACGGTTGTTGAACGTGTATATATTGTGATATTCTTTCTCTCTTTCTCTCTCTCTTTCTTTCTCTCTCTCTTTCTTTCTCTGTCTCCCTTTATCTCTCTCTTCCTCTCTCTTTCTCTCTCTCTTTCCCTCTTTCTCTCCCTCTTTCTCTCTCTCGCTGTCTCTCTCTTTCTCTCTCTCTCTCTATATATATATATATGTATTGGATAGGTACCTAACTAAATATTCGCAGAAGATGAGCATACCTTGATGAAAAAATGCCCCAAACTTAACGAAAACGTTTCATCGTTAAAATCTTTTTTATGTTATTATTCATAACTATTTGGATGATAAAACTTTGGGCATTCGTTCATCAAGAGGAAAGACCAAAGGATTTTTGATTATTAAATTATATTTTGTTTTCTTTTTAGAATTTTCAATATTTTGGATAAAATTGTGTTTTTCTTGCGTCAGCGGGGTACCACAAATTAGTATAAGAAATTTTAGTTTCTTTATTTGTAAATTTTTGTAAAAATTAAACGATTGTGGATTTTGTAATAAAACTTTCAGGACTTATTTACAAGTGAATTAAATTATTTTAGAAATGTTTTTTTTTTTTTAAATGTCGACGAAAACATCTTTTTACCTCTTTTACAAACCCACTTTTAATTTCATGATACTTAATGTTTATATTAAATATACGTAGAACTCTTTGGAAAATTTTAATAAACTTTGTAAAACAGGAGCCACAGTTGCCGAAAATCTTCTCTGAATCGTGAAATAAAATTAAGACATTAATTTGAAAACCGTAGAAAAGATTAGTTAAATTTCCAGTTGTTAATTCGTATTGTCAACACCTAATTTAGAAAATACGTCTTTGTTAAAAAATGCATTTTTGTGATATTTTAAATTAACAGTGAGTAATATATGTGTTTCAAATCAGATTAATTAAACTTTAAATATGCCCATATCCCTCAAACAATGTTCCGGTAAAATATATTTTAATATTTTGCTTACTGGAAATATTAAATTTCATCTATTAACTTGAAATTAAAACTACAATAAAAACTTTAAGAAAGATTTTTCATTAAAAAAAAACAAAAAAAAAAAACTTTTGTTATTGCGTTTTTTAAAGGTACCTACATCCTCTGTGTCGTGCGACGATAGCCTAGGGAGAGAATTTCTGACTGATGTCAAATCGATCGGGTTTCGATCCCGGCTTGAAGCAAACGCACATCCAACACCACCACCCTCACCCCTATTACCACCATTACCACTAACATTAACATTATCATCACCATCACCACCATTACCACCACCATCACCACCATTACTACCATCAACATTAACATCACCATCAGCACTACCACCATCACCACCATTCCTACCATCACAACCACCATCACCATTACCACCATTACTACCATCACCACCATAATGTATGCAGGGTTCAATGGAATACTGTTGCCATATATGGTCTGCTGACCCCGCTGTTCATCTTGAGGTTCTCGACAAAATCCAAAGACGGATATGCAATGTGATAGGTCCTGATCTGGCATCTCAACTCCAGTCACATTCTCACTGATCTAATGGTGGTGATGGTAGTAATGGTGGTAATGGTGGTTATGGAGGTGATGGTGGTGGTGATGGTAGTGATGGTGGTGGTGGTGATGGTAGTAATGGTGGTTATGGAGGTGATGGTGGTGGTGATGGTAGTAATGGTGGTAATGGTGGTTATGGAGGTGATGGTGGTGGTGATGGTAGTGATGGTGGTGGTGTTGGTGGTGATGGTAGTAATGGTGGTTATGGAGGTGATGGTGGTGGTTATGGAGGTGATGGTGGTGGTGATGGTAGTGATGGTGGTGGTGTTGGTGGTGATGGTAGTAATGGTGGTTATGGAGGTGATGGTGGTGGTGATGGTAGTGATGGTGGTGGTAATGGTAGTAATCGTGGTAATGGTCGTTATGGAGGTGATTGTGATAGTGATGGTAGTGATGGCGGTGGTGTTGGTGGTAATGGTAGTAATGGTGGTAATGGTGGTTATGGAGGTGATGGTGGTGGTGATGGTAGTGATGGTGGTGGTAATGGTAGTAATGGTGGTAATGGTGGTTATGGAGGTGATGGTGGTGGTGATGGTAGTGATGGTGGTGGTGATGGTATTGATGGTGGTGGTATTGATGGTGATGGTAGTAATGGTGGTAATGGTGGTTATGGAGGTTATGAAGGTAGTGATGGTGATGGTGGTGATGGTGATAGTGGTGGTGATGGTGGTGATGATGGTGGTTTTGCTGCTGTAGTTTCCCAAAGAGCTGAGGGTAGATTACAGGACGCCTGCTCGCGAGTGAAGACTATGGATTTGGCGAAGGTTAAACATTTTGTAAGCCGATAATCATTGCATCAATCGAATATTCTAAATAGTATAGCCCATTTTGTATACTTGTAAAATACGGAAGATCCAACACAAAAGATAAATTTCCTGAGCACGAAAATCAAGGATTAAATGAAATGGCCGGACTGATGAGTTAAATTGTCCGGAAAGGAGGAAACCAATTTGGGTCAAAGACAAGTGAGTATCATCTAACCAATCAAACAACAAAAACTGGACAGACAGTCGTCTACAAAACTGAGGGAAACAAAAACAATATTCTCAGCTCTATAATCTTTGGCCATGGGGATATGTTCAGGCATTCTTTTTCTCATCATTGTTATATTTAGAATCAGTTAGGGTCAACTTAGGTTCCAAGGTCCGAGTAATTGGCCGCCTCAGTCATTTGCGCTAATATTAGTCGGCAAGGCAGACAAATTGGGCCAAGCGTAATGACAACAAAGCCTTTCATTAATTACAGATCGATTCTCGGAAATGGGTTTGAGTTATCAGTAGACATAGAATTAAGGACGATTGTACCGTTATAAGTTGATTTCACAATCTATCTATCTATCTATCTATCTATCTATCTATCTATCTATCTATCATTTTAGGTTGGTGCAGAAATAATGTCGTTTTCTCACATAGTAACATATGTGAGAAAACGACATTATTTTTGCACCAACCTAATATCTATCTATCTATCTATCTATCTGACTTTCACAGTCTGTTCATATCTATCTATCTATCTATCTATCTATCTATCTATCTAATACTTTTCACGTTTGTCCTTTTTTTTATTGTCCATTCGCATTTATCTGAAAGGCATGCGTTACTGGCCTAAGTCGTAATTTAGCTCCACTGATCAATAGTCGAGCACAAATAAAATCAAATGTTTTCAGGCGTTCTTTATTTGGAAAATCAGACTAATATCTTCCTTCTACATAGTAGAAATCGTTGCTTGTTTATCAGAAATTCTCTCATTGCATGCTCCGAACCAACTCTATACACACACACACACATATATATATATATGATAAAATATAATTTTAAGAGATTCTATATTTATTGCTATAAATGCGCAATATCAGAGATAGAGCGTATATGAATATAAACCGTTTTTACCCATAATTCCCCATTGAGCCGCCTATATAAATAGCCGAGCAACAAAGGCAACACTTATGGCCTGAACACTGCGTTCAGGCATGAAACAGACTGTTGCTGCCTAGTGTTGACCTAAGTGTATATTGTATATATATATATATATATATATATATATATGTATATTGCGCATTTTAAGCCATAAATATAGAATCCCTTAAAACTATATTTTATCATATATGTATATATAAATAAAAAAGAAAGAACAGTATGATATATAATCCGGTGTTCTTGTTATTTACAAAACAGTGCTCAATGTAAATTTACAGAGCATGAATATTATAAATGAACTGATTTAAAATATGCTTTTTCGCTACAAATTAATAACTATGTTTCAAAAATGGAATCTAAACATTTTAATTTTTATTATATAATTAAATTAAAAGGATTAGTTCCGTTTCATTTTCAAGCGAATATTGGAATAACTTATTTTTAAATTTACTGAGTTTTAAACACACATAAATTCATAATTTACTGTTTCCAAGGATACAGAGGAATCCAATCATTCAGACTGGGGCTGTAGCATGTTCATTTTTATTAACAATTGTTGCATCAATTATGAGTTACGTTCAAAAAAGAGGTTAATTTTAGGGAGAGTAGGGTTTTATTTTTCAACGAATTCTGACATCCTTTAAATGCATGTAATCTGTTTTTTTTTTATTAACGGCAAAAAGGTTTTCGGCATTTTTTCCTGTATACTCAAAGATTTTTTTTTTTTTGTGTGTGTGTGTGTGTTAAAATACGTTTTATTAAATTGCAATTTTAAAATAGTTTTACTCTTAATTACTAATAGACTATATTTCTTTTTAAAAACAAGTAAACGTAATACAATTACATATACTATCTCTCTCTCTCTCTCTCTCTCTCTCTCTATATATATATATATATATATATATATATATAGTGAGTAAGAGAGTGAGAGAGAGAGAGAGAGTTGGGGGATACATGGAGAGAAATATCCTATTGCTATGTTTGTGATTCTGAGATTGTTGTATATTTCTTTTTGGTGCCTCCTGTTTGGGTTCTTGACCATGAGCAAACCAGAATTTTTATTACTGATTTTCAAGGCAGACATGTTTTCTTTATTTTATCGTTTATCTCACATTTCTATCATTCACTATTATACGATTCTGTTTTCATGTTTATTGGTCAAGCAGACCGATCGCAAGAAAAAACTCATTACTAAGTAATGCGATCGGTCTGCTTAACCAATAAACATGAAAACAGAATCGTATAATAGTGAATGATAGAAATGTGAGTTAAACGATAAATAAAGAAAACATGTCTGCCTTGAAAATCAGCCAATATTGTCCTGAAGGGAAACGACACATAAAAGAAGAAGATGGAGAAGTTAGAATGATTTGCTCACCACATTCATTACACATGGAGTATTTCAAGATGAAATGAAAAGACAAAAGAAAAGAAATATGTCTTTACTATTTGTCAAGTAATTCTGAGCATTCATCTCTTTACACTTAAGTGACTCTGGCGCTAACGAGAAAGAATATATCGAGAAAAAAAATAATCATTATAAAATGAAGATATCGTTATCTTTCACAATGAATTTCTTTTAATCATTTCCACCCAAGACAAAGCAACAAATAAACTAAGATGTAAGACGTTACTGAATGTTAGAGAATTTGAGAAAAACAATGAGAGAGACAATAAAAATAAAAGAATAAGAATTAAGAAGACAGAAGATAACGATTGACATTGCATTTAAATATTTGAAGATCAAAATTAACTGGGGAACAAAAAGCCGGAAGGGAGTTTCACAAGCGAGAAAAGAAACTGTTAGTATAGAACAGTTTCTTAAGAAGACGGACAATAACGATTGATATTGTATTTGAGTTTTGAAGATCAAAGTTGACTTGAAAGGAAGAATCCGGAAGATAATTCCACAAGCGAGAAGTGCGAAAAAAGAAACTGTTGGTATAGAACATATGTTTATATCTAGTCATTTCAACTGTAGAATGATGAGACCTTGCCGCCAATCTAGTACTGCGTTCAAATTTATTAGGTATAGAAGAAATTTGATCAGAACAAATGAAAGTATTTATAGAAGAGATACAAGGAAGCTATGTTATAGCGGTGACAAAAGGCCTGCTGCAGAGATAATAGATCAGGACGAATAACATTGCAGACTCTTCGGTGGAGAACTTGGAGAGGGGAATTAACAGGAGATAACTGATAACTGACATCCATTAAAACATGGCACGTGGAACTAGAACAGTCTACCCCAGCGAACGAAAAATAAGGGTTTAGTTCGACATTCCATCCGCCTGAAGAAGGCCGGAGCGTACAACAGCCGAAGCGTCGTGATAAATATGGCAACAAAGATGAGGACAATAGTTGGAATAATGTAAATAGTGCAGATTCTTCTTTGAATTTTGTCAAGTATCTCTAAATATAGGGATTTTCCAAGCGTAGCTCAGATGTGGCACAAGGCCAAAAGTATGGGTCACCCAGTGCAGATCAAACTCACTACTCAGTCGTAATTGTTCTAGCGAAACAAGCTTGCTAAACATTACACCACCTCGAAATGCTCTGTATTGATTTTCTCAGCGTTGCTTAGATGGGGCACAAAGCCGAAAGTACGGGACACCCAGTGAAGATTGAACTCACTATTCAATCGTAATTGTTTCAGCGAGACGAGATTGCTAACCATTACACCACGCTCAGGTGCCCAAGCATCTCTAAATATATAGCAGGAGCACCAGATCCAATGTGGCAGCTATATTGAAAAGAAGGATAGACTAATAAATATATAAGATAGATTCTGATGAGAAAAAATGGTCTAGCACGAAAGAACATTCTTCACAGCAGACTTAGCAATTAATTTAGTATACTCTTTCCATTTTATGTCAGCAGAAAATGTTAGTAGGAGAAAACACAATGAGTCACCCGCCTGGAGGATAGTAGATTGCAAACATTGTCAGTTCAAGCTTAACGAAATCTAAGAAGAATATTTGGGGTTTATTTCAACTATTCCATGTTTAAATAATTATTCACGATACCAAAGAAACACTAAAGTCAGACAGTTTCAGAATATGGTCGTTCCATGAACGGAAGAGGAGGAGGTCAGAAGTACATATTAAGAGGAGGAGATAAGAAGTACCTATTGTGAGGAGGAGGTCAGAAGTACATATTAAGAGGAGGAGATAAGAAGTACCTATTGTGAGGATGAGGTAGGAAGTACATATTACGAGTAGGAGATAAGAAGTACATATTGTGAAGATGAGGAAAGAAGTACATATTACGAGTAGGAGAAAAAAGTACCTATTGCGAGGATGAGGTAAGAAGTAGATATTAAGAAAAGGAGATAAAAAGTACCTATTGTAAAGATGAGGTAAGTAGAACATATTAAGAGGAGATAAGAAGTACCTATTGTGAGGATGAGGTAAGAAATAGATATTACGAGTAGGAGATAAGAAGTAGCTATTGTGAGGAGGAGGTAAGAAGTACATATCAAGAGGAGGAGATAAGAAGTACCTATTGTGAAGATGAGGTAAGAAGTACATATTAAGAGGAGGAGATAAGAAGTACCTATTGTGAGGAGTAGGTAAAAAGTACATATTAAGAGGAGATAAGAAGTACCTATTGTGAGGATGAGGTAAGAAGTACATATTAAGAGGAGGAGATAAGAAGTACCTATTGTGAGAATTAGGTAAGAAGTACATATTAAGAGGAGGAGATAAGAAGTACCTATTGTGAGGAGGAGGTAAGAAGTACATATTAAGAGAAGGAGATAAGAAGTACCTATTGTGAGGAGTAGGTAAAAAGTACATATTAAGAGGAGCAGATATGAAGTACCTATTGTGAGGATGAGGTAAGAAGTACATATTACGAGTAGGAGATAAGATGTACCTATTGTGAGGAGGAGGTATGACGTACATATTAACAGGAGGAGATAAGAAGTACCTATTGTGAGGATGAGGTAAGAAGTACATATTACGAGTAGGAGATAAGAAATACCTATTGTGAGGAGGAGGTAAGATGTACATGTTAAGAGGAGGAGATAAGAAGTAACTCTTGTGAGGAGGAGGTAAGAAGTACATGTTAATAGGAGGAGATAAGAATTACCTTTTGTGAGTATGAGGTAAGAAGTACATATTAAAAGGAGGAGATAAGAAGTTCCTATTGTGAGGATGTGGTAAGAAGTACATATTAAGAGTAGGAGATAAGAAGTACCTTTTGTAAGGATGAGGTAAGAAGTACATATCACGAGTAGGAGATAAGAAGTACCTATTGTGAGGATGAGGTAAGAAGTACATATTAAGGGAAGGAGATCAGAAATACCTATTGTGAGGATGTATGAAAGAAAACGGAGACTGAGAATTTTAATTTTTTTTCTTTTAAATATATGTTTTGGTTACATAGTCGAACCGATTTTATTTAATTTCTTCTTCTTCTTCTTCTTCTTCTTCTTCTAGGTATAGATATCTTCAGTACTTCGGTAAAAAGATGAAAAAAGACCACAGACAGAAGAAACTATTTTTTCGTCTAAGTGTTTATGGTATTGTTAAGAGGAAAGAACAAAGTATTTTTTGCTTACTTTTTTTTTACATTTTTAATCCATCCAGCACGTTCTAAATTTTAGTTAAATATCTTGTTTGTCGGCAAAATGTACATAAAATCGATCATGTCAGCCATTTTTGACAACTTTGTAAACAAATTTGAAACTATCCATTTGAAAATCTTGTAAAATTCAATTATACTTTTTTTCAAGAGTTATTTGAGGAAAATTAGAAAATTTAAAGTTTACTTAATGGAAAGAAACATTGCGTAATTTTTTATCAGAAAAAAATTAGCTTTAACATAAGATAAGCATGTCTAACCGTGATTATTGGTTTTTGGAGGTGTGAATTGCCGTTTACGTCAATGTATCGACAACTACCGTCAGGTCAATTTATTGGACGGAAGGACAGAAATGACAGTATTTTCGAATTTTAAGTGAACCAGCTTATTTAACTATCAAGTAATTTTTACCAATTTAATACTTTCAAAGTCTAATATTTTATTGTTTTTAGGCACTTTTTTTAACGAAGATATGTCCAAATCCTGCGTCGTTTTCGTCTCTAAAATTGAATCTAAAAAAGAAAATAATTAATAATTGTAGAAATATCTCTTACTGAGAAACAACAAATTAATTATATCTAAGAATGTAATTAAAGTATTTAGTGAAATAGGATGTAAAAAAGAAAATTAAATATTTTGAAAATGCGACGATGTTGATCAGTCAGAGAATTTGATACGTGCTAGCTAGAAGTAAAGTAAAGCAATTTCTTAAGTCCTTTCTCTTAAAATACGTGACTTGTTATTTCTCACCGTGTATCCATAGTTTTGGAGAAAACGTTTTTAATACATTTTTTGCATGTTAAAAAATTATTGTGTCGTAGATTGTTATACGCTTTCAAATTTATGTAAAAATAGATCTTTTTAATAAAAAAATTTATGTAAAAATAGATCTTTTAAATAAAAATGCATTTCCAAAGAATACAGATTCAAAGTTTAATTTTAAAATATTTAGGAAATTTATCACATTTTCTATTTAAAATTGTAAAACAAGAAAATAATTCTTGTAAAAATTGAATTTTTATCGGAAAATATTTTAGCATCAGACAATAGTGTCCTTAATATATATTATTCATAAAAGCCATTAAAAGATTTAATTAAATAATGCCTTTGATTTATTGGGTTTTCTATTTTACAATTCAGATCTGAATTTTGGGTATCATCGTGTGGAAATTTACTAAAAAATCGATACTTTTTATTCTTAAAAGTCTTCTGCTTTTAATCACAAAATTATACAGAAGTTGAATTTTGGAGTTTTCATAAAATTAAATAAAGTGGGAGTGGGTAACAGATATGAATAAAAAATTACCATGACTTTCTAAAAACATTTAAAAAATAATTTCACTCATGTGAATAAGTTCAAAAAGTCTCACTAAAATCCAAGAATTATTTAATTTTTGCAAGAATTTTCAAATTAAAGTGTTTTTCAACTGAGAAAAGCCGCTAAAAACTAATGGTAAATATTACGTGACCGCTGATGTAAAAAATTATTTAAGCAAAATTTCGTGCTAGAAAAAGGATAAAAAAAAAAATAGTAAAAAAAAAAAATAAAAAATACTTTGGTCTTTCCTCTTAACAAACAAATAATAACAAACATTTTTACGATAAAACTTTTTAAAAAATAAGTTTGGGGCCTTTTTTCATCATGCTATGTTGTTTCTTTGTCGGATTATTGAAGATACCTCTTTTGTAACTTCTTTTTTTTCTTCTTTCTTCTTCATCTTCTTCTTGTTCCTACTTCTTCTTTCTTCTTTTTCTTCTTTTTGCTACTTGTTGTTTCTTCATCTTCTTTCTTCTTTTTCTTCTTGTTACTTTTTGTTTCTTCTTGTTTCTTCTTCTTTCTTCTTCTTGTTAGTTCTACTTTTTTGTTTCTTCTTCTTCTTTTCTTGTTTTCTCTTGTATTTTTCTTTCTTCTACTTCTACTACTTCCTCTTTTTGTTTCTTCTTCTTGTTACTTGTAATACTTCTTTTTTGTTTCTTTTTCTTCTTCTGTTCTTGTTTCTTCTTGATTTTTCTTCTTTTTGTTACTTCTTCTTGTTTCTTGTTGTTGTTTTTTCTTCTTTATATTTTTATCAGTTTTGTTATTATATTAAAAATAATTTAAATTTCAAATTCTCTTTTTCTGCTCTCCTTCATACGTATGTGTAGTCGCATCAACGTAAATATCACTGAAGTCGTAGATTCCCTAAAATTCACTCTCTCTCTCTCTCTCTCTCTCTCTCTCTCTATATATATATATATATATATATATATATATATATATATATATCTGTGTGTGTGTGTGTGTTTTCACAAATACGAATATGTTCTTTTATACAGCCTCTTGCGCGTGTTTTAGATTGGATTTCATGTATGTGCATGCTTACAAGTGATTAAATCAACTCTCCACCTAAAGGCATGACCTTTTATAGAAAAAAAAATATTCGCTATATGAAACTGATAAAGGATGTTGATCAATGGTGGACGCATGCTCGGAAGCAGACATCTAGGTCAGCTGGCGGGAAAAATTGGCGCCATTTAGTCAGATACTATCCAAAGTAAGACTTTGTCACGACTTCGTACGTTGTTACTCGTATGAGTAAAAAAGCTAGTTTGATGGATTTTGTATACTAGAGCGAGGCAGGTGAACTTTACATACAAAGGACTATAAAGCAATCTATAAATATATTAGATGGTTATTACATAGAGAATTTTCTCATCTTTTTTATCTCCCTCGCCGTCTTTGTATAGTTTCATTTTCATTCATTCACTCACTCGCTCAGTATCTATGGTGATGTGCTGAAAGGTTTTTGGCGAAACCAAGAAGTCCTTCCAAATTATAGTTGGTCGTCTGTTCAAATTTTGGAAAAGTAATAACTTTTCAGCACCCCACCCTATCTTATGAACATGCCTAGAAAGACCAAGAGTTTGATAGTAATCTATAGATTAAGATAATAGAAAATCTATAGGTTATATAATCTATAACACAGGTGAACACGTAGTTTATTTCATGATTACTATCGTAGCCCTTCGCGGTTCCGTCCACATGACCAAGGGCTGGAGTTATGTCGTCATGACATTGACATTTTCTTCATTGCGTTGCCATACTTCCTTCAATTTAAATTCATTTATATTTATAATTATCCTAATGACTTTGTAGTTCTCTCAGTGTTACGGACTTCGTCTGAATAAACTTTGTGAATATTTTTCTACTTGTTATATTTCGAAGCACATCTCATTTTATTTTTCTTGAGATTTTTAGTACTTTAGAAGACCAGTTAATGTTTACACCCCTTTTCCATATAACCCTATAACCCGGTGACTTCTCGCCGAACCAGAGTGGGGAAAATGTAGAGAAACGCAGGCCCTTGGCCCTTGTTGCAAGGATTTTGGACGGGCTATGTACTTAGTTACATTCACATTTATTTTTGTTTGCCAACTGGACGCTTGTTGGGCTTTACTATCCTTTCTTACTTACGGCACTCTTGCCCTATCATTATTTCCAGCAACCACATACTCTTATCTTCTGGCATCATACTTCCAGCATTCTTAGCTCTTACTACTTCCGGCTACCCCTTATCTTCCAGCATTCCTGGCCTTTATGATTTCCGGATTCCACAGACTCTCATCATTCGGGATCTTACTTCCGACATTCCTAGCCTTTATTATTTCCAACTAAAACAGACTCTTAGCTTCAGACCTTTCTATCCTGACCTAACTCACTTGGTTGAGCGGCGTTGATGGACTTGCTTACAGCAGCCCTGAACTTCCGGCTTCACATTGGTCTCTACTTCGGGCATCACTATCTCGACTCAGCTCTCTTGGTTAATCGGCGTTAATGGACCTGTTTGCAACAACCCTGAACTTCCGGCTACACCATGGTCCCTACATCCGGCATCTCTATTTCGAACTAACTCACTTGGTTGATCGGCGTTAACGGACCATGAACTTCCGGCTACACCATGATCCCAGCTTTCCTGTCAACCTAAGTCACCTGGTTTAGGAAATTGCTGCGTGCATATCACCCAGACTTCAAATAACCTATTCCATACACTTCAGTTAAAATACTATGGAAAGTTCGTCATTGGATTTGACCTGTAACTACGCAACGCCAGCACAGGACAATAAACTGAACTTTCTTCTCCAGACTTGATATAACCTATTCCGTACGCTTCGGTTAAAATATTACGGAAGGTTCATCACTGGACTTAACCAGCAACCTTTCAACACTTTCACCGGATATGTGAACTTAACTTTGAACTGTGGACTTATACGCCAACTTGACTTACATAGACTCTACTTTTAGCATTTAGTTTCAGTTGTATTATCTACATACCCTAGCTGGTCAGATGTGCACCTCGGGTTGGTGTAATGGTTAGCAAGCTTGTCTCGCTAGACCAATTACGACTGATTAGTGAGTTCGGTACTCACTAGGTGCCCCATACTTTTGGCTTTGTGCCACATCTGAGCTACGCTTGGAAAATCACTACTCTAGATGGTCAGTTTTCCTCAATTTACTCAATTCTGCCTCTAATGCTTGATTCTTGTTTTGCTCATGTTCCTTTAAACGAATCACTACTATTGTTTAACTTTCTAAATAAATTTTGATTTAATTTTAACCTTGTCGTTTGCTGTCCTCTTGTTGACCTGTCAGATTTCATATCGTTATTTTTAAAATGTTAGTGGGGTCTCTTGTGACTATGTTTATTTGGGCGCACAGGCCAAATTTTATCGCACCTCCTCCAGTGGGGTCTACTACATATCTGACGTTTGATTCTAGGTAATTTGGGTGCGCTGAACACGAATCTCAACTTGGTTTGGCTCTATCAGATCCTGATTCTTGTCAAGAACCGACGTGCCCTTTTCCAGATTTTTCAAATTAGGATTAAAAAATTAAGTCATGTGTTAAATTTTTTTTCAATTTTCATGAATACAAGCCAAACTACAGGAAAATGACATCATAACGATAGAAATGACTTAAAATGGAGAAAAAAACAAAACAAAACAGATATGAATCTTTCACTATAGCATTTTTTTTCTACGAAGTCAGTTGATGTGCAAGTGTAAAATTTCCACATAGAAAACAAAAGGAGTCAGGATTATTTTTACATTTGGACTTTCTTGTGCTTGATGAGATATTTCCTGATTCTTCTGCCAGATTGTAAAGGTATTTAAAGACATTTATTCATAGAAATTTAAGAAAATCTGAAATATAAACACAAAGACTAGTTTAAACAAAAACTTATCATGAGATAGCTACTTACGATCTATGAAATCACATTAGGAACACGGATGAGTAGGTACAATATAAATAAACGATGACAAAATTACTCACAATGTCATATGCCAATACCAAATTATTTCTATGCCCAGACTTAATTAACTCACATGACTGATTGAATTGCCTGATAAACTCCTAAACGAGTCGCTTTTATATATATATATATATATATATATATATATATATATATATATATATATATATATATATATATATATATATATATATATATTTTTTAAGTTGGTGCAAAAATAATGACGTAATAATGTCGTTTTTTGACGTTACGTCAAAAAACGACATTATTACGTCATTATTTTTGCACCAACCTTATATATATATATATATATATATATATATATATATTAGTTCTCCCTCGAGAATTTTCTACATTCTATCATTTGCCTTAATATAGTCCCTCAGATGATGAAACGCGCTGTCTAAGAATAGTTTTTCCACTTCGCTTTATACTCATATATATATATATATATATATATATATATATATATATATATATATATCAAAGCGAACATTGAAGTC
Organism: Acanthosepion lycidas; assembly: GCA_963932145.1. Taxonomy (NCBI): domain Eukaryota; kingdom Metazoa; phylum Mollusca; class Cephalopoda; order Sepiida; family Sepiidae; genus Acanthosepion; species Acanthosepion lycidas. The sequence goes on along the minus strand of OZ010592.1, from coordinate 27,640,090 downwards.
AACACTCAGAAGCGGCAGGCTATTTCATGCGAGACGCAATCGTCATGCATGGTGATTGTGTCTAGCATGAAACAGCCTGTCGCCTCTGAGTGTTGACTTCAATGTTCGCTTTGATATTTATATTTACATACGTTCAATCTCTGATACTGAGCACTTTATCCCATAATATATAATCCTAGAGAGCCAGGAACTACCTATCTAGGATTATTTCATTCCTATGCTCTACTTAACGTATTGAGCACTTTTCGTATTATCTTTGTTACTCGCTTGGATTTTTTTTTCTTTGCTCTGGAAATTTAAGTCTTTATTTGCCTTACTCTGAAATTACACACACATACACGTACGCACGAACATTCACCAAAGAACAAACACCAATGTTTACACACACAATGTTATTGTCCATTGTAAAATTGTTTTGCTTAATACATATATTTGTTTATATATATATATATATATATATATATATATATATATATATATATATATCGGTTTTGCTTGTCTTCTTTATCTTAAGTTGGACTTAATTCAAGTCCAGCCATTTTCTTGTAGTTGGTTTGGTTTGGTTTGGTTTGGTTTGGTTTAGATTGGTTTGCTTTATTTTTTTTAACGGCATATCAACCTCAAGGGGTTAAAAAAAAATAAAGAGTATAATATATTGTCGGAAACAAACCACATTTCACATTTTAAAAACAAAATGGTTATTATTAAACCCAAATTAAATTCAATAAAAATCTTAAAGTCATTGAATTCTTTTTTTATATACTAGATTAAATGACATACAGAACTACAATAATCGTTCATTGACATTTGAAGAATTTATCAAATGAACTCTGGTTATATCACTAATGTGGGCATTGAGTGAAAATAATTGATTGCCTTCATTATTTTCTAAGATAAAATAACATCATCCTCCTTTGCTTCCTGGTGAGTCATATCATATTTCCAGAAGTCTGTAATTTTAAATGCACACATAATTGTGTCAATTCACTAAAAAGCTGCTCAAAGTAAAAAACAAAAAACAAAAAACAAAACACACAAAATAACAACCTGAGGTTTACTAAGTAGTGAATGAGTCAGCAAGGACCGATTTAAATAACTTCGGTTCGTTCAACCTAATAGACAAACATATGTGATGTTTTGGCGTTTCAAACTTTGAGTTAGATAAGGAGACGGTCTACTTAACCAGTGACCCAATTAAATAGAACTTACTGTTTATCGGAATCTGGTCATTGAGTTCAAATGTCGTCATTGTCAGTTTTTAATTAAGTAATTAGGAGAAATATTTATTCTTTTATTATTTGTGAAGTCCTAATCATAACAAATAATTTTTGGGCTCTTTGTGCACAATATACCCCCCGCACACACTACCAAGAAATTCTTATATGCTCCGTTCATTGTGAGTGGTGTAGACGATCTAACATTTTAAAAGCCAGGCATTTGTAAATCTACTTCTAGGAAGGTATTTCTTAACGAAATAACCTGGTAAGTTCCATGAAATTCCATTCAACTATTCTTGAATTTTCTTGTCCAATGCACACAGAGGAGAAAAGCAATTAAAAAATGTCACACTTTTATAGCACTTGACCGAAGTAGAAAGAAAAGAATTAAAACAAAACAAAACAAATGGAAAGTTGTTTGAAAGAGAAGAATTAACATACATTTGCATGGCTTCATCAAAATATTTGTAAGCCTTTTTGGCTTGTTGATCTTTTCTTGATGGCAGCTCTATCCAAATACAATAAATAACCATGCAGATAATGAGGAAACTGAAAACTTTACAAGCATTTCAATAAAGAAGCGTTTTATATAATTTAGCCTTGTGTCATATCGTTATGACTTAAAAGCAAAATGATTACCATTAAACAAAGTTAAATTCAATAAATTTATGAAGCAAAAATAAATATTAAATTAATATTATTAATTATTAGGTAGTCCCAAAAGTTCGTAAACACTTGCGAAAAACTGAATTTTTATGCAACACAATCCAGCACAATCGAGACAAGCGATGGGTTCAGAAAGGGCAAGAGCCACCGTCGGTTCCAAAACAAGATCGATTCAGCAAGAAAGTCATGTTGTGCGTTTGGTGGAACTTTGAAGGAATCGTGCATTTTGAGTTGGTTCCGAAGAGAGAAAGAGAGAGATATGAATAGACTGAGGTAGACAGGGAGATATAAAGAGAGATATATGAATGGACAGATATATATATATATATATATATATATATATATATATATACATATATAGGTACATATACATACATATATATATATATATATATATATATATATATATATATATATATATATATATATATATGAAGAAATATAGTTTTAAGTTGTGCTATATTTATGGGATAAAGTGCTTAATATCAGAGATAGAGCGTATGTAAATATAGATATAAAAGTGAACATTGAAGTCAACACTATGAAGCGACAGGGTGTTTCATGCTTGACGCAATCGTCAGGCCGCCTGACCTTTGCGTCCAGCATGGAACATCCTGTCGCCTCTTAGTGCTGACTTCTATGTTCACTTATATATATATATATATATATATATATATATATATATATATATATATATATATATATATATATATATATATGAATGAAGAGAAAGATATGTATATATAGGAATCACGGTGGAGTAATGGATAGCGGCTTGGATTGAGGAATCGGAGAGCCGAGTTTATATTCCAGTCGAATCCATTGCATTCACTTACGTGCTAATACCCTTGGGAAAGGTATGAATCCTCTTCTTCTCCCTCCAGCTATGGGCAAATACATAGGACAGGACAGGACTGGACAGACTGGGTTCTGTAGCCTTGGATGCCAACTGGTCGAGGAGAGGGACAACTCTGAATTCAATTCACTGTGGAGGCTCGTTTGTGGGGGCCTTGTGGCACGTAGTGCACCGGGTCTCTGTATTCGGCCATTCAAAAAGTGTGGATGGTCCTGCATGAAACCGTCACCACTATAATCAAATCTCATGTGCTGTTGTCGGGCTGTCGGTTTCCTAGGAACTGATCTGTTTGACCCTCATATGTCGAATATCGACGGGACAGTCGAGTATATATATATATATATATATATATATATATATATATATATATAGATAGATAGATAGATAGATAGATAGATAGATAGATATATTAAGGAATAGATATTCAATATCTACTGGAAACCAGGAAAATGGACAAAGACTTCATAAAACATCTACCCTTCTCCTTTATCCAAAACTGTATATAAATATTTCGTTGTTATACTTTATTTAAATAGTGTTGTGGCCTGTTTAGGGACCAGAAAGAGATACACGGAAGACGAAGGTAGGTTGAAAAAGTATATTGAAGATATATACAAAACAATAATATTAGTAATAAGTAGATTAGCACTGTGTCTACCACTCCACTCCACTTCACCCTCTGCGCTTCCGTATTTATGAGAGTTCATTATACTGTAAGAGGGTTTACCACAACATATTGACACAAATATTTAAGTAAATGCTCTGTTTATAATAAACAGTATTAACAACATTACCAGTGTGAATATCCGAGAAATTTCATAGAAAATATGCATCCTCCGACTGGAATCGAACTTGCCTCTTACACGAAACGTTTATATAGCCTGACGTGCTATACAACTTTAGCTACAAATGAAGCGCCTGGTTAGCAAAGTCGAATTACTGCTTTTAAACTACATAACATACAGGACACACAATTTGTATGAAATTTTCAAGCCGGTAAATGCTGTTAATATTGTTTATTATAAACAAAACATTTACTTAAATATTTGTGTCTATATAAATAACATATAACAATAAAATATATTAAAATAATTGTCGAACTTAGCCCATTTCATAATATATATATATATATATATATATATATATATATATATATATATATATATATATATATATATATATATATGTGAAAATATTGTAGAAAATATTGTAGAAAATAGGGAAGAAACTGGTTTGGTAAATAATCCAAAGTTCCTGAGTATTTTTGTAATTATTTTAAAAAAATAGTGCTCGATACGAAAGTAGAGCATAAATATAATTATTTATTTAAAAATATGATTCCAACACGCTACATAAGGGGTCTGTGTGTGTGTGTGTGTGTGTGTGTATATATATATATATATATATATATATATATATATATATATATATATATACACACACACACACACACACGCACACACACACATATATATATGTGTGTGTGTTCATTCATCATATATTTATACCTTCAACTAAAAACATTTGGTATATAATTTTTGCAAGACTAAAATAAAATTGCGTACAATGTATTGAAACTTCGGCATTAAATAACCCATAGATGGGTTGATATGCCGCTAATCAAAATCAATCAACCAATCCCCCATCCTCGCATATCAGGTACTGTCATTCATTTACGTGCTACTCCCCTTGGGAAAGGTATGAATCTTCCATGAGTTAATTACTAAGGTTTCTATTACTAAAACCATTATTACCTCCATATGAAATAAAATTGCGTATAAAATGTTGACATTTTGGCATCAAATAACCCATGGAGGTGTTGATATGCCACTAGTGAAAAACAGCCAGGCAGCGTTCTCGTATATCAGGCACTGTCAGTTTGGATGTGGGGGCTGTGTAATATATGACAACTCTAAATTGGAATCTGGAGAGTCATATCCTAATTCCTGTTGTGTTCGTTAAAAAATTTATTACAACCAGTATTATTATTATGAATCACCACAAGCAAAATATTTTTTTTTGTACTGTATTAAATAAGTGAAAATTGCGTAAAAATTATAAAAGATTGCAAAATGCTGATCAATGAGTGATACTTTACATCATTTTTTATATCATAATAAAAAAAATAAATCAAAATTTATAGAACACCATAATACTGGCGGACACAATTTATTGGACAAAATGTTTAAATTTGCCTTGTTTATTGAACATCACTCTAAAATCACTGCAATGTATAACATATCATTATTTAGTATAATTTCCCTTTTATTTAAATGGTCATATGTGATAGCACAGTGATTTAGTAATAATTTGCTTGTGCCTTGCTTCTTAGTCAAATACAATTTGTGAAGCTTCAGTAGTTAATTTATCTGTTCTTTCTACACCTTGCGAATTAAGTATGAATAAATATATACTTATTTAATGGAAAATTCTTTTTATATTTTCTTCCCTACCTGTCTGGCTCATTCGTCTGATTTCAACAATTAGTATTTTCTGGAAGCAAGGCGAAAGCATTGTGCTGTAAAATTCATATTGAGATTTTGGCATACAATGACCCATAGAGGTGTTGATATGCCGCTAATCAAAATCAACCAACAAGCCTCCTCTCATATCAGGCACTGTCAGTTTGGACGTGAGGGCTATGTAATGTATAAAAACTCTAAATTGGAATCTGGAGAGTCACGTTCTAATTCCAGTTGTGTTCGTTAAAAATACAAAATATATTACAAGTGGATGGTGACTCAGATTGATGAATCGGAGAGCCGAGTTCGAATTCCAGTCGAATCCATTACATTCACTTAAGTGCTAATACCCTTGGGAAAGGTATGAATTCTCTTCTTCTTCCCCTAGCTATGGGTAAATAGCAGGACAGACCGGGTTCTCTAGCCTTGGATGGCAACTGGTCTACCGCAGAAAGAAATTGCAACCTACTGTGGGAAACAATCTACATCGTCAGTCATATATCGAAAGATACATGATCGCCTTAGCATGTATCCCGAATAGTACATAACTGACTGATCCTTGGGAAAGGTATGAATCCTCTTCTTCTCCACCCCAGCTATGGGTAAATAACAGGACAGACCGGGTTCTATAGCCTTGGATAGCAACTGGTCTACCGCAGAAAGAAATGGCAACCCACTGCGGGAAAAAATTTGCCTCGTCAGTCATGTATCGAAACATACATGATCGCCTACATACCTATCACGCACGGCACATAACTGACTGATATTACAACCAGTATTATTATGAATAACCACAAGCAAAATATGTTTTTTGTATTAGGTTGGTGCAAAAATAATGACGTAATAATGTCGTTTTTTGACGTTAAAAATACGTCAAAAAACGACATTATTACGTCATTATTTTTGCACCATGCTAATATTGTATTAGATAAGTGAAAATTGCGTAAAAATTATAAAAGATTGCAAAAAAGGCTAATGGGCGAATAATACTTTATACGATTTTTAGAACATAATAAAAAAATAGATAACAATGCGTATATCATCATAATACTGGTGGGTTCAATTTATTTGACAAAATGTTTAAATTTGCTTTGTTTATTGAACATCACTCTAAAATTACTGCAATATTTAACATATAATATAAAATTTATATAAAAAGTGATATATTTACCTTGAAAGTATAAATGTATGTACAAAATATATATGTAAAAAATTGCGACTGTTTTTTTTTTGAGATACCAAATTTCAATAAAGTAACATCTTTTCCTGTATCTCTTTATCATATCTCAAAGTTAAATGAGTTAAAAAAGTAAAAGAGAATGATAAAAGTATCTTTAGTAACGCTATACACATTACATAAACACGTACAGCCATAAAAAACCGAACGAGAAACAGCTAAACATCTTATAAACGTAAACAATGGAAGAGATGCATATTCGCCATGTTTGTATTTTATAATACGATATTAATATGTAAATATCACATGCATTATTATTGGATACAGTTAAGTAAAACATCAGTTTTATCAAAATCATGTTTATTTTAAATACTGCTGTACTTTTTGACTACAGTAAATGGATTTATAGTTTTGTCAACAGCGTAGTCAGGACCATCACTACATATGCGAATTTTATATCTCGTGAATGATGCGACCCTCTTAAAATTAGCTTTAAAATTAGGTTTACAAGAGTCTCTAGTATTTACGGTAGTTGAATTACTTACTAACGCATCAATATCGTACAACTAATATCAGGCTCTGCTCACAAATAATTACTTCTTCTATATGCCGTCTCCTTTCAGGACGTTGACGATCATGGCTCTCCACAATTTTCTGTCCTTTGTAGTTGTCATAATTTTTTTCTTTTCGCTATCTCTCCTAAACATTGTTCTACAAACCATTTACAACAAGCTCGTTAGATATGTTATATGATAGTTCTCTCTGTCCTTCTTGCCTTCCATATATCCTGTGAGTGTCAGATTTTTCAAGCCTTCTTATATGGTCAACGGCGTAGCCTAGGCCAACAGTACATACGCTAATTTTATATCTCGTGTATGATACTATCCCTTTAAAATTAGCTTAAAAATTAGATCTTCAAAAGTCGACTGATACGCGAGTATATACGGTAAATAAATCACGATAGGAAACAAAAGGAAAAATCCCAAAGAAATATACGAAAAACAGATGAAAGAAAACATCCGTTTGTGGGGGGCAGGAAATATGTCGATTCATGTTTTGTCTAATGACAATTCGAGGTTAAAAGCGTACTTAGTAACCCCAATCGATGTATCGATTGGGTTTACTAGGTACGCTTTTAAAGCTTATTCATTTATTTGTTATATTACTGGATATGCTTCTCTTCCCACAAAGAATCTAGTTTAAAATGTCTGATCTATCGTGGTCTATCGACTACCATAGCGTAATGGTTAACAATCTCTTTCACATATCCACTCACTTGAAGAGCGAGCTTGATCCTCACTTTGTTCATAACTTTCTGCAACTTTCTAGACGAAACCTACGCTTGCCAACGTAGTCTCACAGACCATTAGCTCTGAGTACTGAATTCGATCCTAACTGGGTGCCCCACTTTCTGTAATTCAAGCTAATCTGTGTCCATTTTCTGTCGTGAAGGTTTTTTCCTGATATTTTTTTAAAAAATATTTTTAATTTATTTTCGCAAATGAAAAGTTAAGACGCTAAACTCTTGAATGTTTGTGCAAATCTTGCTAGCTGTCGGTAGAAAAGGATATTTATTTGTTATTTTTTATGACTTATCAATCCTTTATGGGTTATTTAAATGCGAGACATATTTAGGATTGTAATAATTTATTTTTGGTGAGTGAATATTGCATTAACAATTTTGTTTAGAATAACAATGATTTTTCCAGATACAAGTTCTACTTTTTAACCTATAGAAAGGCAGAAGAAATTAATTCAGACCGTTCCTAAGGGTCTCTGCGCGTCAGTGAATTTAACGAACCCAACAGACCCAAGAAAGAAAGGGAAAGAAAAGGTATATTTAGCATCGGAACTCTATAAAGTTTCGGCACTTGGCAAAGTTCATTTTGGGAGTTAGTGTGTGTACAAATGGTCTGAAAGATTTTTTTCCAAGTGCTATTCATTCATCTGTCTTCAAGTATTTTGATTGTGTTATGCACTATCCACCAATTTTAAGGCCTCGTCGCTCTTTCTTGGAGAATGTATCCTTTCAGGATGCGGGCGATCATGAAGCTCTTCAAGAGTTCTTGAAACGCATTCTCGTTTGACGCGTATAAAATCACCGACTTAAAGATTCGCCAACGCCTATCTCCGGGCAAGCACAAATCCCGCGTCGTTATCAAAGCGCTCACATGTCTTTTACACATAATGAATTCAAGGGAGCCGGCTCGGCATCGCTTTTAAATATTCCAGCAATAAGTGATTTATCTATGCTCTGATGGCTCTCATCCCTCACATAGTGAGTGATGTCTTCAATCCCACCTCCCTGCAGTTTATATTTAAACGCAGGCTAACCAACAGGTAATTCTTCTCGCTTCTTTGCTTCTAATTTCCCCTCTGTGTCAGTTAGCCTCGTTTCAATCTCACATCTCTTTGTTTCTATGAATAAATGAGTAAACTTTTGTTTTGCTTTGTTGAATCTCATTCTTGCCTTTCTTTCACTCTGGCCGTTTATATAGATTGGTACGAATCGGCTTCAAATATTTCGGGTAGATGGCGTTAATTACCGACTGAAATACAAGACAGCATTC
>OZ010592.1:27583642-27626142 GCA_963932145.1 Acanthosepion lycidas | reverse complement strand
CATTCTCTGGAATTTCAGCATTGAGAATGATAGGAAAATGCAGGCAAATCGAGCATACATAATTGTGAATAATCGAGTTGAAAGCACATGTCTACTAATTTTGAAACCCCATCCGACAAAAAAAAAAAAAAAAAATTTAAAAACGTTTGAGTACAGTAAGTAAACACAACGACCTCTTAATAGAAATCAGCAGAATGTGGCATGTGAATAGAACATTACCTTTTGCCGTGAGGTTTTGGGAATTATAACAAAGAAGTAAAAAGATATGTGGATCAAATTGCAAAAAACCATACGCATGAGAACTTCTCACCCCTTGCGTAAATATCTATCCATGTAGTGAGCACAATGATTTTTTTACTCCTTGATTGCATGACACCTCAATTGTTCGAATCTTTTGATACAAAAAATATCTCCCAAAGTCTCTGTGACTTGTATTACACATAGCATAGGCAAACCACAATAATAATAATAATAATAATAATAAAAATAATTGGTATGAACATCACCCAAACCCGGTTACGGAGATAGGACCTGTTATAATTTTATAGGACTACACAATACATACAGACAGAACAATCAAAGCGAACCGCCTAGACATTGTTATTAGAGACCGCAAACATATAAGGTGCATCCTTATTGATATTGCTGTCCCAGGCTGACTGCAATATATCTTTGAAGATATTCAAAAAGCTGTCAAAATACAAGGATCTTGAAATCGAAATCTCAAAAATGTGGCACATGGAAACATCAACAATCCCCGTTGTATTTGGATCCCTCGGATTGGTTGGAAAAGATTGCAGAAGATTAATTGAAGGGATTCCTGGAAGTCCATGCCTTAAAGAAATACAAAAAAAATGTTCTCACGAGTACAGCCCATACCTTATGAAGGGCTTTATCTATGTAAAATATTTTTTTGTTTCAGTGGAAAATGTCATGATGCCATTTTTAACCGTAGGTCTTTGCACAGGACTCGGAAGGAAATGGGTACACACCAGAAATCAAAGGAAATAATAATAATAATAATAATAATAATAATAATAATAATAATAATAATATAACTACACTTAATAATAATAACAATAATGATAACAACAACAGCAACAATAATAATGATAATGATTAATAATAATAATAATAATGATAATAATATAACTACACTTAATAATAATAATAACAATAATAATAACAACAGCAACAATAATAATGATAATGATTAATAATAATAATAATAATAATACTAATAATCGATAATAATAATTATCGATAGCATGGATCGACTACAGAAAGTTGTCCGACCGTGTGCCACACTCATCGATAGAGAAAAGCCCCAAAATACACAGAGTATGCTTCACAACGGTCAAATTCCTAAAGGAGAGCATGAAAAACTAGGATAGTACATGTTATGGTCCGGTTCCTTGTACCACGGTTATGGTCCAAGGTAGAACCAATAAAGAACAACTCGAACACGGATATGGAATAACACAGATATATTACAAACAGGAATATATACAGAGAAGTAGAAAGTGTTAGTACGAACAATCAGGTTTAGTAGGGAGAACAATGTAGTCCAGACCAGTATCACTATTCCAATGTCTTGCAGTAATTGTCTGAACGCGACTCTGTTTCGGACTGCCTCTGACTCGACTGACTCGCTCGCACTGACTGACTGACAGACTCCTGACGCACTTCTGACAGACCTCACTCCAGACTTCAGAGTGAACAGTATTTAGTCATCCCCCACGAGGGCATCATATGGCACAAGGCCGGTTTTACGTGGGATCTCCGAGCCAGTGGGTTCGGCCAAAAATATGCCCTTTGAACCTGTATAAACGGGTTCAGGGCCGGTTTACCTCCCCGAAAGAGACTCCGTCCTTCGGCGTTCCTCCCTGCCCGAAGGCAGAGAGTTCAACCGATTAGCCGGTCAGCCGGTCGCCCGACTTCAGACTGAACGATATTTATTTATACAAAAAGTATAAAATGTGGCACAAGGCCTAAAAAGGGGGATGGGGAAATGACGGTCTTCTTCTGTCTTAAATCTAAACTTAGCTAGTCCCAAACACGGACCCAAACAAACCAACAATATTCCAATCACCAAAACGACACATTCACTCCTACCTTTCTTACTACGTCCACCATAATGCCTCAAATTCTCTATGAAGTCCTAACTAGTCCCCTTATGTACAAATATTGTTCGTGGGGGGAGGGTCATAAAATAACAATTTTTAAAAAAGAATGATTATGTACAATATGACTTAAAAATATTTACAATAAAACTAAACAAAACTGTGTTAGTAATAAAACCCCCCACAAACCATAAATGTGGCAGCAAAATCAGTTAACTAGACGAAATCAATGCGGGGCTAATAAGAAAAAAAACATTCATTCCTCCAAGCATTCACACAGACACACACACATTCATACACAACAACAAATACGAAAAAGCACGCACACGAAACGAAAGGCGCCCCGCATCCACCAGAGAACTGAAGTCACTGACCACCTAACGAGGGAGGGGATGGGCAATTAAAACAAAAGGAAAATAGGGACAGAAATAAAAGGGACCAATGCGCATGCATACCCTAGCTAAGTTTACTAGAAAAAAGGGAAAACTAAAGATTCAAAAATCGAAAACCTAGTCTAAGCTAATATCTGGGTGGGTTGCCTATGTTCAACCCTGTTAGGACAAATCCTGTACCTAACCGACATCCAAGTGCCACTCTAGGTCAGCCCCTTTCACTCTACACATTCGCGCAAGATTCACCCACCTTTTGCCAAATTCCGATGAGGTGAGCCGCCGCCTTTCCGTCCTAATCTTGACTTTAAGCTGATGCTTAAAGTACAAGATCAGTTGGGAAGAGGTGAACTTCTCGCCCTCATGGAATCCCTTCTGACGCGTCGTCCAAATCACGACTCTCATAATCCCTAGTAAGCAACAGAACACATAGTGTTCAGCCTTCGTCAATTGCGACACCACATTGCTACAAACAGAACTGGCTTCCAGGACAAAGAACTTTCCCTGCAGCATGCGAACCATGAGGCCTTCAACAAACTTGCACAACGGCACTACCGTCTTGCACTGAAAAAAGGCGTGACCAATGGTCTCGACTTCCCCAGTGCAGCGACGACAGTTTGGATATTTCTCCAAACCTGCTGAACAGAGTCTCTTGCCGACCCAGAGGGCCCCACGAATCATCAGCCAGGTGAGTGATGCCTCATCGTTATTGAGACATTTCAACCCAGGCGCCCAAGGCCACATCGAGCGAGCCTCCTGCTTCGTAAGACCGAGCTCGTCGATCAGATCATCTTGAACGGACCCCCTAACTAACAATCGATACAATGCCTTACGAGACAACGCCTGGGCGTCGGAGAGGCCATCCGACGTCCGTAAAAGGAGCTTCAAAGCACTACGACATTCGCGGTAGAAGGCACACTCGGCACGAGGTCTACGGCCGGCCTCCTCCTCGCACGAGTGCACACTTCTCAGGGATGGGAAATGTTTTCGGACATCTTCTTTCCAAAAGGTGCCCACCTCATCCAATCCGCGACACATTCGGTCTAGAAAGGTAATGCGAAGCATATATTGACGAATCTCAATGCTAGGCATACCCAGACCGCCCTCAGAAAGATGAAGGCAACAGATCTCGCGAGTTACCATAGGGGCCTTGTCTCTCCACAAAAAGGAGAACAAGGTCCGGACTAATGACATTAGTCTGGCATACGGGAGCGGAAGCACAGAAAGTCGGTAAAGGAGTATCGGATATATGTGTGAAACACATACCTCCGCCCTTCCCTTCAGGGAAAGTCTCCTCCGAGACCACAGTTTAACCGCGATCTCGGCCTTCCCCTGCACCTCCGACCAATTCATTTCCAACTGGAGATCAGGACCGAACCAGACGCCGAGTATCTTGATCGGCCCATCCGTCCAGAGGAAAGGTCCGGGAAGAGAAACTCCCTTCCACGCACCCAACCGCAAGCCCACAGACTTATCGCGGTTGATCTTGGCCCCTGTCACCATCTCATACCCACTGATCTCTTTGCTGACTTCGTCAATCTCGGCTCTGCTCGACACAAGAACCGAAACGTCGTCAGCATAGGCAGAATACCTGGCTGAGGTGGAAGCCCCAGGCAGGGAAATTCCGCGCAGGACCGGATTCGCCTTCAACTTGCGAAGAAATGGTTCCAACGCAAGAACGTAAAGCAGAGGCGAGAGCGGACAACCTTGACGAATGGAGCGAGACAATACGAAAGGCTTCGATCTTACCCCATTCACTTCCACCAGCGCACCGGGGGTCGCATACAAAAGTCGGATCCAGGAGCGAAAGTCGGCTCTGAAACCGGCCGCCGAAAGGACAGCCTCCAGAAATCGATGGTCAACCCTATCGAAGGCCTTGGACTGATCTAAATTGATCAGCGCGGCATCACTGTCGACTTGTTCTAAGATCAAGCGTACCATATGAAGGTTATCCTGAATAGTCCTGCCCTTCACAGCACAAGTCTGTTCGGGGCCAATCAGACTAGACAGGACAAGCTGCAAACGGTTGGCTAAGATCTTCGCCAAAATCTTTAAGTCAGTGTTTAACATCGTTAAAGGGCGAAAGTTCCCTAACCCATCCCCACCGCCCTTGTCCTTACGCAGCAACTTGATCACACCCCTGGTGAAGCGTTGGGGTAAAGACCCCTGCTTCATCCAGTGGTTGTAAATCAGTTCCAGCAAAGGAACAAAAACGTGCGACAACCTCAAGTACACTTCGTAGGGAAGACCATCTAATCCCGGAGACTTATCCAGGCCAACCTGCTTCAGCGCTTCCCAGATCTCCGACTCTGTAATGGGACCCTCGCACCTAGCCGCTTCAGCTGCCGAAAGGCAGGGAAAGTCAGCTAAATAGGCGTCGAACTGAGCAGAGCTCAGACCGGGCTCCCTGGTGAAAAGATCCTGAAAGTAGTCCCGAAACACCTCACATATGCCCGCGTTTGTGGTCACGGTCCGCTTATCCGGCAACGTGACGCATGCGATATGTCGCTTAGACGCGCTTCGATTTTCCTCTGCACGCAGTTCAGCGGCCATATTCGTTGCCTCAGAAGACATTCTTTTTAACCTAGCCCTAACTACCAGAGCTTGATCCTTCTTGATAAGCAAGGAGGACAACTCTGCCTTAGCTAAAGCTATGTCCCCACTAACACGGGATTTCACTGCCCGATCGACTTTATCTTCTAAAGCAGTTTGCGCCGCTAATCTATCTAGATTGAGTCGACGACTAAAATCGGCGGCAAACGATCGGATTTTAGATTTTAATTTGCCCCACCAGGCATTTCCCACAACCGCACCCGTCAATTCCCTTTGTATCATTAGTAGCAGCTGGTCCCGGAAACCCTGATCACCAAAAAGGGAACAGTTCAATTTCCAGTAACCAGCCAATCTAACCTTAGGCTTATCTAAGTTTACACGGACCCGGACAAGCCTATGATCCGTATAAACTATATAATGGAAACTTGGACACCCTAAGAGCCCTACATCGACTCTCCTAACTAAGACCCGGTCCAGGTAGCTCGCAAGCGTCCCCGGAGCCGAGTTGCCACTAGTTGTCCAAGTCCATGCTACCTCCCGAGGGTGTTCATTCCGGAACTTATCGACAAGATCAAACTCATCGATAAAGTCCCGAAATGGTTTCACATCCGGGTTGTTAGTACCTTGTTTTTGCCCTATGCGATCTATATCGGGGTCAAGGACGGCATTCCAATCCCCCGCTAAAACTACCCGACGAGACGTCGTCAAGAACGGCGCGATCTGCCGAAACAAAGCAGGCCGCTCGGAATGGGTATTGGGCGCATAAACCCCAATGAGACGTAGAACCTTATCCTTTATGGTAACATCCAGCACGCAAAGTCTGCCCGCCGGATCCGCGAAGACAAGGGTACAAGCAGCCTTCAAAGACTTGCTCACTAGCCAAGAGACACCCCTCGAACGACCATCAAAACAGGCTGAATAAACGGCGAACCCCTTAGACAGTATGTCCTCACGATCATGAGAAGAAAAACGGGTCTCTTGTATACAACATACATTCACCCCGAGGCGCTGAAGATCACGAGTGAGCCTCGCCCTGCGAGACTCGGACCTCAGGCCCCGGACATTTAAACTAGCTAACCAGAGTGCCATTGTCAAGCCGATTAGGGTTGTCCTTCAGGATAGAACATGGCTGGGGTGAGGACACCGACAGCTCGTCCCATAGATCCGGACGCCATCTCATTTTCGACGGTATCATCTTGAGACAAGCCGCCGATGTCCGAGGGGTAGGTAAGTTTGAGAGCCCTATAAAGGGATGGGTGAACGAAAACTGGGACCCTCCCTTTGAGTTTTTGATCACATTCATTCATTTCAGGGTCTAGAAGATAGGCTGCTGGGGGCACCATTTTGAGTGACGACTGGGCCTCCTCTATCATGCCCCAAATCTCCCGCGTACCCGGGCCAGTTCTAACTACTGTGAGGATTCTTTGAGCGGAAGGGAATTTTTCGGGCCTCTCCACATCCTCACCGTTAATCTGCTTAAAATTCCACAAAATTTTCAGCTCCTTTGGGTTTCGTGTCTGCCCGAAAACCCTTTCCGCCTGGTCCCGGGATACGCGGCAGACGTCTTCCCCAGAGAGATAAGGTGGTTTGAGCTTCTTTTTTTTTTTGTCGGTGATGGATTGAGTATCGGGACTTCTTAAACGTTTTTTTTGAGGAGAATGTATAGGTGTTGAAATGGGCGTGACATTGGGTGTATTGGATGGTGTCCACCCGGTAGGCGTCCTCACCGGCGATGGTTTAGACGAATGACGAGATTTTGCCGGTGAGTTTGATGCAGATTTAGGCGGAGGAGGTTTTATGAATGTCTTTTTAGATGCAGAAGGGGAAGACGGGGCAGAGGATAGGGAGCCCGGTGCCCCCAGCGATTTTTGCTTTTTAGCCCGCGTCTCATCTAATTTGTTTTTCAGCTTCTTTAGGTCTAATATTTTCCTCCAGCCGGGTTCATTATTCTTTTGCGCATCGGTAGCATTAGATTCGTAAGACGCCGAGGCGTCGCCCTCGGAGCTGGTAGAGGGAATGGGGCTGTAGGTGACTTTGTCCCCGGTGTCATGTTGGGACTGAAGAACCGCTGTTTGGGTCTTCCCCTTGCCCCTAACTACGAGGCGCCATTCCCCCTCCTCCTTTTCCTTATCCACACTTGTGGCAGGCGTCGGTTTCGGGGGTAATGAGGGTCTGGGCCCAACCGGGGGATTTTCCTCACCGGTCCGCCTCGCAGCTAGGCCCACTACAGGCGCCGCGGATTTTAGCTTCTCGGCCAAGGGGGGATTTTGGTCGCCAGCGACCGGAACTCCAGGGGCCTTCTTTCCTGGGCAGGAGGAGGAAAGGTGACCAGTCTCTCCACACCTCCAGCAAGTTGGTCTTCTACCGGTCACTATGACCGGCATTTTCCGGTCGCCATACTCCAAACAGTTGGGGACGGACTTGAAGGCCTTCTGGTCAAGCATTATATCAAAAGTCCATCCCCCGTTCAAATTGTCGGAGAGAGCCCCTAAAATTTGGCCGAACTGCATAAAAAATGCAGCCAGGAGCTCTCCCGAAATTTGAGGAGGAACTTCGAAGACGGCTACTCTGGTCCGCCTGCGGCCTTCATATTCGGTTCTGATTATAAAATCTTTAGTTATTAATTCTTTTTTGGCCATGGCCAGGCAATCTTCTGGGGTGGGTAGCAGAATGTCCCACATGAAGAAACCTGTACCCTTTATTACTCTTTGGGGTTTTATCCCCAGGGACAAAAGTGATTTAATCACAGTGTCTTTTGTGGAGCGACAAATCTTTCTTGTTTTCTTATCCACCACAAAAACGGTCACCATTCTTTTTGCGAACACATCTATTTCCTGGACAATATCGACGAACCCATCTTTATTAACAAGATGGGCGTACCCCTTCGCCTTATCCAAGAAATCCGCCATGTTCAAGATACAACTTGGGGGGGACTTCCAACATGAGGGCAATTCCTCGGCGGTCTTAACCTGTGCATCCTTTTGCACTTCTACATTTTTGCTAGTGTCTTTTTTGGAGGCACTAGCACCTTTTTTCAAAATTGGGCTCGTATTCGCCTGCTTTTTAGTTGGTTTATCCGGCGGGTCTTCTTTCGCCGCCGAACCAAACAGGTCTTTTTTTACATTGGACCGACTGGCTTCATCGGCCATGGTGGATGGAGACGTGCGGGTCCAAATTTTAGGGGAAAGGAGTTGGGTGAAGGTAGAAAAAAAATATAGAAATTAAACAAATAAAGAAAAAGCCTGGATGTACCAGAAAAAAAAATAGCAAAGACAAAAAACAGTAAAAAACAAACTAGCACAAACAGAAAGAAATAAACAGGTAAAATAAAAAAATAAAGATGGCGCCCAAAGGCTGCCGAAAAATAAAAAACAAAAACAGAAAACTCCTTTCTTTTTTTCAAAAATTAAAATTAAATGTTCAAGAAGAAAAAGAAAATCTGGTTTGTAACCAGAAAAAAAAAAATAAAAGTTTGCGGCCGAAGCCGCTAAAGAAAATAAATTAAAATCAAATGAAAAACAAACTAGTCAAACCAAAAAGGAAAGAAAGAATGCGACCGAAGTCGCTAAAAAAGAAGAAAGGTATAAAAAATAAAAAAACGAAGTAAAAAACAAAGCTTCTTTTTCTTTTTTTTTCTTATAACGTACTAATTTTTTAGAAACAAAAATTAATAAAAAAATTAAAAAATTATGTGAGCCGAAGCCCCCAAAAAAAATAAAACAAACAAAAGAAATGGAAGAATAAAAAACTGAAACAATAACTTAACAAAATGTCCAGGTAGTTTCAAAGAAAATTGTCAATCCAAAAAGTTCGTTCAGTAAATCCTCGTGGTAAAAAATCTGGTATGTCGCACTGTAACAGAAGAATAACAAATTAGAGGAGTCAAAAACACCGGTCACAAAAAGACGGAGGACTGAACTCCCTGCTTCCTCTTGAGGCGCAGTGTTTATAACGTATGGAATAGTCCATTATGTTATTATGGGTAAGGTACACTAAACCTAAATCATACAAGCGGTTTATTGACATCGAGACCAGTAAACATCAAAAGCGAGATCTTTCAAGGAGATTCTTTGCTACTCTTTTGCTTTGCATTAGCGCCATTCAACTGCCTACTGAAGAACAGTACCCTCGGATACAAGTTACAGAATGGCAAACTGAATCACTTATTCTATATTGATGAACTTAAAACGTTTGCCAAGGATAACAACCAAGAGAAAGACCTACTCAGCATTGTCAAGTCCATCAGTGAAGACATTACAATGGAGTTCAGAATTGACAAATGTGCCAAAGCCACCTTTAAAGGTGGTAAACTAACGAAAACTACAGATTTAGACTATAATATCAAAAAGTATATAATATGTAAAAGTTACGGGTGCAAGGATCAGCTAATCTCTATCTATAAAAGGCAGGATGTGTGTGTGTGTGTGTGTGTAACGAATGTACGGCCGCAATTTTCGGCGGATTTGCACCAAAATTTACACAATCGATTTTTTCATGCTTCTACGGCAGTTTTCATGTAGTTTGTAGCCATTTTCTACTGGCCAGAGTGAGATCCTATAGCTGACTCCCATGTATAGGCAGGAAGATTCTATTGGCCAGCGTGAGAGCCAACAGCTGACTGACACGAGTGTTAACTATCATGCTAGCATGCCAAAAAACCGATAGTTGCATTCGTCACAAGTGGGAAAAATTTAAATCTGCATGGCACTTTACTCCAATTGGCACATTCGCTTGCTTAAACTCAACGTTGATTCTGATTCCGCAGAACTGGGCTGGGTGTGAAAAAGTATTTGTTGTTAACATTCTTTTTTCATTCGGTTTTTCCAGTTACGAGTCCTATTTTTAAAAGCTGATAGCTTTGTGTTCATTTTGTTTAGTTCTTTTTTCGTAACAGATTTAATGTTTAGTATAGAGCTTAGAAAAGATTCGCACTGTGAGATAGGCAAGAAGTAAAGCAACATCAGCACGGCAAAGGGCACTTCTTTAAAGGCAAGGAAGGGCAAAAATATTTTAAGTCAAGTGATAACGATTGCTATATGAGTCGCATGATTTTTGAATCAAGCACGGGCAACGCCGGGTCATGCTGCTAGTTCTCAATTAAAACAAATATTGGAAGAGTTGAAAACAAGGAAAAGAAACGTGTCGCTAGCTTGGATCGACTACAGAAAGGCGTTCGACATTGCACCACACTTATGGATAGAGACGAGCCTAAAAATATACAGATTACGCTCCACAATAGTCAAATTTATAAAGGAGAGAATGAAAAACTAGGAGACTATACTGAACCTAAACCATGCAAACGGGCCATTAACATCGAGACCAATAAACATCAAAAGCGAGATCTTCCAAGGAGATTCTTTGTCACCACTACTCTTCTGCTTTGCATTAACGCCACTCAGCTGCCTACTGAACAACTGTAGCTCTGGATACGATTCACAGAATCGCAAACTGAATTGCCTGTTCTATATTGATGATCTTAAAACGTTTGCCAAGGATGACAACAAAGAGAAAAACCTAAACAGCATTATCAAAGCCTTCAGCGAAGAGATTAGGATGGAATTCGGAATCGACAAATGTGCAAAAGCCACCTTCAAAGGTGGTAAACTAACGAAAACTACAGATTTAGACATTGATATCCACAACAAGGTTAAGGAACCAAACCAAGATGATCCACGCAAATACTTTGGAATTAAGGAGATGGAATAAAACATTCAATTATGAAGAAAAAAATCCGTAAAGAATATTATAGGAGACTACGTTTGATACTAGAAAGCGAACATAATGAGGCCAATCAAATGGAGGCTCTCAATACCTTAGCTATATCCAAAGTAACATTCAGCTTCAACATTATTAAATGGGAGTTGAATGAAATTAAATGACAGTACACCAAGACCAGAAAAATGCTTTTCCAAATGAGGATGCGCCACTCGAAATCGATGTTGATAGGCTGGACGTACCAAGAGATTTAGAAGCTCGAGGACCAATCCAATTTGAATTAAGTCTAAAAACTACAACCATCAAATTGGAAGCACACTTCTTCAAATACTAAAACACTAAATCCACTCCATCAACAAAGAAGCTTCAGTCTTCAAGAAGCAGCTTAATAGACCTGAAATCCTACAACAACAACAACAAAAAAATCAACAAAAAAACAAGCGAATACCATTTACGCTAAACGAGTAAAACAGAAAGCAAAACTTGGCCAAGTGAAATTAAAAAAAGAAAATGGTAGGCAAGGTGCTTCATGGCAATTACTTATATAGAACGAAAGAAGCAGGTGTCGATCAACAGAAAACATATCAGTGTCTGAAGAGCACTGGACTGAAAGCTGAGAGAGAGAGAAGACCTAATTATTACAGCTCAAGACCAAAGACTCGCAACCAGATCCTATCACTGTCACATAATCAAGGATGGAACTAACCCGAAATGCAAGATCTGCGAAAAATATGGCGAAACTCTGATCATATTATCTCCGGATGTCCGGAACAAGCCAAAAATGAGTATTTGAGCCGAACAGCATTAAGATTACAATAACAAACAAATATGAACGTTGTTTTGTTATTTTAAGAAGTAAAGGCGGTACAAGTGAAAACATTTCGAATTGACAAAATTTTCCATTTCGTGAAGCATTTCTATCTTCCTTTTCTTTATTTCTTTCTTTTTTTCTTTCTTTCTTTCTTTCTTTTTTTCTTTCTTTCTTTGATTAAGTCACTGAAATCAAGTTGCGTCAATGAGAGTTCTTTTCCTTCTTTCCACGCGATCAAAACGGATGAGTCTATTATTCATGAGATATTGACAGGAAACATTAAACGCTTCACTGTTCTCGTCTTTCTTTCTTTCTTTTTTTTCTTTCTTTCTTTCTTTCTTTCTTTCTTTCTTTCTTTCTTTCTTTCTTTCTTTCTTTTGTTTTCTTTCTTTCTTAGTTATTTCTTTCTCTTAATTCAAGTAGCCTCAATGATAGTTTTTTTCCCTCTTTCCACACGGTCAAGTCGGAAGAGTTCATTATTCATGATATATTGGCGGGAGACGTTAAACGCTTCTTTCGTTCTTTCTTTCTTTCTTTCTTTCTTTCTACGAAATCAAAACGGACGAGTCTATTATTCATGAAATACTAGAAAAACTTACCGGTGTTACTAAATAAAAAAGAGATCGGCAGAATTATAAAATAATCATAATCATAATTAACCTTTTGCTCATGTAAAAGTCTAATGCTCTTTCTGTAAGATTTCTGGATCGTATATAAGACCATAGATTAATTTCCTGGATAAAAGTATTTTTAAAGTGTTATAGATTAAAAACCGAATTAAGGATTATCATTATCCTCTATTAAAATTCGCGTTAATAAGCTAAATATTTTAAATATTACTCTTATTAAAGCTAATTTTAATAAAACTTCGTTTATCTGTCTGTTCCTCCTTTTGCTTTCTTTCTTCCTGTATTACTCACTCTCTATGTTTTTTTTTCATTATCTCTTTGTCTCTCTCTGTCTTTGCCTTTCTCACTTTTTCCTTCTCTCTCTTTCTCACTAGCTTTCTATATATCTCTGTGTATATAAGTATCCATAAAAGCACACCCACAAATAGCCGAGTGGTTACAACGTTCACTTAACAACCATAAGAGCCATGTTCGAATCTCACTCATCCAGGAGGATACTTCTTTTATGTTAACGTCCTGGGGAGGACGATCCCAGCTCGCGACACCGTTGGTAAATCGTTGATCGTTGTGCTAGAACGAAGTCATAAGTCATCATGACCGAGAGTTTTAACGTACTGGCATTATTCAAATTGTTGATCACGACAGATTATACGTTCTTCCTTATAGACTGTAACTAAGTTCCACTCATTAAAGGAAAAAGAAAAGAAAAAATTTACGAAGATGAGAAAGAAGAAAAAAAGATATTGGAGCAGATAAAGAGTGGGGAAAGAATATGATTTGAAGGAGATTAGAATGAAGAAGAAAATAATAATTCGAAGAAGAAAAAAAGAAGAATATGAGGAAAAAGAGAAAGAAAAAGAATTGAAGAAGAGAAAGAAAAAAGAATATACAGTAATTCTACATGCATAATACGCATTTTTTCTAAAAAATAATAAGCAAAATTATGCACAGCTACGAAAAATCTTTAAAAACTTGTCGTTTCATAGGTCGATTTTAGTTGCGAAATGACTACTCAACACAAACATTCGACAATTTGACACTAATATTCAGCGATTGCGACTCCGTAACGATGTCAAATACAATCACACGCAACTAACAATACTTACAAATGTAAAATAAAATAAGAATTATCATAAAACTAAATTAGAATAATAATATTCTTTGTTTAAAACCATTTTT
Source organism: Acanthosepion lycidas (assembly GCA_963932145.1). Taxonomy (NCBI): domain Eukaryota; kingdom Metazoa; phylum Mollusca; class Cephalopoda; order Sepiida; family Sepiidae; genus Acanthosepion; species Acanthosepion lycidas. Next base: position 27,612,743 of record OZ010592.1, on the reverse strand, counting down.
TTTTAAATATGAGTAGGAAACGCTGATCGTAATGAAATTGGAGAGATACAATTTATAGGGTTTGATTACCAAACAAGGGGTGCATATTATGCGTGAGTAGAAGCATTTTCCCACACTTTCAGCACAATTTTAAGGATGCGTATTATGGATAAAGACGTATTATACAGGAGCAATTGCGGTAATTTGAAGAAAATAATAATTTGAAGAAGAAGAAATGAAGAAGATAGGAAGACGAAAAGAAAAGAATTGAAGAAGAGAATGAAAAACAATATGGAGAAGATTAGAAAGAAGAAAAAATAATAATTTGAAGAAGAAGAAGAAATGAAGAAGATAGGAAAAAGAAAAGAAAAAGAATTGAAGAAGAGAAAGAAAAAGGATTTGAAGAAGATTAGAAAGTAGAACAAAATAATAATTTGAAGAAAAAAATGAAGACGATGAGGAAGAAGAGAAACATATATAAGTTGAATAATGTTAAAAAGAGGAAAAAAGAATTTGATGAAAAGGAAAAAAAAGAGGGAGAATTTGAAGAAAAGAAAGAAGAAAATAAAAATTTGAAGAGGATGATAAGAAAAAATAATTTTGTCTTTGCACAACTCTCAATTCGTATCTATAAAATGGGAAAGGATTTGCAAAGAGATCAGGAAATGATGACGTAACAAATACGCATGTTCCTACCTGTATTTGGATTACTAATTAATCAAATATGATCGTGAACTGATGCCTAATTTGGCCGAAGTTAATTCGATATAGCTGTTTACAAAAGTTGTTTTGATGGAAGAGGACAAAAGCAAATAGTAGAACAAAACCCAATTTGATTATATCAACTTAAACATTTCTGGTCACTGAAAGTACAAATAAAAAAAAAAAATAAAAAAATGACGAAATATTCTATTCGCCTTGTTTTAGTCATTGTCAACTTAATTATCCTGCTCTCAAAAAGCAAATATTATTTTAGTATCGCTACCGAAAATTCTAAGTTACATTTTTTATGGTACGACACCCATCATCATCATTATCATCATCAGTCCGATGATTGGCTGTGATTACAGCGTCACTGTTGAGAAGATGACCAAGTCCCTCCCTATGGCTCGGTTGTGTGCCAATGTCTGAGTATCTTTCACTGAATCTTTCTGTATTCATTGAGCGAGCAGCCAGTACTACTTTTGGTAGAAAATGGCAATATTACACATTAATGGCAATATTAAACGTTTCATTACGAGGAAACTTTCTGTATTCATTGAGCGAGCAGCTAGAGCTTCTTTTCGTAGAAATTTATAAAATCTTTCTCTTACAACAATTTTAAAAAAATGAAAATAAGTTTCTCGAGGCCAGTATGTATTATCGTTCTTTCCACTGGGGATTTCCTTCCTAACCTTTTGTTTGAAGTAGTGTGGAACGTCAGCATCTTGATTATGTCATTATGTTTTTTTTCGAGTTACATGTGATATCGATTTTAGTTGTTGCTGGTGCTGAAATTCCTCAAATAGTCCGAATAATGTAAATAGTGTACATAATACCTCATCTCAGAAATATAGACAGATACTGAAGAAGGCCGGAGCGTACAACGGCCTAAACGTTGTGATAAACATGTCGACAAAGATGAGGATGATAGTCCGAATAATGTAAATAGTTATAATGTTTTCCAACGGGTTTGTTACTTCTCTGATAATTTTTCACACTGCGACATTTGTGATACAGTCTACGTCCGAGATTCCTAAGAACTTTTCAGTTTGTAATTTCGAATGCTTGGATTCTTCGTTGTAGTTCAGATGTTAATGCCAAGACTCAGAGATTTACAAAAAAATAAAAAAAAAATACTGCACCAATCTGAACTGGTGATATGCTGTTCTGACAGAATAATACCTGCCAAAATGAGGCCGGTGCTATTCAACATCCTTTGCAAGATAAATCCCTCTGAAAAGCTATGTCACATATTGGTGTGGCCTTCTTAGGGTCAGAAATAAAGGCACAAGGAGAGGAACTGGGTTAAATTTATTAGCAGAAACAGTAATATCAACATACACAAACGAGAGTGTTACAGCAAGAATGTTCGGTCCGACCTGTCAGAGCTGACTGCTGGAAACTTCCCTCTCCAACAGGCAGTAACTACTCCTATTTATAGCTAAGAGAATCCATGTGTGGGTGAGTAACTTACCATAACACATATATCCTCCTATATGGCAGTGGATTCTGGAGAACTTCTTTACAGATGAAAAACAGACTTGAAGCAACAGAGACGTGGTCATATAGACGGATGCCGAGGAAATCATGAAAAAAACACGCGAGCTATGGAGAAGTTTTAAATAAAGTGGGAGACAGAAAAAACATTTCTGTTTTAAATCAGAGACTGTTGAAATTTCGAGGACGCATAACGAGGAAAGAACGCCTGGAAAATTTGACACTCTCAGGAGATAAGTCAAGATGGACGACATAGAGAAACAACGAGTAATCTACCAAACAAGTTTGCATAAATGGGTAGCAGAACATCTATCTATCTATCTATCTATCTATCTATCTATCTATCTATCTATCTATCTATCTATCTATCTATCTATCTCAATCTGATCATTATCTATCTATCTATCTATCTATCTATCTATCTATCTCAATCTGATCATTATCTATCTATCTATCTATCTATCTATCTATCTCAATCTGATCATTATCTATCTATCTATCTATCTATCTATCTATCTCAATCTGATCATTATCTATCTATCTATCTATCTATCTCAATCTGATCATTATCTATCTATCTATCTATCTATCTATCTATCTATCTCAATCTGATCATTATCTATCTATCTATCTATCTATCTATCTATCTATCTATCTATCTATCTATCTATCTGTTGTGGTAGGATCCACCTAATTTGCATAGTGGAGTACCGACCATATAAATATGGTTGGTACCGGGAAGAGAGGGAAGGAATCAAGAGATTCAACCAGAGACTCTGTCCGACTGCGACTCAGTCAACACATTCTCCAGGAACGGTCTTCCCAGGAATATACAAAAGACTATATGTAAATATTGTGTACACTTTCTTGTTTCAATACATTTTGTTCTAAGTACATTTTGTGTTGCATTATTATTCCATGCATTAGTCAAGTTTCAACACTATCTATCATCGTCTGTTCATATCTATCTATCTACAAAAAACCAACATGAAAAAACAACACTTTCATGACATTAAATCATATAATATCCCACAATTTCTTAAATCAAACTCTATCTATGTACCTATCTAGCATGTAGGACGACTCAACACCGCCAACTCAACACCGCCAACTCAACATCGCCAACTCAACATCGCCGACTCAACGCAGTCGATTCAACGACATGCGAACTATGAAATACTTTTGCCGACTTTTAAAAAGTAAATTATTACAGATTATTTTTAAAACATAACTTTTTAAAACCGAATAAAAGTCATTTATTAAGAATCATTTTTTTAATACATGACTTTATTTTTAATTGAAAAAAATTATTGAAAATTGTATAAATTCGCTTTTGCATTTAATCATTTTCCTCATGGCTGAATTATATGGCAATCCACCCAGTATAACCTGAGATAAATTTGATAATACTTCATTTATTACTTCACTAGAATTTTCAACGGTGAAGTAGTTAAATGTGAACGTGAGACCCATACCGGGAAGTATCCGAATATGAGAATAGGTATGCAGGGCGACTCATCATCGCAAACTCAACGCTACCAACTCAACACAACTGACTCAACACCACCGATTCAACACCACCGATTCAACGACACGTAAACTATGAAAATCTGTTTAATCCAGAGCCATCATCGACGATTATAAAATTTCTCTTCTCTTCCTCCTTTTGGAGTGAATTTTGTATTAGTGCGGCAACTCTAACTCTTGAAGATCTACAGAATCTTGAGTGGGGAGCGCTTACGGCTTTCCTTTTACGTTTAAACGTTTTCCTCATGTTTGAAGCATCTGGCAATGATCCCAATTTAACCTAAAATGCATTTGCAAATACTTCACATATTACTGCACGTGGCTTCAACATTTCAAGGCTGTGAGTACTTTAGTCACTTCTACACTAGCCGCAACGAATTGTGGGAATGCTTCTTTACTTCCTTCATAACTGCTCCAAACTTTAAATTTAATTTAATCATTTTCCTTATGGCTGAATTATCTGGCAATCAACTCAGTATAACTTGAGATAAATTCGCTAATACTTCATTTATTACTGTACTAAGATTTTTAACGGTGTAATTTTTTTTTCCTTAAGACCGAGATTTTGGTCCTAATTCATCAGATCTCCATTTTCATACAAAATATTAGTGGTATCACCCTTATTTTCGTATGAAAAAGGAGATCTGATGAATTAGTGAGAAAATCCTGAAATAAATTATAATCCCATGAACCCTTAAAGTTGGCTGTTTTATATATATATATATATATATATATATATATATATATATATATATATATATATATATATGTGTGTGTGTGTGTGTGTGTGTGTGTGTGTGTAGGTATATTAATTTCCATTTTACTGTAGGTTGCACTTAAAAGAAACCCATAAAACACTTACAGTAAAATGGAAATTAATAAGAAAAGCCAGAATATGTAGGTCATTAAATGACCCATGTCCTTTGTGCATACACGAGAAACTATATATTACTAAGTTTAAAAAAATTTAAAATTTACTGAATCAAAGAAATGAAATAGCTATTCTTTGCCGACATTGTCAAAAATTTTCCTTAAATAATATTTAAAAATAAAATGAAAATAAAAAAAAAATAAAAAAGTGAAGCTGGTAATATGCATACTTATATTTGACATGAAAAAATAATTTTAAAATAATTTAAGTAATTCTATTACATTTACTTGATTTAAAAAGAAATATAGTCTATTCGTAATTAAGAGTAAAAATAATATTTTAAAATTATAGTTCAATATAACGTATCCTAACCCAAACACCCCTTTTAGAAAGAATCTTTAAGTATACAAGTACGAATTTAACGAAAAAAATGGCAAAAACTTTTTTGTCGTTAATAATGCGTTTAACGGATGTCAGAATTCGTTGGAAAATTTTAGGGGTGCACCCTACCCTCCCTAAAATTAATCTCTTTTTCGAATGTAACTCATAATTGATACAACAATAGTTAATAAAAATGAACACGCTACCGCTCCTGTCTAAATGATTGGATTTCTCTGTAACCTTGCAAACAGGAAATTATGAATTTATATGTGCGTTTAAAACTCACTATATTTAAAAATAAATTCGCTTAAAGATGAAACGGAACTAATGCCATTAATTTAATTATATAATTAAATTTGAAGTTTTTAGCTTCAGTTTTTCAAACATGTTTATTACTGTGTAGCGAAGAAACCATATTTTAAATCAGTTAATTTATAAGATATATATATATATATATATATATATATATATATATATATATATATATATATATATATATATCAGAGTCAACCTGTAGAAAAAGACAATCGCGACACTCACGGATTTTCTTTCTGGGTGAATTATTTTTTTTTTACGAGTGTAGCATTTATAAAATCAAAATTGTGCTTGAATTTATTTCCATGTATGACTCGTGCACTTGTTAAATTGCTATTTATGAGGTCTCTTTTGTGCTCATAGATGCGTTTTTATTAAATGTGCTGCTATTAAATATTATCCAAATATTAACCTAGGTCGAGTTTTTTTCCCAAGCCAACGTAGACAACAAATATATCAAGAAATAAGAAGGAAAAGGTTGAAACCGTCAACACAACAATACAAACAATATTTCTACATGTGAAACTATTTTCTTCAAACATAAAGTAATTGATGTGATTTTTCAGTTGACCATATGAATATACAATATAGCGTTTCTAAATTCTTTTAGTTGCTAACATTTTGTTGATTGTTTATAGATACTTTGTGACAATAAATTCATATATATATATATATATATATTTGTGTGTGTGTGTGTGTGTGTGTAATTATTATTATGATTACTTTCTTTTTTAAAAATATGATTCCATCGCGACACAGAAAATTTTAAAAAATCTTTTAAATTACATCTAATTATAAATCTTAACGTTCTTTCTTATTTTTTAATATATATATATATATATATATATATATATATATATATATATATATATATATATATATATATATATATAAAGAGAGAGAGAGAGTGGACAATGAAGTTAACACCCAGCGGTGACAGTCTGTTCGATGCTTAAACAGTTTTCAGACCTGAAGATGGCCTGAAGATTGCGTTTAAGCATGAAACAGACTGTCGCCGCTTGGTGTTGACTTCAATGTCCTATTTTCTATTTACATACACTTTATCTCTGATATTGAGCACTTTGACCCATAAATATACCATACCTTAAATCTATATTTTATCATTTTTATATATATATATATATATATATATATATATATATATATATATAAAGAGAGTGAGTGGACAATGAAGTCAACACCCAGCGGTGACAGTCTGTTCCATGCTTAAACACAGAATATAAACATGAATATACAATAGCGTTTCTAAATTCTTTTAGTTGCTAATGACATTTTGTTTGTGGTTTATAGATACATTGTTTCAATAAATTCATTTCGTTTTTTGCATTGTAAAGGCCCACATTGGACGAAACGCGTCGTCTAAAACTGCAGTTTTCCTATTGTCTTTTTTTCCTTTGTACATATTGTCTTTTACAGCTTAATACTGAGAAATTTTTCCATATTTACTAATGTTCGGAGTATGTTTTCGGGTACATTGTATTTAAAATATAACGATGATAAAAATTAATACTGCCTGTTATTTCAAGAAATAAACGTGAAGAAATGAAAAGATTTGAAATTGACAATTTCTTCAATTTCACTGAAACTGTCGTTAAACACTTCTATCTTCTCTTCTCTCTCTCTTTTTTCTTTCTTTCATTACCTCACCAAAAGTATGCAGCATCTCTGATATGTATTTTCCGTTGAAAACGGGAATAGTCTATTATTCATGCTATATTGGCAGCAGGCGTTAAACTTTTCTGTTCTCATTTCTTACTGAAAACAAATTGCGTCACTGATATGTTTCTATTGCCTACCTGATAGTCAGATAGTTAGGTAAGCTGGAGATGGCCGCATGCTCAGCTCTTAGCTGTTGTCAAACTCTCCGCCTTCGGGCAGAGTGGAATCCAGACGAGGCTTTGCCGAAGAGCAGAGTCTCGTCCGGGGAAGTAGACAGAACCGACCCCGTTTATGCAGGGTCTACGGGGAATTTTTGGCTCAGCCAAAAATTCCGCGTAGCCCCTGGATAAATTAAATAAAAAAATTCCCTGTGGGGTCTACGGGAAATTTTGTGTATTGCCCCACATTAAATTCGGCCTTGTACCACATCCTAACTCGTGGCGAAGTCAGTAAATATTACTGATACGTTTTTACGCGTTCAAAATGACATAGTTCATTACTTATGAGTTATTGGCAGGACGTTACTAACTGAGGAAGGGAAAAGCAGGATAAGATAATAATAATAATAATAATAATAATAATAATAATAATAATAATAATAATAATAAATTATCTTTCTGAAAGATTTCTGGATCTAATATAAGCCACAGAATAATCTCATGAACAAAAGTATTTTTAAAGTATTATAGATTAAACCTGGATTAAGGATTATCATTTAATACTTAAACTTCGCGTTAATAAATTAAATATTTCAAATATTACACTTATTAATGCTAAATTTAATAAAGATTACGGCCGCATCTCATCAAAACACCAGTTCCCGTACGACCATGTAAGTAAGCAATGTCGAACCTGGTCAGAAACTAGATGGGTGACCGCTTAGGAATACCAGGTGCCCTAAGCTTGGATGTGCACTTGTTGTAAGGGATAATGGCTTGGAATTTTGAATGTGAGAGCCGAATTCCAGTTCTTGTTGAATTCGTTATATTCACTTGCGCGCAAATAGGTATGAATCCACCTCTTCTCCCCTAGCAATGGGTTAATTAATCTGAATTCTATCACTATATCATTTTTTTAAAATTCTTACAATCTAAAAATATTTTCTGGCTTTAAATAAATATTAATGGGTTGATAAGCCATAGAAAAAAGAATCAATCAATCAAATACTGATTAGCTACACAAGCATTTTAGATTTATTTGCATTATCAGGAATATATAGAAATTACCGTGGTCACAATGTGAGGGATTAGTTTATATATTGATTATAATATAGTATTTACACCCCACTTTATATTCATACTATAATTTCTTGTCTGTCAAACTCTTATTAGGTATGCATCGTAATTAGTAAGAACAGTATTACTAAATCATTGTCATCTCAAAGAAAAATTTCTAAGAATCTAAAAATATTTTCTGGTGTTAAATAACCTGCAAAGCCTTAGAAAACGTCTCAAATTAAAATCAAAAGAAAAATGTTTACATTAGGATAATACATGTAGAAAATTTTAATTTTCTAAGAGGAACAGTTAAAAAAAAACTTAATGTGTGATTAATCTCCATTTGTAAAATCGTATGAACCTTCGTTTTTTAATTTGTGGCGCCCTCTTTAAATGTATGCGATTTTATTTAAACCAACACACAACACAAGATTCCATCATAAAACATTATTATGTAGATACGGTCTTATACTGAATATCTATCTCCCTCCAGACATAACTTACCTTAATCGAAATATATTTATACACTCTTTTAAGCGACGTTGCGTTTTCTTTTTTGTTACCATAGAAATCGTTCGGTTAGCTAATTGGAAACGAGGCTAAAAGATGAGCTGGGTTTCTGGATGAAGAAAGTGATGAACATGATGGTATCTGCCTTCCTACCTCACTTATGGATACGTACTTACTGCGGCAAATGAGGCTAGCAAGACATTTATAGGCCGACGAGAAGCAAATGATAGGCAGACAGCCAGATCAACCGACAAGGTTGTTTATAAAAACACCTGCTTGCACGAATAAATTTAGATGTTGCCTGATATTCATACATACTCTTATACGAAACACACACATACATACATGGATATATACATACATATATATATATATATATATATATATGTGTGTGCGTGTGTGTGTGTGTGTGTGTGAGCAGTTAGGGAAAAATCCTCGATCCGACTAAAATGTGCTTCCAAAAGAAATTCTGATATTGGGCCAGGTTTAGTCGAACAAAGAACATTTATGCACCCATATATATATATATATATATATATATATATATATATATATATATATATATATATATATATATATATATATTATGAAATCGATTAAGTCCGACAAGTTTAAGTTTTATTAAATAAATTATAACTATAAAATAACGTATAAACATATATATATATATATATATATATATATATATATATATATGTATGTATATAACTACGGACAAGGTCACAATGTGCTAACCGGATTCGGAAATTAGAAAAATCCCTATCACACACTAAGACATACACAGAACGCACACACTCAATTAAGCTGAAAAATCGAATCATCCTTGATAATGGCTACAGGTATAGCCGAAAGTGCTCGCAAATATAAAACATTTGGACAGTTTTTACACACTCTTTGTTCAGAAAAGAAAGCTCTTGTTCGAACACAAGATAAATCAAATAAAAAGCTTAACCGTAGTACCTTGTCTGTCGTTTTTAATGACACATGCATGTATGTATGTATGTATATATATATATATATATATATATATATATATATATATATATATATATATATATATATATATATATATAACTTTAGCATATTACAAGAAAAACTTAAATCAAACAGCATTTCTGATATCTTTCCCTCTTTCCTTACGAACAAAAAAGAATAGTCCAATATTTATGAGAATTGGCAGGGCGTTTCGTAATTGCGAACTAACTACAGAGCGAGCAAAAATAATCATAATACTAATGGACAATTGCCATGAGTCTCTCTGCCTCGCAAGACGCTCTGAAGGGTACTGGTAGTGAGTATGTGCCAACCCCTCATTGAACAGGTCTTGTGATAAAGATTCTAAGCTGTGGGTTGGAGCTGAGAAACATTTTTGTAAAAAATTATTAACAGCAATAAAAAAAAAAAAATATTACCAGCAACACATTTTTGAAAAAAAATATTACCAGCAATAAATTTTTGAAAATATATATATATATATATATATATATATATATATATATATATATATATATATATATATATATATTACCAGAAATACATATTTGAAAAAATATATACCAGCAATACATTTTTGGAAAAAATACTGCAAGAAAAACTTTTTGAAAAAATACCAGCAATAAAAATCTTGTCGGCATTAAATAACCCATTGAGGTCGATATGCCGGAAAACAAAACAAACCAACCCAAACTTTAATTAAAAGAGATAGCAATTTTTAAGCGTATAGAAAAAATGCTTTGATCACTAGATCACCAAATATAAATTTGCGCCCAGGTTCTTACAACATTTCATCTTTCTTGGCAGATCTTGTATTATCCCAATGTGGGATGCCATTCACCCAGCCGAAAAGTGGGAGTGGATCTCAAATTTCAAATAATACAACTACTAATAATTTTAGTTTTGAACTATTAGTTCATTGCAAAGATTCACGCTCAATTTTAATACAAAATGACAGGAATTTAACCCTAGAGCTATTTTTGGCGCCGATTTCTGGTGTGTTTTAGAATGAAATCTTGCATCATTGAATTGCGAGTCAGACATTGTTGACTGTTGACGCTTTGTCCACAAATGCATACTTTAAAGATGGCGGATGAAAAATTGCACTTTCGGCATATTATACGCTATAAATTTAGAAAATGAGAATTTGAATATGACGATAAGCTACATCCGCTTCCTAGGTAAGACGATAAACTATATCCGCGTGCTGGGTATGACGATAAACTACATCCAATAGCAAGGTCTATGATCAGGAGGTTTTGAGGAGCTGGAAACCACCTCTTAATTACTGGTGTTTTCAATGTATACTCTGACCAAGGGTGGAAGCACCTGCTAGCGTCACCACTATGAGTAACTAGTTAAGCCTCAAACTGGGCTCAAAACGTGTAAAATAGGTTTTAATACGAGCAAAGCATATTTGTAAAAATTATTACTAGTAATAAATTTTTGAAGAAAAAATTATTACCAGCAAAACATTATAACCAGAAATACTTTTAGAAAAAATCTTACCAGCTATACATTTCTGAAAAAAAAAAAAAAAATTACTACCAATAAATTTTTGAAAAACAATACTAACAATACATTTTTGGAAAAATATTACAAGAAAAACAATTGAAAGAAAAATATTACCATTATATTAATTTTGTCGGTATTAAATAACCCGTTGGGGTTGGTATACCTTAAAACAAACCCAGCCAAACCAAACTTTAATTATAAGAGATAGTAATTTTCAAGTGCATTGGAAACTTGCTTTGGTCAGTAGATCACCAAATATAAATTTGCATCCAGGTTCCTACATTTCATCTTTCTTGGCAGATTTTCTCTTACCCCAATGTGGGATACTTAATAATACAAGTGATAAAACAAAAAGAAAATGAAAGTAAATGAAATTTACTAAAGTGAAAATATATAGAATGTGCTGTGATTGCTAGATCATCCATAGTAAATTTGCGTCCAGGTTATTGCAGTATTTCTCCTTTCTTGGCAGATATATTATCACGAGATGAGATACTTAATAATAAAAGTGATAAAACAAAAAGAAAAAGAAAGTAAATGAAATTTACTAAAGTGAAAATATATAGAATGTGCTGTGATTGCTAGATCATCCATAGTAAATTTGCGTCAAGGTTATTGCAGTATTTCTCCTTTCTTGGCAGATATATTATCACGAGATGAGATACTTAATAATAAAAGTGATAAAAGTAAAACGCGTAAGAAAACTGAATGAAATGGTCTAGACTACAGTCACGTCTAAAAAATTAGATTTAAAAATTTAAAATTTGAGCGTTCCGTCATTTTCAGCATTTTCTATCGATGCCTAATTTTTGACCAACTCTTGCGTTTTTATGTCCCCATCATCTTACTCATATATAAATCCATCAACAAAAATAATCTGAAGAAGTCCTTCTAAAGGACGAAATAGTCTGAAGAAGTCCTTCTAAAGGACGAAACACGTTAAAGAGAAATTAAGTAGATAGCATTTGTACTTATTTTATTCAGCTCTTTTTGTCCGAAATCATATTACCTTGAGCAGTGGCGTTGATAAATGTGACCTTATATTTAATGCAATCTTCTATATAGCATCTTTCATTTTTCCTTAACTTAGGACAGACTTTAAAACATTGAAAACTATGAGAAATAGCACGCAGAAGTTAAGATGATATTGGAAACCTCTGGAGGGAATGTTACAATTCTATCGAAAGGAGAAAAACAAGCATTCTAAACGTTCGAATATTATATGGACATTGCAATACATCCAACGGGTTCGAAACATTATCGACAATGATCCCAGAAAATCAACGAGGGCCCTATCCAAAGAACTTCATGTATCGTAGTACACTACCCAGATTTTGCTGTACATTTGAAACATGTCTGAGTTGCTGAGGAGAGGCCAATTCACGTTTGACAAATACACGGGAAAGCCGTTTGATCCGTGCTAAGAAACCCTTACAGACATGGCATGCTTTGGTTGTTTTCTGATGAGAAAACCTTCAAACAAAACCAAAAGTCTAACACGAGAAATGACAGACGCTTATGTGTAGATGCTTCTGATGTTCCCAGTCTGTTGTCAACGAAGTTTTCAGTAACTGTGATGATTTTAGGAGTGGTGAATAGCGATGGATATGTCAGGTCATCTCACATCTTTCCGTCTTTCGTGTCATCTTACGATTAATGATGCTGGCTACTTCGAGCTCCTGGAGACAGTTGTTAAGCCCTGGATGGATGAAGTACGCGACGGAAGAACATAAGTGTTTTAACAAAACTCAGTAATTTCTTAGAAAGCCGACATAAGCTAAGAATGGCTTAGTGAAACTTTAGGATGTTTACGATCTTGTGGCAGCCAAAACTCGCTAATTTTAAATCCCACAGGATATTACTTTTGGAGAGTCGTTGAAAGGGCGACTAATCGACGTCCTCAAAATACTACAGCTTTACAGAAGGGCGTAATTCTCCAGGAGATGTCCGAAAGAAATAAAGACTATTTAATACAGCCCACATTGAAATAGGCATCTAAACTGAAGGCGGATTTATAGAATAACTTCATAAGAACCTGCGTACAATTTTACATTAAAATTCATTGACCTTTTGGCTAGATTAGAGTTAATTAAACTTTTTAAAACTACTTTATCTCAAAGAGGGTAATAAAGCCACTACGATGCAAGGGGTTATTGAGTGAAAGGATATGAGAAAAAGAAAAAAATATTAAGGAGAGACAACAATAAAATAATAGAATTTATCAGACAGCAGATAAAGATAAACATTGCATTTAAGTTTTTGAATATCAAAGTTGACTGGAAAGAGAATTCCACAAGAGAGAAGTGTGAGAGTAGAATCTGTTCGCACAGAACTTATGGCTACATCTATCCAAATCAACTGTAAATTAATGAGATCCTGTTGCCAATTCAGTACTGCGCTTAAATTCATAAAGTTGAGCTCCTAGAAAGGAAAGATCACATGAACAACGACCTTGAAAATACACTATTTACATTATTCGGACTATTGTCCTCATGTTTGTCGCCATATTTATTACAACGTTTCGGCCTTTCAGTATCTGTCTATATTTCTGAGATTAGGCATTATGTACACTATTTAAATTATTCGGACTATTGTCCTCATCTTTGTCGCCATATTTATTACAACGTTTCGGCCTTTCAGTATCTGTCTATATTTCTGAGATTAGGTATTATGTACACTATTTACATTATTCGGACTATTGTCCTCATCTTTGTCGCCATATTTATTACAACGTTTCGGCCTTTCAGTATCTGTCTATATTTCTGAGATTAGGTATTATGTACACTATTTACATTATTCGGACTGTTGTCCTCATCTTTGTCGCCATATTTATTACAACGTTTCGGCCTTTCAGTATCGGTCTATATTTCTGGGATTAGGTATTATGTACACTATTTACATTATTCGGACTATTGTCCTCATCTTTGTCGCCATATTTATTACAACGTTTCGGCCTTTCAGTATCTGTCTATATTTCTGGGATTAGGTATTATGTACACTATTTACATTATTCGGACTATTGTCCTCATCTTTGTCGCCATATTTATTACAACGTTTCGGCCTTTCAGTATCTGTCTATATTTCTGAGATTAGGTATTATGTACATTATTTACATTATTCGGACTATTGTCCTCATCTTGACCATGTAGGGCTGATTTCATTATCACAAAACCCATTGGTTTGCCTACAGCTTAAAAACTAAGGCCTAATATTCTCTTAATAATTATTTTTAAATATTTGTAAAAAAAATGAAGATCTTATTCATATATTCAGATCAGACTGGACTCGTGATTGGCAATCACTCGAGGTGAACAAAATTCTGAAATCAAAACCGTATCTAGCCATAGTCGGGTATCTACATGTAAACGAGAGTAGATACAACAGGTGACCATGGGGATATGTGGCCGTCTAAGAGAAGGAAAACGCCGATAAAACTAAATCTTCCTCATGGTACAGACGTTGGGCGTAGGATCAATCACCCCACCTCGTGAAACAATGCAAAGGGGAGTTGTGTAATCGGCACTCCGGCCAGAATTGATAATTCTTTTAATTTTTTTTATTACTATAGACTAATCACTCCGGATTATTAATCTTAAAAAAAAAAATTCATAAAAGCTAATGGACAGGAGTGTGAATTGCAAATCAGAGATACCAAAATCAACCTAGAGCGCGAATTTAAATGTGGGACGTGTTTTAACAGAGGAGCGAAAGTTAAAACACTGAAATCCAAAGGCGTATTGGAATAGCCAAAGATACTAAGTAGGGTACTAAGGAATAGAAAAAAAAAACAACTTTGCTAGAAACAAAAGAAAAGAGTACTGAACTATTACATGATATCCGTCCTCCTGTATGACAGCGAGTGTTGGGTAATCTCCTTAAAAAAATTAGACTTGAAGCAAAAGAAATGTCGTTCTACAGATGGATGCTGAGTATACCGCGATTCGAAAATGCGAGCAACGATGAAAAACCAAAAGAAAATGGTTTCTGTCGTGCCCCTTCAAGACTTAGGCAATCATGGCTTTCCACTACTTCCTGTCCATTTTAGTTTTTACCAATGTATTTTTCTATCTCACCTAATATCTGTCCTGTCAACTATTTTACACAGGCTTTGTTTGGTAAGTTAGGCGCTACATTACTCTGTCCATTTAAGTCATGTGTGTGTCAAATTCTCCAAGCTTTCTATTGTCATAATAGGCATTAGAAATTTCAAATGCCTTGCTCTGATTATAAGTATCCTTTTTTCTTCTATTTTCCTTAACATTTCGCTGTTTGCTAACATGTTCAAGGCCATGGTATTCTCAACATCCTTCTGTAGAACTACATTTCTGTTACGTTAAATCTCTTCATTTGTGAAGAGATTTCCAGCATGCGCTGCCATCTAGGAGTATATCATTTATTACGATAGGTGTATGTCATTTATTATGATAGAAGTATACAATTTATTACGATAGGAATATGTCATTTGTTAATAGGAGTCTGCCATTTATTATGATAGGAATATGTCATTTATTGCGATAAGAATATGTCATTTATTATGATAGAAGTATGTCAATTATTACTATAAGAGTATGTCATTTATTATGATAGGAGTATATTTATTATGATAGGAGTATGTTATTTACTACAATAGGAGTATGCCATTTATTACGATAGTAGTATGTCATTTATTATGATAGGAATATATTTATTATGACAGGAGTATATTTATTATGATAGGTGTATGTCATTTATTACAATAGGAGTATGTCATTTATTAGGATAGGAGTATGCCATTTATGAACATAGGAGTATATTTATTATGATAGGAGTATATCATTTATTATGATAGGAGTATATTTATTATGATAGGAGAATATTTATTAGGATAGGAGTATGCCATTTATGATGATAGGAGTATGTCATTTATTAGGATAGGAGTATGCCATTTATTATGATAGGAGCATGTCATTAGGAGTATGTCATTTATTATGTCTGCAAAATTGTCAATGCCGAAATCGTCTACATCTTCGAGTATCTTAATTATCATTTTATTTCTGTCCCTTCTGCCTTGTACCCGATTCATTCTGACCAGTGCCTATTCAACTTCAGACTTTAATACTTCGCATCTTCCCATAGTGTTGTATATTGCAGGTTTTAATTCTTTTCGCCGTGGAAGAGCAATCCGAAGTATTCGTTAAATTGATGAGCATCCGGACACACTTGCAAGCCATTGTACGTGTATTTGTTTTTTGACAGGTTACTCGATGAATGAGCATATGGAAGAAAATTATCATACCAATATAAGCAAACGCCCTACGGTTATCGAAGGAGATGTAATTTCTGAAAAGGTCAATATAGATAAAGGGTGTGGGATTGTCAGACAAGTGCCCGTTCAAGTAGGTGGTTAGGTTTAGAGATCAACGAAGAATCCTATGCGCTTCTGATAATTTTTATTTATGTTTTACTTTCGGTTATCTCCGCCACCCCCACCCCCGCCACTATGGTAAAGAATTGAGATTCTATTTAAAGATCATTCCTTATCTCCACACACTGAGCTTACATTGTAACTGCTACTGGTCTGGTGGTGGTCCCGATGGTGGCAATACAAGTTGGAAATATTATATGTTTCGTGGCCTTATCGTGTATCTCTCGAGATCGGGTCGATAGCTGATTTTCTGGCATCCAAACCGCGTGTCAGTTTCACATAGAGCGCCTTAGATCCTGTCATTCTCACGTGTGGGCTGATAAATATCTATTTTATTTTTTTGTAATCAAGTTGATTACGAATTCTTGGCTTTATTTGAAAATCTGAACTAGGAATGACAGAAGCAGAGTTTGGACGGAGAATAGGAAGATTGTGTAGCGCTAATCTTTACATGTCATTGAACAACAAAAATCGGTATTAGCGCTGATCCTACCTATTAAATCAGGTTCAAGCATCGGCTATTGACGTTTCAAGGGCAGCAGCCACCGACCAGACTTTTCTTTACACACACACACACACACACACACACATATATATATATATATACATATACACATATATATATATATATATATATATATATATATATATATATATATATTGGAGGAAACAAATATTCGTACACATATAAATTTTTAATTTATTGTATTTCCAACTAATGAATAAACTTACTTTTCATATAATTTACTGTACACAGATGCATAATAACTAAATATGCACAGACAACAGAAAAAATTGATTTAATAGAAATAAATCCCGTTTATCCATTTTGATGGGTGATAAAGTATTCGTACAATGCAAATTTCAGATTAAAAAAATAAATAAATTGATTTAATACTCTAGATTATTCAAGTGGAATAATCTAGAATGTTCCAATAATGTTATCAGGAGTTATTTTTAATTAAAACGATACAAACAAAACGTTCTGTAATTGATATTCGCCCAAGACGGTTTTCATCATGACATTAGGTCAGAATTGAAAAATTCGCAAAAGGAACTGATTATTAAGCTCTGGAAAGAATATAACAATTACAGGAGAATCTCAGACAATCTGAATATTCCATTTATACCATTAGTTCATTCATTGAAAGCTATATATAAAAAAAAACTCAAAACTTTATATTAAATAACAAGAGGTTATGAATTTAACCATTTTTAAAAAATTTCATTTCCTTGCTAAAATCTCTCAGTGGATGAAACTCGTCGGCTAATATAAGATTTCCTTCTATCTATATATCTATCTATCTATCTATCTCTCTCTCTCTCTCTCTCTCTCTCTATATATATATATATATATATATATATATATATATATATATATATATATATATATATATATTATGACAGGAGTATAGGAAAACAAGTTTGATTAAAAAGAACCAAGGCCTATCTGTATTTTTTTATTGTATTTATCCAATTTTAAGTATAAGTATTACCAGTTTGTGACTGGTAGGGTAATTCCTAGGAGGATATTAATCCAAGGAGAATACAATGTAGACTACAGAGCATGAAATGATAATAATAATAATAATAATAATAATAATAATAATAATAATAATAATTAATACTTAATACTTCTCGTTTTCACTCTCGTGTGATGTTACCAGCTGCGGTGCGATTTTACACGAGTTTGTCGGTCCTTGGAAATCTTTCATGCAACAAAAACAGACTATCATTATTGTTTTGTCCGTGTATTGTTTAATATAATGAAATGTAATTGTCACCTCTGATAATGGCTTATGTAAGCCGAAAGCTTAGGTAGGATTAAAAAACATGTATCAATATGGTGTTTTTCTTTCATCTTTCAATGATAATGTTATTAAGCTTATCAGACAATATGAAAGGAATTTACTTAAAATAAATAGACACAACTTGTCTATATTATTTAATGAAAAATGTATATATATATATATATATATATATATATATATAGCCACATTTTTGTTGAGTTTCAGGCATCCGATCTCTGCGCTGTCAGCGGTATTCCTTTTATGCAAAAGTTTTTAATAATAAACTTAATATATTTTATGTTTTTTTCTGGGCATTCGTGTTTTTAATTTCTGAGGCCAAATGTCTCTCGGTCAAATATCCGTCGGCCTAAAGTCCGTCGGTTAAATATCTGTCGGCCAAATATACGGCCACGTCAACTTCCAATAATCCTTTGCGTCTTAGTGGCATTACCGCCTTGCTTGGGATGTAATATAATGGAATATGCTTACACCTGTGTTTCCCCTCATTTGAAGTGTGATTGGCAGGTGTCCGTCATAAATATCGACGGACATGTAAAAGAGTCAGAGAGAACCTTAGTCTGAGAGCTAAGTCTATAACGACGCCCTTTGGACTACGCCATTGATCTACAAATTTTACCTGTGACTACGACGCGTACCAGTCGATTACTGCTACCGTATACTACTTGGTTATAGTAGCCAAAACCACTTAGCTACTTCGTTCAAATATATCCCTTTCCCGGACATACCAGGATGAAATGATTAAAATATATTGAATTAATGCATACCTACTTGCCGGCTGTTATTTTACAAAATATTACAGTTGATTAGAGCTCCAAGATTAGGAATACCTTAAACATTTTGGGAGGTCATATCGGAATACTTAAGGATCTTAAGTAATGGCTAAACCTAATTATCGAAATAGTTGACAAGGGCATTGAATACTCACTTTTATAGAAATCTCCATAATCGTGTAGTCTCACAGAAGCAGAAACGAATATCCTACCGGAAAAATAGACCGGAAGTGGTGAGCAGTGTTCGGCTTGGGTGGTGTAAAGTAATAAGAGGTGCAAAGTTGATGGATTGACGTATTTCATTCAATCTGATGTCAGGGGCTTCCTTAATTCTGCTGCACTGTGCGACAGGTCAAGAACTGTGCACCTGAGAGACACAACACAACAGCCATTTCTCATTTGTCCCTGTCATATTACACTTGCAATGAAAGGATAATATTTGCACAATGAATAGAATTGATGATTCAATCAGAAAATTAATTTATCACGATGGGAAAGACTGTATACATGTGACTCTCCGTGGTTACGAATAAATCGCTTTCACTATCTATCTATCTATCTATCTATCTATCTATCTATCTATCTATCTATCTATCTATCTATCTATTCGTGTCCATATCTATCGATATCATCTTGCATCTATCTATCTATCTATCTATCTATCTATCTATCTATCTATCTATCTATCTATCTATCTGTGTTCATATCTATCGATATCATCTTGGTTCTATCTATCTATCTATCTATCTATCTATCTATCTATCTATCTATCTGTGTTCATATCTATCGATATCATCTTGCTTCTATCTATCTATCTATCTATCTATCTATCAGTCTGTTCCTATCTATCTATCTATCTATCTATCTATCTATCTATCTATCTGCGTTCATATCTGTCGATATCATCTTGGTTCTATCTATCTATCTATCTGTGTTCATATCTATCGATATCATCTTGCTTCTATCTATCTATCTATCTATCTATCTATCTATCTATCTATCTATCTATCTATCTATCTCTCAGTCTGTTCATATCTATCTATCTATCTATCTATCTATCTATCTGTGTTCATATCTATCGATATCATCTTGGTTCTATCTATCTATCTATCTATCTATCTATCTATCTATCTATCTATCTATCTATCTATCTATCTATCTTTGTTCATATCTATCGATATCATCTTGCTTCTATCTATCTATCTATCTATCTCAGTTTGTTTCAATCTATTTTTAGCATTTTTAGTTCTAAGTGACCGCTACTGTCTTGTTATTTCTTAAGCCTATCTTAGTCAGACACAAGGCCATATTTCTTAGAGCAAATCTGTTTAGAAGATAAACTCGCTAACCATTGTGCAAAGTGAGGCGTTTGAATATGTAAATCTGCTTATATCTTTCTAATCATATGTGTTACATGTTTACCTATCTGCCTGTTTGAAATAAATCTAAATTTCCTATCTTCTCTCAAATTTCGTTTTATACTTATCTATCAGCCTAGAGCATATAGCAGATGCTATGATGCAAAGCCAATGTTTTCACTGTTTAATTGACATTGGTCAGATAATATGACGCACAATTCTAGATTTGTGCTGTGGCCAGTTAAGTTTGATAGATGTCAATAAAGATTTGACACAGCTACACAGTAGGATAAACATAGATTGATAGATAGCAGATATAGAAACAGAAATAAGGAGACTTACATCTGTCTTGTTATATATGAGAAGACTGGGATAGATATATAGACAGATAGATGTAATGAAAAGACTGATATATATATATATATATATATATATATATATATATATATATATATATATATATATATATATTACTCTCTCTAACCATATATATATGGATAGAGAGAGTAAGAGAGGTAATGAACTGATTTAAATAGATAGATAAGAACTGATATAAGCAGGATTACATCTGTCTTGCAATATATGAAAAACACGTGATAGATATGAATAGACTGAGACAGACAGATAGATAGATAGATGGATGGTGAGTAGATAGATAATGAACAGATAGGAAATCAACAGACATATATACATATACATACACAAACACACACACACACATATTATATATATATATATATATATATATATATATATAGAGAGAGAGAGAGAGAGAGAGAGTGAGTGCGATTGAGAGAGCCGTAATACACAGACTGAGATAGATATATAGATAAACAGAAATATATATATATATATATATATATATATATATATATATATATATATATATATATATACATACATAGATATATATATATATAGATAGATAGATAGATAGATAAACAGACATATATATGTATATATGTATACATATATATATAAATGTATATAGATAGATAGATAGATAGATATGTAGGTAGGCAGAGAGGTGTATTGAACTGATTTAGATAGATAGATAGATAGATAGATAGATAGATAGATAGATGTAAGTACATATAATTCGCTAAATACGAATAAACTGGGATAGAGAGATTCAAATTTCAGAAGAATACAAAAGCAGTGATTGCTTGCTGATGACAAATTAATCGTTTAATGATGAGACATGAATCATTTTGGATGACCGTGTTTCCCTTCACCAAAATTCACTAGATGTCCTTTTTTCTTTATTATCGAACAGTAGAGTTTACGCTGATGGACGCAAATCAGATTTTGTCCTGATCCTGCAACAACTTACAGAGATACAAACACACACACAAACACACACACACACAAACATTGGCCTTGTGCCTCACAAAGTTATATTTCGTTTGTTATATACATACATAGATATACACATTTTTAGTTTCATATTCTTATCATCTACTATGAGGCTTGTTCCTGAAATGTTGTCTTTTTACTACTGTCCCCATTATCCGTTCTGTAATCCATTTATACAAGATTGATACGTTGGTTACTCGCTGTTTCCCTCGCCTTCAATAAGTCCTGTGAGTGTCAAATTCACCAAGCACTCTTTTCTCATTGTGCGTCCTGAAAAACTAACTCTCTCTTAATATTTCTAAGTATAAATTTCCTTATGGTTTTCATTTTCCCTAAGTTTTCTTGTTAATCACATATTTGTCCTCAGCATCTTTTTGTGGAAACATTTCTTGCCTCCAGTCTCCTTAGAGTTATCTCCGATACCTCGGATGAGGTTTGTCTACGGACATATAAGAAAAAATGCCTATTACATAGCAGTTTAACGAACTTTTCCTGTTTCTTAATACTTTGGTTTAAGTGTGGTTAGAAAAATCATTTTTTAAATTACTGTGAAGATGCTTGACTGATTGAGAAAACTCATGAAAGACAAAATGATTGGTTAACAGATCATTGCTGTCCTCACACAGTGAAGATGCGTAATATAAAAATAACTATTTTCTTTTTTTTCTTTTGTAGGTGGTTATTTAAGAATTTTTTATGTAATTTTAAATTGAATCTATTAATATAATTGAATTTATGCACGGGCATTTTGTCTCTAAAAGAATTACACATTTTATGACGATTAATTTTTATTAATATTATTTGTTGCATTGGTGACCCCGGGACAAAAACTAATATATTTATTGCTTTCTTTCGACATAATAATTTATTACTTTTCTTTCTTTCTTTCTTTCTTTCTTTCTTTCTTTCTTTCTTTCTTTACTTTTTCGTCCTAATGTAATCTATTAACTTTCATTGTTTGTTTGTTTCTTTTTTTCGTTACGTATTACCTTTCTTTCTTTCTATCTTTCTTTTTTCTTTTTTTCTTTCTTTCTTTCTTTCTTTCTTTCTTTCTTTCTTTCTTTCTTTCGTTACGTATTACCTTGCTTTTCTTTCTTTCTTTCGTTACGTATTAGCTTGCTTTTCTTTCCTTCTTTCTTTCTTTCTTTCTTTCTTTACTTTTTCGTCCTAATGTAATCTATTACCTTTCATTGTTTGTTTGTTTCTTTTTTTCGTTACGTATAACCTTTCTTTCTTTCTTTCTTTCTTTTTTTTTTTCTTTCTTTCTTTCTTTCTTTCTTTCTTTCTTTCTTTCGTTACGTATTACCTTGCTTTTCTTTCTTTCTTTCCTTCTTTCTTTCTTTCTTTCTTTCTTTACTTTTTCGTCCGAATGTAATGTATTACCTTTCATTGTTTGTTTGTTTGTTTCTTTTTTTCGTTACGTATTACCTTCCTTTTCTTTCTTTCTTTGACCCTACTATTACCATTCTTTTTTGCACGTGCGTTTGTTATTTGTTTGCTTTTTCTTACTTTCTTTCTTTCATTCTTTCTTTTGTAACTCATTTTTCTTTCTTTGATCGTCTGTTTGTTCTTTCTTTTCTTTTTTCTTTCTTTCTTCTATCTTTGCGTGAAGTCCAGCGAGCTCGTCCCGCCAATGTGCTGAGCTTGATCCTCACTGAGTGATCCGCTATCGTGACGAGGAACCTGTCTTCTTTCAACATGTCAACCACAATGAAATATAGCGAATTAGTTTAGAAGATATAAAAAAAAGCGTGGCAGGGACATTTGGGATTTCTAGCAAGAAAGCAAGCAAGGTGGAGAATGGTCATGGCGAGATCTCATCAAATATAGATTAATATTAAATAACCCATACAGGTGTTGATATGCCGCTAAACAAAATTAACCAACAAACTATATATGTAATGAATGATTCAACACTTACCTGATATAACCTAGTTATATAATTTCAAATTACATCAAGTGCGTACATCATCAATAGAAACTTTGCTAAGCAAAGAATAGTAAAGGATTGTTATGTATTATAGGTTCTCCAATATGGCAGTGAATGCTGGACAATCTCACGTCTTCTTCCCCCAGCTATGGATTAATTAGTAAGGCTTATATCGCTAAATCATTATTATCTAAAAAAAGATTCTTACTATCTAAAAATGTTTCTGGTTTTATATTATATGGAAAAAAAAAACAACAAAAAAACAAAAAAAAAAAACAAATCAATAAATCAAGTGTAATCGTCAGTTAATTTTAACCTCAGTTTCATATTCTTGACAGAAGTGGTACCAACGTGATTTTCTGCTGCTGATGCCCTTCTGCTTCAAGGTTAGACGTGTTTTGCATTCAGAGATGCTCCTTTGTGTAGCTTCATTGTGAAGTGAAGTCATTTTAACTAACGTTCCCTTTGTATTAGCTTGAACCAGTTTAGCCATTCTTCTCCAAACGCTTTCATCAAAAAAGGATTACAGTCTACAGGATTGCCTCTCACAAGATTTTTTTTTTACTTTTCAGAAAATTCTCTGTAAACCCGAAATATAATCGCACAATAAAATAATCACTGATTAGCAGGTTTTTTAAATGCTTACACCTCCCCTTCTAGGACCTACAATTATACTTACTTCAAAGTTCCTTAAATTATATTACTTTCTCATACTAATACATGAAATGAAATACAGTGAGTTTCCATGACCAGGTTTAAATGACTTTATCCTTTAAATTGCTACTGTCACATCATCGGCTTATTAGAAAATTTTATGAAAGAACATTTGCTTACTTGTATTAAACAGCTAGCAAGATTTTATTTATTTCTAAATGGCCTAACTTATGAATATTATGCTGTATGTACACTTCCTCTTTATCAACCTAGCATATTTTAATGTCTAACAAACACGTTTCCATTTGTACGAAAATAAGGGCAAGGATCTAAAAAAAAACATTATTTAAGTAGACATTTCTTTTTATATTATTAATTTACTTGTATTAAGTAAAATTATTTGTTTATTAAAAGACTGTGAATGCTGGGCAATTTCCCCGTAGATGAAGAAACTTAAAAGATGTGGTTTACCAATGGATCCTCAGAAAACCATGGACAAGAACACACGAGGGGATTTCTGAGATAGATTTTTTCGTTCCCCTACCCATATTTAGGGATATCTCAACCTGATCTTATTTAGTATTGCTCAGTTATTGATTGCCGGAACCTTATGAAAATAACAACAAAAATGATTACCTCATTTCGAAAGTAGATAAACCTCTCATGCTAGAAATTCAGACATAGATAACTGTTTGGTTTACCTAAGTGTATGTATGCAGTACTCGACCTAGGGGTAAAACTCACAATTTTTATATTACCGAGATCGCATACCAATGCTTTGATTCACTATCAAAGCATTGGGACTTAAATTTACCGTTTTTATTGTATGATTATTGCTGAAGCTGCTGTCAAGCTCGACCTCCTTTGCCGCCGCTTTATTTTATCTTACTGCTGCTTCTAAAGCCTTGCTGTGTTTTTTTCGTTCTTTTTTAAATTCTTTCATTTAATTAAAAAAATATTTTTCTATGCTTATAAGTTAGTCGTCTGTTATCTAAGAAACCGTTGTTAGCAGAGAGCTTTCACAAATAAAGATAGGAAAAATGTCGTTTCTGTCTGTAATGGACGCATATTCTGCGGCATTTTTTTTTCTCCAGGCAGAACGAATTTCGGAGGATTAAATCCTTCGCTACTCAAATTCTGGAAACCGAATCTAATCATTTCTGTTTATTAATATGTGTTCTAATAATTTGCAGAAAGAAATCCATTAGATTCCTCATATTTCGTTCATGTTTTGACTTGGTTCCAATGGCATTCACTTAAAGAATATAGAAAATCCCCACAGGGAATAAAAGAGGAGGGTATGGTACATCGCCAGGGATTCATAACACAAAGCATTCTCACATTCCATTATTAATGAAGTGAGTTCGTTTCTGAGATGTTAATCCTTACATAACCTTAAACGATGGGTCCCCAATCTGGTCACTATAGACTCCTGGGTCTCGATAAGTCTACCCAGGAAGTCAGAAATGCCTAGGTGGAAAAAGGTGAAGGTCGGTAAATAGTTCAGAGTAAAAGAAAAGGATAAATAAACTTACGAGTAATGGTAATGGTAGTATTAGCCGTATATATATATATATATATATATATGTAAAATATAAAATTATATATATAAAATCAATCTATTTATAATAAATTTTGTAGGAAAATAGATTTCTCAAGTCGCCTAGTTGTAATCTAGGATTAATGGCAGTTTCCTTCCTAACCTTTTATTTAAAGTTGTGTGGAACGGCTACATCTTGATTGTGTCATTATAGTCTCTTCGAGTTACATACGATGCCCATTTTAGCTGTTGCTGCTTTTGGTAGTTCTCAAGTTACGTGGTTCCGGTTATTTGGTACAGTTTTTGGTTTGTGATTCTGTAGCGCCGTCCGAAAGATTCGCAGAAGTGTGATCTTCACCGAGATGTATAGGCATCACTCAAAGACAGAAATTAAAAATAGTTAGAGAATATAATTAGTGAAATCAACTGATTTCAAATCTAACTTAAGGAGTCATATATTTGTGGAATGTGCCATACGAACTAAGGTTTAATACGTTTCATTATATGCTTGTAGCGATGCTTTTTAGCAGGAGTTAGCAACGAATCGGAGTCTGTAGATATGTCCAGCAGAATAATATTTTATAGATTACATTCTAAGAGCGGTGGTTGCCAACCTTGAGTATCCACAGCACCTGGAGGTGAAAGATGTCATTTTATGGGTCGCGATAGAGTGATGGAGGCTCTTGTGCTAGGAAGCTCTTGATTTGCGAAAAAAAAAATCCAAGCTCTTGAAAGAGAATTTGAAAGCAAACCTTTGAATGAGAAGTGGTTGACAGCATTTGATATATTTCCAAGACTCCATTTGCAATAACATATTTGTGTGATTTTGGATTTAGTTGTCCTTTGTAAATTAAGATAAAATTTTAGAGATTACCTTAATCCACAGGTAGGGCTTCCAATCAAAGCCAACAAGAAGGTCCTATGTTTTGACGAAATAAAAAAACTAGAAACACGACTAAAAAAGGAAGGCAATGGATTTTATGTTCGGGTTTCTGGTTCTTTTTAATGTTTACAAATTTTAATTAAAATCTAACTGATCAAATTATACCTGCATTTGTGCTGAGCTAAAGTTTATTTATTAACTTCTATTTCTTCACGCGGAATAATGTATGTTGGTCCAAAAATTATGAATTAGATTTTCAAGCTGGAGACACAGGAGTGTAATGGATAGCGACTCGGATTGAAGAATTTCAGTCGAATCCATTACATTCACTTACGTGCTAATACCGTTGGGAAAGGTAAGCATCCTCTTCTTCTCCACCCCAGCTATGGGTATATAACAAGACAGACTGGGTTCTATAGCCTTGGATGGCAACTAGTCTACTCCAGAAAGAAATGGCAACCTACTGCGGCAAAAAAATCTGCCGAAGCGTGTATCACCCGTGGCACATAATTGACTTGCCCTTGGGAAAGGTATGAATTCTCTCCTCCCCCTCCTCCAGCTATGGGCATATAGCAAGACAGACTGGGTTCTATAGAGTTGGATGGCAACTAGTCTACTTCAGAAAGAAATGGCGACCTACTGCGGCAAAGAAATCTACCTCAGCGTGTATCTACGCGTGGCACATAACCGACTGACCCTTAGGAAAGGTATGAATCCTCTTCTTTTCCCCTCAGCTATGGGCAAGTAGCAGGACAGACTGGGTTCTATAGCCTTGGACGGCAACGAGTCTACTCCAGAAAGAAATGGCGACCTACTGCGGCAAAGAAATCTGCCTAAGCGTGTATCTACGCGTGACACATAACTGACTGACAAGCGTGATGTTAGTAGTTTAGAGGGATGCCAACATTTAAAATCTTATTTAAACGATTTTAATGAAATTAGAGCTATGCAGTATTGCTGCCATATATGGTCTGGAGACCCTTCTGTTTGTGTCAAGGTCCTTGATAAAATCCAAAGACGGATATTCAATGTAATTGGCCCTGATCTAGCATCTCGTCTGCAGTCGCTCTTTCAGAGACGTGCTGTCGCTTTCCTCTGTCTTTTTTACGAAATACTTTCAAATTAAAGTTTTGCTCTAAACAACTTGAGTTTTCCTAAGTTTTTGCATATATTTTACTTTAAATACTAAAAAAATAAATGTTTCGCCAGCTTGTAACTTCAACTGCTTAAATAAAAAAAACAACAAAACAAACAAAAACAAACAAAAAAACTGCTATTAGGTTGGTGCAAAAATAATGTCGTTTTCTCACATATGTTACTATGTGAGAAAACGACATTATTTTTGCACCAACCTAATATTTTGGTGAATTTAAAATTTCTTAACATATTTTTAGCTTTTGATAAACATCTTTCGTTACTCCAAAAATTCTTAATACAATATTCACTCGTAAAAAAGAAGGATTATTTTTACATATTTATTTCGATGTTAATAACCCGTAAGGGGTTGATAAACTATAAAAAAAGTCAATCACTCTATTTCAATGAGTTTTCGGATTTTTGTGCAGCATTTTTCGTTGTCGCATTCAAAAGCCTCAAATGATACTCTTGCGTGACGTCTTACTGTGGGTATCTCTATCCTCTGAAGTGAGTTTACAGCAAACGTGGACGTCTTGAAAAGGTTTAATGTAATCAGAAATCATTTTTCCAGCAAAATAAAATAATAAGAACAAAGAAAGAAGAGGACACGAATGACTTACGAAAAGCACAATTTGCTCAAATTAAGACGACAAACTGAAACAGTCCCCATAAAATGAATAAACAGGCAATGATTCGACAACGAAAATGAATGATTTGGGCTGAAGTAAAACCGGGTAACAAGATATATATATATATATATATATATATATATATATATATATGTATATATATATTACAGAAAACACATTTGTCTGTCACGGAAGACGAGATATTATATTCTTTACATTAATAATATGAATGATAGTCATTATTTTCATACACGAGGAAAATTTATTGATGAAATTGTCTAGACAATTTATCATAAAGTTCCAATAACTTATGTTTTGTAACTTTGCCAATCAGATTTGCCCAGTTTCTTAATGTGGAATTTAAGTATATGGATTAAAGTTAGTCTATAGGTTTATTCATACTCTCTCTCTCTATCACACACACACACGTACACACACACAT
>OZ010592.1:27548642-27581142 GCA_963932145.1 Acanthosepion lycidas | reverse complement strand
GTGTGGACATAGAAATCATGCCTGTCCATTGACATTGGTTTTACAACTCAGTGCGGGTATGCTCGTAACTGACAGTCATACACACACAGACACTCACATGCATAAAGAAAGACGCACAGAGACACACATACACACAAACGCACGCGCACACACACACACATGCACACACACACGCGTGCATATATATATATATATATATATATATATATATATATATATATATATATATATATATATATATATATCGGTTCTTGTTTTCTTTTACATTTCTTTTGGACCATATTTGTAGTTGGCCCTATATCAGGAGATACGTGTTCATTTCACAACACATACAAACACACGGACCGCTACACATGTACATCGGCTAAAATTATTATCAGATATAGAGTATCTGTAAAGGAATATATATATATATATATATATATATATATATATATTCAGTATAAAGTGTTTAGATCGGAGTACCCTGTAGATAATTCGGATCGAAATGTCCCTTATGAAGAGCGGAGACCACAACGACCGGGACAACAAAGGTGATTTGTTTGTTTGTTTGGGTTTTATGGCATATCAACCACTGAGGGTTATTTAATGCCAAATCCAGTTTATATGAATTTTAAATGTCTATTTTGTATGGAATAAAAAATGTAAAAGCTGGCAACATTATTCTTTTAAAAACGTATAGCTGGCAACATTATTCTTTTACAAAAGACGTATAGCTGGCAACACTGATTCAAAAACTTATAGCTGGCAACATTATCGTTTCAAAAACGCATAGCTGGCAACATTATTGTTTCAAAAACGTATAGCTGGCAACATTATTTTTCCGAAAACATTATCTGAGACCTTGCTGTTGGATGTAGTTTATCGCCGTACCCAGGACGCGGATGTAGTTTATCGTCATACCCAGGACGCACAACAAAGATGAGGACAATAGTCCGCATGTAAATAGTGTAAATAAAATCAATGGACACTTATTAAAATGTAAAATAATAATAATAATAAATATAATTCATATATACTGTGATGAGATATTTGATGGAAAAAGCCATAAAGTGAATCTCTACTCCTTTTCTTTATTCGATAAATTCCAAAGATGATGAGACAAAGTTGACAGTTTATTAACGACACGTTTCGCCTATGCGTCTGCCCTCTTTGGCTTCCGAAAGTTAGAGTGAAAGAAAGACAAAATTGTACGTGAGAGGAAAATACCTTGGGATCTCTGACGATAAGTAGTAATCATATATCAAATTAAATTACATATCTTATCAACACCGCTACCCAGACACAAGACGATGTCTGTCTGCCTGTTTGCTTATTTTATCTATATCAGAGGCGTTTGGCATGGTTGGATTTTAAATCAGTACAACAAAACTCGAGAGTGCTTTTTATCACAAACACACACACACACACACACACACACGCACGCGCGCGCGCACACACACACACACACACACATACATACATATATATATATATATATGTATATAAATATATACACCGAGTGTAACAGCAAAATTGTCCAGATCGCGTAACAGCATCCCACATAATGTTTAATATCTCAAAAAAAGAAAAAGAAAAAGAAAAGCACTAAACTAATTGAGTTTCTCTTTTCCAGGTTTTTAGATAGGACATTTAGCCATCTTGGCACCATTTTTTGTAGGAATCACTGAAAAATCATTGAGTTATTCAGCTAAAAAGTGAGCCGGTTAAAATGGTTTTGTGTCAGACCCACTCTCTTCCCAACTGAGCAATGGTGAGAGGAAAAGTTTAATTCCGGCATTCAGTAATGGCACCCACATTCATTCTCTGGCTTCCATCTTCAAAGTCCATTCAAGAGCCATCAAGAGAACGGCGAATAAGTTTTAAAAAGGGGGAACAGCACAGAGGAAAACTGGATCAGAGAGGTGTTAACAGGAAAAGAAATCATTGTTTCAACTTAAAGCTAAATAGATCAATTTGAAAAGATCCAACTCAATTCATAAGACGTTTGACACGTGAGAGAGGAGTTTCAGGCTATGACAGTCCAAAAAGAGCAGTGGAAATAGATTTGAAATGAAATGGTATGTGAAACCTGTGAGGCACCTTCTTACTTCCAGGCTAGAAAGTTAGAGAGGGCGAAGATCATCTTGAATAATTTGGAAAATGATCCTGGAATAATATATATATATATATATATATATATATATATATATATATATATGAACTTTATTTCAATCCTTCATGAGCTTCCGCTCTTTAGCTATTTGTAATTAATGATGATCATGTCGTTTTTGTTTATGATCGAATTCATCAAGATTCTTCTATTAAGCTTAGAAAGTAATTATACATTCCTGTTGGTCAAAGTAGAGTCCAATATCCTGGAGAATTCCAGTAAGATATCTTTAATCATTTCTAAGCTACAATGCTACAGAGCTTAATCTTACAAATGGACAATTTTGCTGTTACATGATTTGGACAATTTTGCTGTTACACCCGATATATATATATATATATATATAAAAGATTAGGCAGCATATAATTTATATATAAAGAAATAATCACGCATAGAATCAATCAGCAATATTAATGCTACGATTGGCAATATCCCATCGCTAGTAAAATATAATGGATGCATTAAAATACTGTTAATCCATAGAATGATGTGATCTTCATTTATAAAACTTTTGTCGGTTGTTTGCAGTTTATATTTTATTTAAATGCAAGTACTTTCGAATAATTCTTTATTCATTCTGAGGCATATTTTTTCCTTTTAAAATTAAAACTTGGAGACGAAATAATTGTTTGTAGACCGAAAGATGTTTTTTTTGAGAATGTGGCATTATTCACGGTTGTGTACAATATCGGAACATGCAAAGACGCAACGCTAAGTTTTTCAAAATTTTAAGTGAGAATTTTTTTTCTGAACTTTTCTTGTGATCATTCTATGGATTAACAGAATTTTAATGCATACATTATATTCTACTAGCGATGGGATATCGCCAATAATAGCATTAATATTGCTGATTGATTCTATGTATGATTATTCCTTGTATATATATATATATATATATATATATATATATATATATATATATATATATACAGTGGGGGAAATAAATATTCGTACACATGAAAATTGTATTTTTATGAATGTAAAAGCCTCAACTAAAACAAATTTTGATACATTTTATGTGTAAAGGTAGTAATAAACTTAATTAATTCCTATTCTAACAGTAATTAATGCATTTTTTAAAATTTTTAACTGATGAAAAAAGTATTCGTACAAACAAAAAACGCATATCAACTTAATTTAATACTTTGTGGAATATCCTTGAGTTCAACAGCTACCGGTCTATTCCTGTACGTCTCAACTAATGATTTGCACACATTGAGTGGTATTTTGTCCCATTCTTCTTGGCATATTATCTTCAAATTCTTGATATTTGTTGGTGTTCTTTTCCCAATTTGAATTTTCAAATATCGCCATAAATTCTCGATTGGGTTCAAGTCTGGGGACTGACTTGGCCATTGCAAGACATCAACGTTACTTTCAGCTGAGCATTTCCTTGTAGATCTAGCGGTATGCTTAGGATCAATATCCAGTTGGAAAACCCAATCAGTAGGTAGCCGAAGTCTCTCAACAGAACGCATTAAATTGTCTTGCAGGATTTTCTGGTATCTTTCGGCATTCATCTTGCCATCTAATATTAATATTCTGCCAACACCTTTTGCAGAAGAACAACCCCAGATCATGATACTGCCACCAACAAACTTTACAGTTGGCAACGTGTTCTTTGGTAAGTAGGCTTCACCGTCCTTCTTCCACACATGATTTCGATAATTATGACCAAACAACTCTATTTTAGTTTCATCTGTCCATAGCATTTTTTCCCAAAACGAATATTCTTTATTCTTATGCTCTCTAACGAATTTTATTCTAGCATCTCTGTGTCGTTTCAAGAGGAGTGGAGTCTTCCTTGGGATGCGTGATTTCAGACTGTTTTTGTGTAGTTCATTACTTACGCTTGGTTACTTTAATCCCTAATGCACGCAGATTTTCCTGCAGCTCTTCTCGGGTAACCTGTGGATTTTGTTGGATTTGGCGTCCTAATATACTTGCGTATCTTAGAAAAATCTTCCTCGGAGAACCTGTTCGTCTTTGGTTTTTGACGCTGTTACGAGTTTTAAACCTTGCAATGAACGAAGCAATTGTAGTTAAAGGAATATTCAGGTTGTTAGAAATCGTTCTGTAACTGTTCCCATCTTTCCAAAGAGACAAAATGTGTTGTTTTTGTGAAATAGTCAATTCTTTACCTTTAGGCATTATTAGAACCTTCTCGAAAGACTAGAAATTGAAAATTCATAAAATCCTTTACTTATACCTTGTTTCAGGAAAATAGATTTCACTCGTCAACTGTTATTACTCTTTTTCGTTCTGATTGGCGTTTCTTTCCAATCGTTTTTTATTTTGTTTTTAGCAGTGCAGAAAGTTAGCATCTTGATTACATACAGTAGAATCCCTCATATCCGGAATCCCTCATATCCGGAATCCCTCATATCCGGATTTTCTCATATCCGAAATCCCTCATATCCGGAATCCCTCATATCCGAAATCCCTCATATCCGGATTGCCTCATATCCAGAATCCCCCATATCCAGACATGATTTCGATGTGTACATTTAAACTATTTGGGTGAGCGCCTGAACAATGATGAGATCTTAGAGAGGTTGCAAACAAGGAGGAGGCTTATACTTAATATCAGGAAGAGGCAGCTGAAGTTTCTGGGAAACAAAATGAGGAAGGAGGCCCTGGAGAATCTGATACTCACAAGTCGAATAGAGGGAAAGAGAGACAAGAGAAAACAACGCAGACATACCTGGCGGGCTTAAGCAAATGGATGACAGAATGTGGTCTGGGGGAGGTAGCAGAGGGAAGGAGCTTATTGAGAGCTATAAGAGATAGGGGGAAGTGGAGAGCCATGATCACCTACATCCTGAAAAGACATGGCACATAAAAAGAAAGGAAACTGCTCTAAAATTTCTGTTTTTCTGAAAATTCACTTTGAATAATTGCTTATGCTTATTTCACCCCAATGGCTTGTATTGGTGCAAAAGATGATGGGAATATGAGGAAAGGATGACAACGAGACACATCTGCAACAAGATGGCAACGAGATGCATGATTGTGATGAAACCTGAACTGAAATTGTAAAAGCTATTGAAAAGGTGGTCAGTTTTATGGAAAGAAAGCCAACATTCAGCTATGACGATTACACTAACAGACGCAGAGTTCAAATCTGTCATTCATTTTAAAAAAAATCAATAACAAAGGCAAAACGAAATGCGGAAAAATTTGAGTATAATATTAGAAGAGAAAAAGTCATCATGCAACAGCAGATAAAAAAATCCTCGTTACATTATTTATTTTGCATACGTGGCATAATTAATTTGATGAATTTTCATTAAGATTACATAATTTGTTTCTTTTTCCCTAAAATCAATTCCGTTATATTTCACTCACCATTAGCTTATTTTGTTTACTATAAAACATTGAAAATAAATGTTAAACCTGATTTCAGTTCTTTTATTTTAATCTAAATATAACCTCTCATATCCGAACTTTGTAACCAATTCCGCATATCCGGAATCCCTCATATCCGGAATCCCTCATATCCGGAATCCCTAATATCCGGAATCCCTCATATCCGGAGTTTGTAACCAATTCCTCATATCTGGAATCCTTCATATCCAGAATCCCTTCTATCCGGACTTTGTAACCAATTCCTCATATCCGGAATACTTCATATCCGGAATCTCTTCTATCCGGACTTTGTAACCAATTCCTCATATCCGGAATACTTCATATCCGGAATTCCTTCTATCCGGACGTTGTAACCAATTCCTCATATCCGGAATTCCTCATATCCGGAATCCCTTCTATGCGGACTCTGTAACCAATTCCTCATATCCGGAATCCCTCATATCTGGAATCCCTCATATCCGGAATCCCTCCTATCCGGACTTTGTATCCAATTCCTCATATCCGGAAGGCCTTCGTAGTCCGTATGTCTGGGATTCTAAAATGATCATTCCCTCTTCTAGTTATGTGTGCTGACTCTTTTCGGTGTGCCCGATATTGGAAGTGTTCAAGTCATGTGGTTTTTGCTATTTGGTAATGCTCTTTGTTTGTGGTGCCAGCGTAATAGTTCTGATGAATGACATTTACTGCAACGTTGTTGCAATGTTTGACATTGATTGTTAGAATAATTTTGTTTAGGACTCAAACGACGGGGTTATTGGCTGCATAGAAAATGTCTTGCCCAGTGGATCACTTCTGCAATTCACTGTCCACTACAGCATTCTGGAAAAATATTTGGGCTTACAGTCATATCACGTTGAAACTCCGGTACTCTTACGATCACCGAAGTTAAGCAACGTCGAGCCTGGTAAGTACCGAGATGGGTGAATGCGTGGGAATAGCAGGTGCTGTAAAAATGGTGGATGAGTGTGGTAACACGTTGGAATTGGATATCAGAGAGTGGTGTTCCAATTCCAGTCGTGTTCATTATATTTACTTAGGCGAAAATACTCTTGGGAAAGGTATGAATCCATCTGTTATTCCCCTATCTATGGGTTAATTAGTAAGACAATCAGTCAGTCAATCAGTATTATCTAAAATAATATTATAATAATAATAACGCCAAAAGTTACAATCTAAAAAATATTTTAGGGCGTAATCTTAAAATGGTTGAAAAATAGTAAAAAAAACAACAAATCAATCAAAAAGGGAAACATATTTGGCGACATGACAGACGAGTTTGTTCATATCTATCTATCTATCTATCTATCTATCTATCTAAGTTTATTCACATCTATTTTGTCACGCTATTCATATCTATTTATCAGTCTATCTATTCTCTCACAGTGTTCATATCTATCTGCCTATGTATGTTTATTCACATCTAGCGATTCTCTTGATCTATCTATCTATCTATCTATCTATCTATCTATCTGTCTTCTGACCATTACTCTGTAAGATTTAAATACCTATTCACGTATGTATCGCTGCGTACACGGGTAAATCTCTTCAAATTGAATTATTTCGGTTTAACTGGAATTCTTCTGCCTTGTCCATAAGGAAACCCTTAATTAAGCAGAGCCTCACCAGAGGCTTTCATAGATTTAAAATATTTCAAGACATCGTCATTCTACAAAGAGAACCTAATCGTTTTGCCAGTGTTTACTGGGAAGCAATTAATGGTATCAGAATAATTGAAATTACGTTAAGAGTCCTAAAGACGCTTGGTTTCGCATCTTTACAATCACAGGTTCGAAAATAAAGGTTCTTATGCATTTAACTGCGAAGCGAGAGGATTCATTTTTGGATTCTGCTAAAGCCTAAAGAATATTGGAATGTCGAACTGAAACCTTTATTTCGATCACTGGGGTAGACTGTTCTAGTTCCATGTGGCATGTTTAATGGATGTCAGTTATCTCCTCAATGACACATGGCACAGTGGATAAAGGCGTTAGTTAGATCCAGTGACAGGACCCAAAGAGTGTGAGTTCAATACCTGATTAAGGTGGTGGAGAACTTTCAGAGGGGAATTAACAGGAGATAACTAATAACTTACATCCATTAAAACATGGCACGTGGAACTAGAACAGTCAACCCCAGCGAGCCAAATAAAGGGTTCAGTTCGACATCCATTCGTACATCGGCCGAAACGTTGTGATAAATATGGCAACAAAGATGAGAACAATAGTCTGAACAATGTAAATAGTGCCATTTGTCTTTCATAAACTTGTTGAACGCAAGTCAGTGTAAGGAATTTTTATATCTGATGTTTTTTTTTTCTGTTTAAAGGGTTTTTGGTTGCTTTATCAGCTTATTTATTTATTTGCTTGGACACTGATATGTTTCGGCATTAAGGGTTATATCTTTATTTTTGAAAAGAAGATACATCCAGCTTTTCTTTAATAGGGAGTGGATTCTTGTTATTTCTGTTTTGCAGCCATATTAATACGGATTTAGAGTCAGAAAAAAAATAATGGTTTTATCATCCAATTCTCACTCCTACTCGGTCTTTTGAATAAGAGTAGAGGTTTATTCCTTCCATACTTCATTTTTAGGATTCTGTTTCCGATTTCTTCTAAATTCTAATGCAACTCTATACTTCTCACCCTAACCCTAACCCCCACCGGAACGTATAACGGCCGAAAAGTTGTGATAAATATGGCAACAAAGATGAGGAAGGCAGTCCGAACAATGTGAATAGTGCAAAGATTAAAGTGTCGAATGTTTGGAAATGAAATAAACCTCTAAGATGACATCGATAAAGAAAAGACGAAATGTTATTGACGAAATAAAAAACAAGGAAAAGAATATATCTGGAAATATGTGCTGGAAAAGAGAAGTAAATAAAAAAAGAAGATGAATAATAATAATAATAATAATAATAATAATAATAATAATAATAGCAGCACATATAGTGAAAAATTGTGTGA
Source organism: Acanthosepion lycidas (assembly GCA_963932145.1). Taxonomy (NCBI): domain Eukaryota; kingdom Metazoa; phylum Mollusca; class Cephalopoda; order Sepiida; family Sepiidae; genus Acanthosepion; species Acanthosepion lycidas. The sequence continues at coordinate 27,572,655 of OZ010592.1, read as the reverse complement.
GCCCAAAATGCGGATTCTGTAATGAATACCTAGAAACTATTCGCCATCTTGTATCAGGTTGCACGGTATTGGCACCCAATGAATATAAAACTCGGAATGACTGTGTAGGCCAATATTTGCCAATACTGGTATGTACATCACCCACACCCGGATACAAACATAGGTCCTGTAATAATTTAATGGGAATTTACAATACATTCGAACAGAGCAATCAAAGCCAATCGACCAGACATCACCAATTTTTATAATTTCCTATTGTAAGGTTATTGTTATGACAGAAAATCGTACTTAGTATAGCAAAATTCGTTAAGCATTCTCTATACGTAATACTTAGGCTATTGCCGTAACGCCTGTATAGTTAGTATGAAAACTGACTCCAGTAACCTGGTATCAACTCCGTATCCTACAGAAATGAGATGTGACATATAGCCGAGATTATTCTCGGAAACCAGAGCGTTTCCATCCGGGACATTGGTCAGGTAATGTACCCGAAATCGCTTTCGCGCGGGCTCGGGTACATTACTTGTCTGTTTTTCTAAGCCGAGTCTCTATCCGAAGATAGAGCCCCAACTGAGTCACCCTTTGTCCGAAATCAGAGGTCTTGTTTATCGCATGCCTGTCAGCGAACTACTTGATTTCAATATATCTAGGTATTTACCCAGAACTCCACACAAAGGTAGGATGTGGCAAAAGGCCCGTTTTTTTTACGTGGGCCGATTCCGAGCGCATAGGCTCAGGCAAAAATTGCCTGTAGGCTTCGTATATATGGGATCAGGTAAGTGTCTACTTCCCAAGACGAGACTTTGCCTTTCGCCATAGCCACGTTTGGTTTCCTCTCTGTCTGAAGGCAAAATGGTCGACAAGCTGAAGATTACGTTTGTAATCTGTCTGTTTCCTTTATGTCATGGAACTCTTCATAGTATTGGATGAGTTCATAGAGTCACCAGGAGTGTACTCTTTACTCCACAGTATTCCCTCTGTTGACATTACTATTTATTAAATAAATATGGCACCGTGAACTAAGTCTACCCCAGCGAGCGAAATTTCAGTTCCGTTCGACATTCCAACCACCTGAAGAAGATCGGAGCGTACAACGGCCGAAATGTTGTGATAAATATGGCAGAAAAAATGGGAGCAATAGTCCGAATAATGTAAATAGTGTACATAATACCTCATCTCAGAAATATAGACAAATATATGTTTTATTTCGTATTGGTATCTGCCCCTCCACTTTCTGGAGCGTTCATCAACATACTTTATTTTGTATCAATTCCGTCTTGGATGCACTTCTAGTTCATCTGCACGTTTTCTTTTCCTTGAATTTTTCCTTGTTGGTTCCACGAATTGTTTTGGTACTGGCACATCAGAAATGTCGTATAGCGTTATTAACCGGTTCTTCAGGTCTTTCGTCAGTTAATGCTTTCTTCAGCTGATTTTGGTGCATTTTATATTGTTCTTTTCTTCTGGCGTTCAACCTCGAAAAAGTCTCTTCTGGAATTGGTAATGAGTTGTTCTGTTTTTCAACATTTAATCCAGTGGAGAAATCTGCGCAAACATAAATTTTGTCATTTTTTTTTAACGTACTTCACTGGTGCAGCCCATTTCGAATGGTTTATTTTTTTGCAATACATTAATTCTTTCTAGTCTGTCCAACTCTTCATTTACTTTGTTTAATGTTCGAATAATACTCTCCGTTTCGGTTAAAATACTGGCATCGAACATTTTTTTTTACTTGAAAATTCACCTTGAATTTTGAACACCGACCCAGTTCTTTAGATAGAACAGCATAAAAACATCTTTTTAATTCTCCCTTCAATTTTTTGCTTTGACTTTTTAAAGTTGTCACTTACATTTTCGCAATAAGCGTTTATCGGCAAATCCGTTCGATTAGTTCCATCCACTTCGTACCGAATAGATTCGACGCATTTATTAGGACATAAGCTTTTATTTTTACCTGCTTATTTCGAAAGTAAACATCTCATATTAATTCTGACGAAAAAAAAAATTCTCAGCAGAAACTTAAGTTGCGTCTTTGTCAGTTATTTTCAAGATAGGTTTTCCAATTTCTTTCCACTGGGTTTCATTTACTATTGAAATATCACTACCAGTACCTAATAACATTCTTACTCCCACATTTGCACATTAAAAAATTTTCTTTAGTTTCGTGTACCTATTTTTTCTTTCGCAATATTGTGTATTGATTACTCTTGCGAAAATTATTCTTGGCTTAGTTCTGCAGTATGATTTGATATATCCTTTTTCACCACAGTCATTTTTTTATGGACAGTCTTTTCCAAGATGTAATTTCCCACATCTGAAACAAGGTTTTATATTCATTTTGGAGCATTTTTCCTTAGTTTTTACCAATGCCCATTCTTTCTTCAGACTTGAATTGTTTGGCAATCATCCATTATTTTCTGTAGTGTTTCCTTATTATTATGTTCAATCTTTGCTAGAATTATTGTTCGTACTTCAGCATCTTTTTCCCCGCTGTTAGACCTTGCATGAAAATTAATCCCTTGAACATACCTGGAGCCATTTCCTTCAGTTTAAATTGTTCACATTCTCTGTTGACGGTACCTACATTCATGACAAAATCTTCATCCTCCTTTGTGGTTAAATGCATGCAGCTCCAAAGAGCATGAAACAGAGAGCGCTTGTCACTAAAAATTTTCGTCAGAATTTGTACTGTGTCTTCAAACCCTATTTCGCCTTGTTTTCTCGGTAAAATATAATTGCAGTACTTTTTGCATTCTATTGGAACTATTTATTCTTAACAACAACCTGATTTTTTTTAATCTTCTTCCCAACCACTGCATTCCTGACTAAATATTTGTTCGTGTCTGCGAAAATATCAACAAAAGTCAGTCCGTCATCAGGATTGTATGCGAATACATTTACATTTACATTTTGCACTGCGTTTGGGGTAAGAATCGTTGAAGAATTTTTCAGTTTTCTTCCGAACTACATCCAACAACTCCAGTTACTGTTTTTATAGTTCCAACAACTGACGACTTTGCTGTTATGGCTGTTGTTGTTGAATATCAAGTCTGGAAGTGAAAATTCTCTCTATATTCGCAAGAATCTTTTTGTCTACACACAAGATAATTTTTTTTTTAAACCAACGTGGTTAAAATTTTTGTCGTCACTCGAAGCAACACGTATATTTGGTACTTGTTCTCGAACCAACAAGTATGCTTCGTATGTGTTCTCGAAGCAACAAATATATTTCCTATTTTTTTTTTACTCTGACCGTGTTTCTGACTCCTCTACAGAATGGTTATAAATTGTCTAAGTTTCGAATCCCCTGTCGTCATTACTATAACGACGTTTTGTTCCGGCGATAATCCATCGTAACGCTTCGACTATTTCGACGTAAACGTCAGTGTTGTTTGTATGATAGTCGGCTCCAAATCGACTACCTTGCTCCGCATCCTCCTCTGCTTCTCATTCTAGTATTGGACGAGTTCATAGAGTCACCGGCGGTATACTATTTACTCCACAACATGAACGGCGATAAAAAAACAAAAACAAAAACGGAACGTGCCTTCTTATTGGAATGGCGGTTTCTGCCCACTATAATGTCTCTTGGAAGATGTTCCAATATCTATCAAAATACAAGGATCTTGAAATTGGAAATCTAAAAGATGTGGCACATGAGGGCATCAATAATACCAGTTATAGTTGGAGCTCTCGAATTGGTTAGAAAATTTTCCAATACATACATTGAAGGGCTCCCTTGTAGCACAAGACATATAGAAATACAAAAATTATACTAACAAGTACAATTTTCTTACGCTTTACGAAGGGTTTTCATCTCTGTAAAATGGGTGTGATCTTATTTTTATTTATTTATTTTACACAATTGTTCAGTTGAAAATGTCATGATGCCATTTCTAATTTTAAGTCTCTGATTGGATCCTAGAAGCAAATGGTTGGTTGTGTTGTTTGTTTATGTTTAGTGGCATATCAACACATCTATGGATTATTTAATACAGAAATCTAAATATTTTGTACGCAATTTTATTGCTTCAATTACAGATATTTTTTTATATAATTTTATACTTTTAGGGCAAACCTATGTTTTCTTTAGATATATAATATGTAGATGATAAAATGTAGTACTGCTAATTCTACTAGAGAAATGTATTTTTATACTTTAGTGCTGTGCTGATTGTCATTTTGCTATGAAAATGTATTACAATTGGTCATTTTTTCATAAATATATTGCTCGTATATTTACCATAATGTATGTCTATACTTTGTTAGTGAACAACCAAAACAATAACAGGTGCTACCATTACGGATCAGTGTGTACCTAGCCTATATCCATTACGCCTCAACAAACATCCACGAAATGAGTAGAAGATAAAATAACAGTAACCGCCAAAAGAACAACAACAACAATAATAATAATAATAACAATAATAATAATAAGAAGAAGTATAATAATAATAATAATAATAATAATAATAACAATAATAATAATAAGAAGAAGAAGAAGTATAATAATAATAATAATAATAATAATAATAATAATAATAATAATAATGAGAAGAAGAAGCAAAAAAAGAAGCATAACAATAATAATAATAAGAAGAAGAAGCATAATAATAATAATAATAATAATAATAATGATAATAAAAAGAAGAAGAAGCATAATAATAATAATAATAATAATAAGAAGAAGAAGAAGAAGAAGCATAATAAGAAGAAACATAATAATAATAAGAATTAATAATAATAATAATAATAATAATAATAAAAAGAAGAAGAAGAAGCATAATAATAATAATAATAAAAAGAAGAAGAAGCATAATAATAATAATAATAATAATAAGAAGAAGAAGAAGAAGAAGAAGCATAATAAGAAGAAACATAATAATAATAAGAATTAATAATAATAATAATAACCAGAAGCAAAATAAGTAGAAGAAGTCTAATAATAATAATAATAATAAGAATAATAATAATAATAATAATAATAATAATAATAAGAAGAAGAAGAAGAAGAAGAAGAAGAAGAAGAAGAAGAAAGAAGAAAGAAACCAAAATCATCAATACCACCAACAACAACATGATGTGAAAAGAAAGATGCCAAACACTTTTGTTTGAATCCTAAACATTCTAGAGTTGATAATAAAATAAACCCTGGGAAAACGTTTGAAGATTAAATTCCATTTGTGTTTATTTTGCATGGAACAATCGTAAAAAAAGATTCCAGCCATAGAGAAAAAATAGTTATCTAATCTAAAAAAGAAAAAAAAAAAAAAAAAAAAAGTGGCTAAATTTCAATATTATTCTATTCTTCTGTTTTTATGTTTTGGGTTTGTTTTTTTTAATCATTCCACCTTCCAGCAAGGCAACAAAGCCCCTAAGAGGCAACGTGTTACCGAGAGTGAAAAAAACAGACAGGACAACAAAAATATAGAATTTAAGAATATTAGAATATTCTCTTCTCGCTTCTTACTTTCCAGACAACTTTGATCTTCAAAAATTTAAATGCAATGTCATTCGTTATCTTCTGTATTCTTAATTCCTATATGTTTAGAGTTTCGTGATGAAATCCAAAGAAGAATCTGCAATGTTATCTGTCCTGACCTGGCATCTTGGCTTCAGTCAATTTCCAACCGCCGTAGCGTAGTATCCGTCTGCCTCTTCTATAAATACTTTCATGGTAATTGTTCTGATGAACTTTTCTCTGTGGTACCTAGACTATATGAATTTGAGTGCAATACTAGGTTGGATGCTAGGTTTCATTTTACAGTTGAAATTGCTTCATGTAACCGTAAGTTCTATGCTAAAAGTTTCATCTCTCGGACTTCGCGTGTGGAACTCTCATCTGGCTCCATGCTTTCCAGTCAACTTTGATCTTCATAAATTTAAGCACAATATCAATCTTTATCTTCTGCCTACATAATTCCTATGCTTTTATCGAGCCGTAATAATTTTTATCTTTATTCTCAAATTCTCTCACACTCAGTAACCCCCTTGCGTCTTAGTGGCTTTATTGTCTTGCTTGAGGTGAAAGTCATCACGTATTAACACGGCCACATTATACAGAAACAAGGCTGTTCATGTTTACTCAGTTTCGTATCTAAACGTAGTCAAAGCAATTTCTGAAGAAGTAATGGATTTTTTAATTCATTAATCAGACATATTTTGATCACTTTAAACACAATTCTTGGTGAGTGCCCGTAATTGAGTAGACGCTCTGTGTCCTTTAAACCCTATATTTATTTTCGTCTATCGGCCAGAATATTCGAGAAATTTTTTCTTTAAGAATTTTTCTCGTGTTTTCAGGCCTGAAGACGAAAATAAATATACTGTTTAATATAAACGGGGCGTCTACTCAAATATGGACACCCACTAAAAATGATTTTTAAATTAGCATTATATAAATTGCTTTATACTTAATGCTAGTCTGTTTCCTGCGTCTGTTGCAGTCTTTGTAGAAATGAGTAAGAGGCTTTAGTTTAACAGTAATCAGTATAAAGCTTAATGGTCAGAGTTTAACCAGACTAGGAAACAGTAGTATTATTAGGTTGGTGCAAAAATAATGACGTAATAATGTCGTTTTTTGACGTATTTTTTACGTCAAAAAACGACATTATTACTTCATTATTTTTGCACCAACCTAATAAAAAGTGGTCAATACACTTGAGAAGAAATATGAAAGTAAAAATAAAAAGGACATGTAGAGATTTTAACTTTAAAAATCAGGAGTTCAATTGAAAGACGCGACCATATTTTCGACATGACGGATGACTGTTTTCTTTGGGGGATACTTTTAAAATGACCACTTTAACGCCTTGTTTCAAAAAAGCACAAAGAACGCAACAATTTTATCTTTCAAAAAAAATTACAGGATCATATATATATATATATATATATATATATATATATATATATATATATATATATATATATATATTATACACTTCAAACGATTCTTCAGATGGTCAGGAATGATGGTAGTAAACGATTTTATTCAAAATTGCGATCAATGAAACACTACTTCACTTTCAGTGTATATTAATTTTGTTTTGCTCTACTTTTGTACTGAGCCCTGTTTTAAATTAATATTTTGAACAATGTAATTTTATTCTTCGTTCTCTTGCATTTATATATATATATATATATATATATATATATATATATATATATGTATGTATGTATGTATATATATATATATATATATATATATATATATAATAGCACCTATTGATGTAAAATACGTAATTTAACATATGCCAATATGTATATTTAACATATGTTAAGTAAGCAGTTAACATAGATATATATGTTAATATATATATATATATATATAACAACAGAAAAAAAAACTATTGTTAGCCAACGCGTTTCATAGAAATAGAATAGTTTTTCCTCTTCTCTTTTTATTCATTTTGTTCCTTTGCAGATACACTCTATCTGAAAATAATTTACTTACTTATTTACACATACATACACACACGCGCGCACATGCACATGTATATTCCAGTGTGTATATGTTTAAATTAAACGGAGTGTCTGTACAAATATGAACACCCAGTAAAATGTTGTTTAAAGATATATATATATATATATATATATATATATATATATATATATATATATATATATATATATATATATATATATATATTCCTTTACAGATACTCTATATCTGATAATAATTTACTCTTCCTCTCTCTCACACACACTCACAGACACATACACACCGCTTTATATGTATGTGCGTGTATATGTGTATACTAGCAAAATAACCCTTTGCAGGTCATTTAAAGCCAGAAAATATGAATGGCGGGTGGGAGAGAAGAAGTGGAGTCATGCCTTCCTCAAGAGTATTTACGCGTTAATATAACCAACCAAACTGGAATTAGAACTCAGATCTCCAATTAACAATTTCGCGCCGTTATCAATTATACCACCCACACATTCAAGAACGTGCTATTCCTAAGCAGTCATCCATCTAGGAAGTGATCAAGCTCGACATTGCTTAACTTCTGTGATCGTACGGGAACCGGTGTTTCAACTTGATATGGCCCTAAGCCCAATGCAACATATTAGTATACGTTTTATTATATTACACTTTTTATATAGAGCAGATAATAAAAAGGAATGCGGACACATCAACTGAGACGTCCTCTTCTCATCCATTAAAATCACCTTCCATCTTCTGAATCCACTGAATGTCTACATCTGATAGAATTATATCGTTTTAGAAAATCGTGCATGTCTGGCTCGGGACACAATACCGAAACATTCCAAACCTTATCAGGAGTAAAGAAAAATGGAAGAAATAAAAGGTCCAATCATTTTAATCTTTTCCTAGGATATGCCCTGTGCATATACAAGCCTTGATACGTAAAGATGGGCACTGATCATTGAAGCCTTCCCTATCTTATACCAAATTAATCTACTCATAGAAAACAGCGTTTTAGCTTCCCCTCCTAGGCCAATATGCAGACGATGAATGAGGCTATGCTGATGACATAGAGATTCATATCGTTGGGATAGGAATGATCTTGAACTAAGATCAACATTGTCTAGCAAATGTTCCAAGAAATAAACCTATTTTTTAATCATTTCATATCAAGTAAAACACTAAGACGCAATGGGTTACTTAGTGTTAAAGAATATGAGGAAAAACTACTATTAATGAGAAAGGACAATAAAAGAATAAGAATTAAGAAGACAAGATAACGATTGACATTGCATTTAAAGTGATCAAAGCTGACTGGGAAGCAGAAAGCCAGAGTTCCACAAGCGAGAAGTGCGGTAGAAGAAACTTTTAGCATAAAACTTACTTAAAATGGTTACATCTAGCCATTTCAACTTGAAAATGATGACACATTTTCGCCAATCTATTAATGCGCTTAAACAAATAAATTCACGGTATATATATATATATATATATATATATATATATATATATATATATATAAACAAAGCTAATATAATTGGCTTTATTATCCTCAAAATAACAAGGAATTTTTCTTACACCCAACTTTCTTTCCAATCAAAAGAACCCTTGGCTTACATATGTCGGCAAAATGCGTCAGATCTGCGTTCCCTTGGACAGAGTTAGATCCGATGTGTTATAACTGATTCGGACGCACAGAAGCTTTGCCGTTCAAGCAAGGCTGAACAGTTCCTTTAAGCGAAATCACCCTCGTCATAGATTCTCGAGATTTTCACATCTGTACAGTTTTGTATCTAAAGCTAAACAAAGTAATTTCAAAAGAAATAATCGATGCTTTTTTTTGTATTAATCTGCCAGATTTTGACACTTTAAACGTTATTTTCATTTGATACCCTCCATTAATTCTTTAGAATTCGATTTCTTTACACACACACACACACACACACACATATATATATATATATATATATATATATATATATATATATATATATATATTAACCATTTCACACGAAGCAACCCAGTAAAGCTGATAGGATGCAACAGCTTACTGAATGTTAGAGAATATGAGAAAAAACTACTATAAAAGAAAGAGCATAATGAACGAATAAAAATTCAGAAGATAACCATTGACATTGCATTTGAAGATAAAACTTCACTGGCAAGCAAAAAGCCGGAAAAAAAGTTTCCTATAATAGAATATATGATCTGGGATTGAAATGAAATCAGTGATTGCGCCTATTTCGAACCCATCCTTAAATTTAAGGTGTGAAATTACTAAATATCAAAGTCTTCAGACAACTTTGCGTAGGACTGTCATAATAATTTTAGTACGGGAGATAAGGAAATTTAACAAAGAAAGGATTGTGCTAATCGTAGTTTCGTCCAATACCCCATATGGCCAAAACAAAGCCAAAACATTAAATTAAAAAAGAGTCATGTTTTTAAGTATTATTTTTAGATCGAGTCGTTTATATGGATGTCCTGCACAGTGGCGAATCTGTTCAGAAATATCTAAACTGCCAGCTGCCGTCCTGGGTATGACGATAAACTACATCCGGCAGCAAGGTCTTTGATCAGAAGGTTTTGAGGAGCGTGGAACCAACTCTTAATTGGTGGTGTTCTCAGGTCCACTTTGACCCGAGGTGGTAGCACCTGTCAGGGTGTCAGCTATGGGCATATAGTTAACCCCCAAAGGGGTCAAAACAACATGAAAGTATAAAAATAGATCTTAATACCAGTAATACTTTTTTTGGAAAAATATTTACTAGCAATACATTTTTGAAAAAAATTTTTCCGGCAATATATTTTTGAAAAAAAAAATAGTAAAAATCTTGTCGGCATTAAATAACTCATTGAGGTTGATATGCCGTAAAACAAAATAAACCAAACTGCCAATTGTATAGAATCGCTTTCTGAGATCAATAGTTAAATATAGCAAGAGGAAGTAAAGCATGGAGGTTTTTGCAAGGACCATCCTTTAAAAAAAAACAAAAAAACTAATGGACTGGCGCTACAGAATCAAAACAACGAACAAGAAGATAACAGAAACTGCGTAACTCGAGGACGTTCAACAACAAAAGCAACTAAAACAGCACGTATAACAAAACGTATAAGAAAATGGTTTACTAAATTAATCGTACAAAACTTTCCCTCGGTAAATCTTTTTAAAAATAAATTAATATATTCAAAATACGGATTTTCACAGACTCCATTGATTACCTTACCATTCACGAAGGGAGTTGCTGAATGGCAAGTGTTCATGTTAGTTTTATTTTTTATTTTAAATTTTAACAGGTTCTTCGCTTATCTCAGTAATTGTATCGTGCGTTAGAAGTTTTCATTATTTTTTATATTCTACATTACTTTGAATATACGCTCTTTACTGTTAGAGGTCGTCGTCAGTGATGTTTTAAATTGGGTCATTGGGCAGTTTCGGATCTATTGAAACATCATACTACCCTCACCAAATCGACCCCATCAGAGTTGATCAGTCTCTGATGCGCCCCTCCCTCATCTAAATTAACAACCTGTAGACACTGACTTTAGGCAAACCCTACCCCCTCTATCACGTATTTAATTGGAAGTTGACCAACAGCCAATCGCAATGGTGTGAGCTCTATTTAAGTTGTTTACGGGAGATTTTTCTTTTCTTTTCTTTTTCTTTTTTTTTTGTGGATACTCATCTGATATCATCGGATACTCGGTAGGAAATTATATGCTTTCCGTTTTTTCCTCCTATCAAGTTTCCTCTCGCCAGCTGATGATTACTATTATTAAAAAAAAAAATGTGACCATAAAGTAATTAGAAAATTTGTTTTTATGATTAAAATAAATTAAATTAAGTATCTACAAGAAATTAGATATGTTCTTTTTGTTGTTAAAAATTGCAAACTTACATTGTAGTTCGCTGCAAAAAATCTAACAGTTTCTGTAAGTGGATTTGAGTTGATTATTGATGGTTTATAGATAAACTTGCGTTAGGATGTTCAGAAACTAAATATTCACCAGATAAAATTTACTTGTAATAATTTGAAAAAAAAAAAAAATGATTTAAAATGTGGATTTAAAAAAAAAAAAATTAAAAAAAGTATTCGAAACTTTCTTTTCCACGGCTTCAGAACGATTTTCTAGCCAACAATAGCCATTTTCTAAAAAGAGCTTAGGTGTGGCACAAGGCCGAAATTTCAGAGCATCCAGTGAGGATCGAATTCACTACAGTGTTGTAATCTACCGAGATAAGCGTGCTAACCATTACACGAGGTTAGGTGCTCAAAATGATTTTCTAAGCCGAGCTCAGATGTGGCACAAGGCCGAAATAATGGAGTACCGATTGAGGATCGAATTCACTGCAGATTTGTAATCACTATCAGTTGTCACCTACCGAGAAAAGCAGACGGACATTTTAATCAAGACATTCACCATCGAATATAATATTTTGTTATTTTGACACAGCCCATATTATTTTTTTATCCTTTTCCCACACCCGTATTGAGAGAGAGCTTCTTGATTTTGTCCCATGGGCAGAATACAGTAGCCTCTCCTTTTTCCGGGTTGGACGGGCCCTACTAACATCAGTTATGTTTAATTTGATTTGTGTTAATATTTCAGTTTGTTGCTGGGTTCATCTCCCTGCCCTCTCATTTTTTCATTATAGATTTTATATATATTTCACTATCATTAAATTTTTATGGCATGGGGCGCATTTTGTAGGTCACCCTAGAGAGGATATGGTATTATGGTGTATGGAGGATTGATTGGTGACGGACGAGTTCTTGTGGTGAATGGGTAAATTGTAATGAGTAAATGGGTCTTGAATCGGATTAGCTAGGTATAAGATAGTGTGGACCAGCCTAAACACCTCCTCTTTTTCGTATTTGTGCCACAATTATGTAATTTTTGCATAATAAATATCTAGAAGATTGCTATGCGACGTTAACGGTCGCGGAATAACAGACGCAGATCATAAGTTCAAGATGCGGTTCTATGACGTCATACCACGTGATAGACCGAAGTATTACAACAGAACCAATGCAATTGCAATTTTCTACGTCAGAATAACAAAATACCATCTTTGACGGTGGATATCTTTGTTTCATGCCTGTATAATCACTCTGAGGATGGCGCATGTGACAAACTTAAGAAAAAATATCCAAATGTTGGAAAATTTTTGTCTTTATTTTCACCCGAAATTAAAGCAAACATTCGAACATTAGAACAGCTCATAATCAGACATAATAGACATTTACTAATATATGTTTAAATAATCTGCTGTTCCAATAAACGATATATATATATATATATATATATATATATATATATATATATTATCACTTTAAACGTTATTTGACTGGACAGCCATATTTCAGTAGACGCTCTGTTTATTTATTAAACAGTATATTTATTTATTTTCATCTAATTTCTAGAATATTCGGGCATGTAGCTGAAAATGAAAAAATATTGTTTAATAAATAACTCTACGTCTACTCAAATATGGGTATCTAATAAATAAAGTTTAAGATGATAAAATCTGTCAGATTAATAAATAAAACATCCATTACTGTTATAGAAATAAATAATACACACACACACGCACACGCACACACACACACACATATATATATATATATATATATATATATATATATATATCTTCTATGAATCAAGCACTCCGAATCACTGGCATATTATTCAAAAATAAAAATCAGTTAGATGAGCTCTGGTAAAAAACATGATTAATCACAGCAAAAATTGCAATATGAGCACTGGTAAAAAACGGTTACTGAAGACATTAGGTTTATAATACCCAGAATTTCATACGCAGACGTCATACCACGCGATAGACCTCAGAGGACACATGGCACAGAGGATAAAGGCGTTATATACATCCAGTGACAAGACCCAAAGAGTGTGAGTTCAATACCTGGTTAAGGCAGTGGAGGACTTGGAGAGGGGAATTAACAGGAGATAACTGATAACTGACATCCATTAAACATGGCACGTGGAACTAGAGCAGTCTACCCCAGTGAGCGAAATAAAGGGTTCAGTTCGACATTCCAACCAAGAAGGCCGGAGTGTACAATGGCCGAAGCGTTGTAATAAATATGGCGACAAAGATGAGGACAATAGTTCAAATAGTGTAAATAAATAGTAAATAAAGTTTCAGAGTGAAAATTAAATGAAAAAATTAAAAAAAACCTTGAATCACCCAATCAAAGGTCTTGCTGTCGGATGGAGTTTATCATTATACCCAGGCCCAATAATAATACAATGATTTGTGAAATATTTGAAAGTGTTATAGATATTTGTAATAGCTTGTCTTCAAGTCATACTTGGTTTCATTTCTGATTGCTGAATCTCTCTCAAGTTGATTTGCAATGACTTTCTTTTCTGTATTTGTCTATATTTCTGAGATGAGGTATTATGCACACTATTTCCATTATTCAGTCTGGTTAAGGCAGTGGAGGACTTTCAGAGGGGAATTAACAGGAGATAACTGACAACCATAAAAAACATGGCACGTCGAACTAGAACAGTCTCCCCAGTGAGCGAAATAAAGAGTTCAGTTCGACATTCCAACCATCTGAAGAAGGCCGTTGTAATAAATATGGCCACAGAGATGAGGACAATAGTCCGAATAATGTAAATAGACCACATTTTTTCTTTCATGTTTTAAATCACTGAAGTTAGTATCACTTTTCTATACGAGTTTAACTGCTATGATTACATTTTTGTTTTGTTTTATTACTAAAACTAAAATATTAAACCTAGAGAGCTTCTAATTTCAATATGTGGGGGGAAATGCAAGTTGTCGGAATTTGCTCCGATTAAAGCCTCTACAAGAAAATGTAGGGACAAAAGCGCGAAAATGCCGAACTGCTGTTCCCCCACCATCTTTTTTGGTTTCTTTTTCCGTGCTTTCTCTCTCAGGAACGTCTTCATATTAACGATTTGGAAACGCAAATGGAATATTTTCCGCATGAATAATAAGCAACCATGTTGTGTACCATTTTTTTTTAATATTTGTTTTGCACAAAGGGATATATATTTCTGTTATGCAAGGATTTATCTGCCTCCTTCCAATTTCTTTGGTTGAGGATGGGAAGAGAACAGATGCCAAAATCCGTTGTGGATTTTGCTTCGGCAGAAAGAAAACTTCCGAAATGACGTAGGCATATTGGCATGCGCTTTTTTTCTTAGAGTATTTCCGTGTCTGTAGAGGTGCTTCAGTCTATTTTTTACCTTTCCTAAAATAAAATATGGACGTTTACCAACAAAAAAACCCCCCAAAAAACAAAAAAACGATATGCAAGGAAAAAAAAGCTCTATATAATTATTTCTTAACCAGTTAGAATCGGCCGTCAAAAGAGACAACATATATAAAATTAACATTTTGTCAACTCATTACTCTGCTTAGGTTAACTTTTTTCCGCTTTTCTAATTACCATTCACCTCGCTTGGCAGGTTATGTCTTCCTAAACCGCCCTTCAGTGGAGCCTGTGTCTGTTAAGGTGACAATTCTGGGGTAGACGCCACGAGAATGTGCATACTTGACACATAAGTAAGACACGGCCTCTTTCAACACGACGTTCTGGATTTATGAGTAGACAAATTCAGTAACGTTTGCTAGCTTTCCTTTTAAGAGTCGGAGAGAAGATATGTAATACAGTGTTAATCTTTGTTCACATGTTCTTTTTCTATGAATTAAAACGTTCATTTAAATTCTTTTGACTTCTCCCTAGCCGTTTTAGTCTTTTTTTGTTTTTAATGTTTAGGTAAATATCTGTACCTACACAGTTACTAGAGTGTTTGCATATTTAACTATTTGAAGCAGTGCTTAAATAGACTGGTGCACGCGTAAGAATTAGGGAAATCTTTTTTTCGCAGAATATTTTTTGTAGATTAACATTCATTAAGTCAAGTCAAGTCATGAATTTAAGCAAACCATCACTTCTACAAGAGTTTCTTTTCTTGCACTTCCCACCCGTGAAATTCCCTTCCGTTTACCTGCTTCTTTGATAACTACAATCTTCAAAAATTTGAATGAAACATTTAATCGCCATCTTCTCGAATCCCGTTCATCTTTTGTTCTTTCTTCAGATCTAACTATACTCAGTCTTTTTTCTCACTTTTACTCTCTGTAACCCCCACCCCTGCGTACTAGTGGCATTTTCGCCTTGGGGTGAAATGATTAAAAAAACAAAAACAAAATTTAAAAAAAAACAAAAAACGTCACGATTTTGTAGAATAAAAAATATTGATTTTTTATCAATTTATAAGAGTGGAGCGGTTTATAATATCGATAAATTGCAAATTCTATCTGACTTTTTGCAGAGTTATTAGACTTTCCACTCGTGGAATTCTCTTCCGTTTACCTGCTTCCCTGATAACTAAAATCTTCAAAAAATCGAATGAAACATTAATCGCCATCTTCTATCTTCATCTTCTTGAAACTCATTCATCTTTTGTTCTTTACTCAGACCTCCCTATACTCAGTGTTTTTTCTCACTTTCACTCTCTGTAACCCCTTGCATACAAGTGGGATTATCACCTTGGGGTGAAATGATTAAAAAACAAAACAAAATAAAACAAAAAAAAACAAAACGTCACGATTTTGCAGAATAAAAAATATTGATTTTTTTATCAATTTATAGGGGGGGAGGTTCGATATTTATATTATACTATATATTTATATATATTTATATCGATAAATAGCAAAATCTATCTTTGACTTTTTGCAGAGTTATTGGACTTAGCTTTTATTTACAAATGTTGGGTTTCAAACTGGGCTTAACTTATTGATATTCTCATTTATTTTTTTTTAAATATTCCAAATTTTAAAAACTTTTCTTAAAAATCGTTTTTGGGATCATTTTTTTGGAGTAGGCACATCTAGAAACATTGATAGCATCGAAAATAATGATTTATCTTAAATAAAGAACACACGGATATCTACTGTTATTAATTTACTTAAATATTTATTCGTAAATTAAAAATGTGTGTATCCGTTGCTTTTTTAATTTATTTAAAAGAACTCGTTTTGTAAAAAAAAAAGTGTCTGTTTTCGCAAACAGAACAACTAAGTGCGGATAACTCTGCGAAAAAACAGAGATCGATTTTAAACTGTATCAATAATATCGAACAGAAGCCACCCTTCTAAAATTACAAAGAAAAAAAAACAATATTTTTCGATTCTGGCAAATGTTGCGCCTTGAGAAAGGTCGAATGAATGATGATTTGAAACTATTATTTCCCTCCAAATGTCTCCCTACTTTTTTTTTACGAGTGGGCCAGGCTACTTAAATAGTGCCGTCTTTGAATATATATTTTTCACTTTTATTACATCCCTGAGATGGTCACCACCGCGAAGAGGACATACACGATCTCACTCTCTCATTTCAAAGAAAGTCTGTCTTAGCATATCCACTGGAATGAATGAGATCTCTCTACCGATACTTTGTTTTTCGTTCAAAAGCTTATGTATTAGGTTGGTGCAAAAATAATGACGTAATAATGTCGTTTTTTGACGTATTTTGACATTATTACGTCGTTATTTTTGCACCACCCTAATAATAAATATGTTTGTTACTTTATGTCATTTTAATAATCCAGGATATTTGCATTTAAAAGGTGTCTCATCATGCGAAATATGTGTTTTATAGAGCAAAGTTTAAAAACAATCTGTTGTAAAATATTAATTATGGATGATAGTAGACTCATTAGAGATTTCTGTAACAAGAGAGTAAGTCCCAGCGTAAATATAGTGCCTAAGATGTATTCGATAAACCGTGATTATTTATCGTAAAATTGTCAATAGTATTAATTTAAAACACTTTGCTGAAATATTTTTATAGGTAAATAAATCCTTTTCCTTAACTAGAAGGAAATTTTACGCCTCCAGTGTTTTGAAAGAATCAGTATATGAATCATTTACTTTGGGGATGTCAAACGAACACTCGTTGCCTCTTTTGTAATGGAAAACCAATATTCGATCGGTGTATTCAGTATGTAGGTCTTCACCCACAAAAGTAATAGTGATTAACATTTTTGTTGTAAAGTATCAAAAGCAAAAATATATATAAATTCACTTCCATATATTTCGGTCTTATTAGTTGTCTAATCAATGTTTTTTAAAACAATAAACATTGTCGAGGAGTGAAGGTAGTTAAAATAATAGCGGTGTCAACGGAAAAAACCGTCTTTTTGACACTCCTTTTTTTATGCAGGCACGATCGTGCAAGTTTGCCAATATTTCTAGCGAATCTGACACAAGGTCAAAATTTAAGCCAGGTTTAACGGCATTACCGTGGAAAAATTGCTGAAGCCCCCTCGTAACTTCCTCATTTTGGGGATACCTTAGCTAATAATCCCAGCCCCCTCCCGAATGAGAGTTATTCCCTGGACAGATGCTCTCAGTCTGGGGCTTGAACATAATATTATTTTTCATTTTAAAAAGAAAAGGCTCTGGGAGCCAATGTTTCTTATCTATTTTCAATGACTAACGTCCAAAGAGAAATACATCTAATCGAAAAGTAAGTCGCTAACTGTTATAGTAACTGATATACATAACTTGAAGAAATTAGATTATTAGGCGTGTATAAAAGATCCTGTAAAGGACAGTTTTTTACCGGTGTATTCTGTATCTAGGTCTCCACCCTAAAAGTAATATCGATTAACATTTTTGTTAAAATATCAAGAACAAAAATATATATAAATTCACTTTCATATGTTTAGGTCTTATTAGAATTCTAATCATCGATTTTAAAAAAAATAAACTTTGCCGAGGAGTGAAGGTAGTTAAAATAATAGCGATGTCAACGGAAAAACCGTCCTTTTCAGACTTCGTTTTTTCTGTGCGCACGAATTACTAAGTTTACCCATTGGTAATTATAATTTGTTTGAATGTATGAAATAAGCTTTTTTAAAAAAATAAATGCCCGAGAAACCGATATTTCTTGAACTATGTTCTATGACCCACGTCCCGCCAAAAATACAATTAATATACAATTTGGATAATTGATATAGGCAGCTTGAAGAAACTAATTTATTAGGTGTGTATTAGAGATCAAGCAAAAAACTAGATTTCAACGGTGTATTACATATCTAGGTCCCCCCAACCGCACGCGCGCGCGCGCGCGCGCACACACACACACACACACACACACACACACACACACACACACACACACACACACACACACACACACAAAAGCGCCGAATACTTTTGTACATATTTAAATAGTTATTAAAATAGGGACATTCGATCTGATTATTTTTTCTGTTAATCCATCATCTCAATATTTTTAGTCCATGACTTCCTCATGTAATCAGATTTTTCAGTACGTCCACGTCGCTACTGAATGTGACACAAGGTCAACGTTTGAAGAGGATTTAACGGTAATACCGTCGAAAAATTGCTCAAATCCCTCGGAATTTCCCTGTTTGGGGATATCTCAGGCGCCGGGTAATAATGTGAGCTCCCTTCCGTATGCGAGGTACTGCCTGGAGAGATTCCCCCACTCTGGGACTTTTGCTTAATATTATTTTGAAACTTTCCCAGGTAAAGTGCCAGGGGAGTTTCTCATGTGAGAAGTTGAACCAACAAATAAATCATAACAGGCACATGCCACTTTGGAGTGGATCAGAATTTGAAAACGACTTAGACAACATCAGGAATATCCTTTTCTCCCTGATGGCATCGCTTTTTGCTAACTATGCTGATAACATAACGATTTATTCCTGTCTTAATAGTAAATCTGAGCGGTTCGATAAGATCAAATTAGTTGCTGGTGTACCCTCCGGCTCTGTGTATCTGGGATTTACGGCTGAATCATGTTGAAACACCGTACGATCGCCGAAGTTAAGCAAAGTCTAGCTTTGTTAGTATCTAGATGGGTGACCGCTTGTGAAAATCAGTTTCTGTAAGCTTGAATGTGTGGGTGGTATAATGGATAATGACTCAGAATTATAAATCGGAGAGCAGAGTTCCATTTCCATTTGCTTTCTCATATACACTTACGCGCAAATAC
The DNA here is from genome assembly GCA_963932145.1 of Acanthosepion lycidas. Classification (NCBI taxonomy): domain Eukaryota; kingdom Metazoa; phylum Mollusca; class Cephalopoda; order Sepiida; family Sepiidae; genus Acanthosepion; species Acanthosepion lycidas. Next base: position 27,553,197 of record OZ010592.1, on the reverse strand, counting down.
CCTTTGGAAAGGTATGAATCCATTTCTTCTCCACCAGTCCTCCAAGCTATGGGTTAATTAGCAAAGCTCGTATCACTAAAACCATTATTATCTATCCGCACCTGTTATCACCCTGTTATGGGTTTATTAGTAAGAAGTCATTTTTATCTACAAAAAATTTTAGAATCTAAAAATATTTTCTGGTTTAAAAAAAAAATCTGAAAAGGGTTGATAAACCGTAAATACGAATCAGTCAATATGTCTATCTGAGTAAACTTCACATAATTTTGAAATGAACCCATTTAAGATCTACGGCGGGGAGGAGAGAGATTATCCGCTTTTCGTTGTCCATGTATTGAACTTCACGAACCAACATGCTAATCTTCTTGGGACAACAGCTTAGGCGGATTAAAGGATTTAATCCCCCAGAGGATTAAAGCGTTAATTTGGTGGGATAGTCATTGTGAGTTCAATCCCTTGTTCGGAGAGTACAGACTTTGGCATGGACAAGAGAAAGATAATAATCTACCCTGTAAATTAAATAAAATATTCTGTTCGGAATTTAAATTACTCGCATCGATAGACAACGTTAAGAAGGCCGGAGAGCGCAAATGCCGAAACATTGTGATAACAACAAAGATTAGGAAAATAATATAAATAATAATAACGCCTGATCCCAGAAATTCAGACAGGAACATAAAAGTTGTTGAAAACCATGAAAACCAGGGAATGTTCTAGCCATGGGCAAAACATTGTGATAAACAACAAAGATGAGGATAATAGTCTTGAGTGTAACGATCACGAAGCCCGTGACCCATTAGGGTCGTAGAGGCACTATATATACCACCGCCACAATAGAAAATAACCTGACGGAGCCCAAACCTCTTCAGGCTGGTTTGAATTCAGAGTTTTTCCTTCTCCTAGACCGGTTGCCATCCAAGGCACTAGAACCCAGTCTGCCCTGCTATTTACTCCTAGCTAGGTGGGGAGAAGAATAGAATCATACCTTTCCCAAGGGTATTAGCACGTAAATGAATGTAATTGTTGTGGTAGGATCCACCTAATTTTCATAGTGGAGTACCGATCATATAAATATGGTTGGTACCGGGAAGGAATGAAGAGATTCAACCAGAGATCGACTGTCGAACTCTATGCATTAGCAGAGAGGAACCCGGACGAGGCTTTGTCGAAGGGCAAGGTTTCGTCCGGGGAGGTAGACAGGCCTTGAACCCGTCCAGGCGGGTTCAAAAAGGCTATATTTTTGGCCGAGCCTACGGTCTCGGAGATACCCACATTAAACCGGCCTTGTGCCACATTTTATCCTCGTGGGTGGATAGATAAATACAGAGATTCAACCAGAGACTCTGCCCGACTGCGACTCAGTAAACACATTCTCCAGGAACGGTCTTCCCAGGAATATACAAAAGACTATATGTAAATATTGTGTACATTTTCTTGTTTCAATACATTTTGTTCTAAGTACATTTTGTGTTGCATTATTATTCCATGCATTAGTCAAGTTTCAACAGTAATGGCCCAGCTGGAATTCGAACTGAAGCGTAAATTGCAGTCTGAGTGTAAATAATGTAAATAATGATAACTCCTCTTTATTGTGATGTTCACGACGTTTCGGCCATTGTACGCTACGGCCTTCTTCAGGTGATTGGAATTTCGAACTGAACCCTTTATTTTGTCCACCGGGGTAGATTGTTCGAGTTTCCTGGCCTTTTTCGGATGTCTCAGTAATCTCCCTTTAATCTCCAAGTTTTTTTTTGTTCACCACTGCCGTAGCCAGGCATTGAACTAACAACTCTCTCGGTCAAATCAATGAATCCAAGCAACGCTTTTATCCTCTGGGCTATGTGTCCTCAAGGAACAAAAATTTGGAGAGTTGAGTTAAATGGACATAACTGAGACACCCGAAAGAAGCATGGCACGTGGAATTAGAACATTCTACCCTGGTGGACGAAATAAAGGGTTCAGTTCGAAATTCCAATCGTCTGAAAAAGGCCGTAGCGTACAACGGTCGAAACGCCGTGAAGATCACAATGAAAAACGAGGACAATAGTCCGAACAATGTAAATAACGTAAATTACAATACCTCATCTCAGAAATATTGACAGATCCTGAAGAAAGACGGAGCGTACAACGGCCGAAACGCCGTGAACATCACAATAAAGATGAGGAAACAGCCCGAATAATGTAAATAATATAAATGTCGATACCTCATCTTAGAAATATAGACAGATAATAATAACTCCCACTCCTAGAAATTCAAACATGTAATTGATTAACATTTAGCACTCATTATTAATCCTCGGATCACCGATAATATTTATTTAAAATACTTAATTATAATATTTGTATGTTGCCTAGTAAAATTAACATCGAAAATAAATCTGTCTATATTTCTGAGATGAGGTATTATGTACATTATTTACAATATTCGGACTATTGTCCTCATCTCTGTCGCCATACTTATTACAACGTTTCGGCCGTTGTACGCTCCGGCCTTCTTCCGGTGGTTGGACTGTCGAACTGAACCCTTTATTTCGCTAGTCTGTTCTAGTTCCACGTGCCAGAGGCTTTAGTATTGGGCGTAGTTTATCGTCTTACCCAGGACGCGGATGTAGTTTATCGTCTTACCCAGGACGCGGATGTAGTTTAACGTCTTACCCAGGACGGAATTCCATGGATAAACAAAAAAGAAATCTGAACAGAAATGGAAACAGAAATGGATGCCTATACTTAGAATTAGAAAGAGACAGGTGAAATTTCTTGGACATGCAGTGAGGAAAGAGTGTTTGGAGAATTAGACACTCACAGTGCATATCCAAATAACAGGAGAAAGTAGTGAGATTGTGTGAATGGTGGTGGAACGGTGGGCGAGAGGTTTGTCAAAGGGGGAAACCTTCTAAGGGTATCAAGTGATAGGACGCTGTGTCGAGCCGCGATTTCCCAAGTCCTTAAAGCACACGGTACAGAAAAAGATTCTGTATCGAGGCTAAAATAATGATTTCCCGGATATTTTCATGCCAATTTAAAAGTTCGTAAATCGGGAGATAGTCGGTCCAGTTTGTTTTGTTAATTCCAATTCTGGATAATCTCATCGCAGGGGAAGAGACTTGAGGCAACAGAAATGTGGATCTACAGAAGGATGCTGAGAATCTCAAGGATTGAAATTGTGAACAATGAGTAAAAACTTTAGAGAGAATAAACAAAAATGATACTTATACTCAACGTCCGAAAGAGACTGTTGAAATATCTCGGGTACATAGTAAGGTAAGAAGGTTTGGCGAATTTGATACTCATAGGGTATATTGAAGGCGTGATATACAGAGGAAAACAGCGAATAACCAATCTGAACCTACGTAACGAGCTTGTCAAAATGGTTGGCGGAACAGGGCTAAGGAGAAAGAGCGAAAAGGAAAAATTACTAAGAACTACAAAGGACAAGAAACTGTGGAGAGCCATGATCAACAACGTCCTGAATGGAGAGGGCGCATAGAAGAAGGATAATCCGTGCTTATATTTTGCACTTTATCTGTTATTATGTAAAGTGCTGATTTGTTTGTTTTTTATGGCTTATCAACCCTTTCTTAGTTATTTAAATCCGAAACATATTTTGGTATTGTAAGAATAATGCTTTTTTTTACAAGTCCTACTATTTAATCAATAGCTTAGTGGGGGGGTGAAGGGAAGATGTGGATTTATATCTTTTCCAAAGGATAATTGCGCTTAAGTGTAAACCGCCGAAGTAGCAACTTGGATAACAAGAGACACCTGACACTTCAGATTTTGAATTGAAGTTTGAAAAGAATGTAAAAAAATATATCAGGAATAATCCTTTTTTGTTTGTCTAAAAAATGAATATAAGTTCTTTTTTATTTTATTTTCTGTTAAATCGGCGAATATTTCAACGGATAAATATTTTTCCAACGATAAAAAAAAATATGTTTTTCCTTTCCAAATATTATATTATATACATTTAATTGGGTGCTCAACATAAAGGAAACGTTATTAGATATTTTTTTCACTATTGTCGTAGTTGAAAGAAGATTCGAGCACACCATTTATTGAAGGATATCCATTTGTTTATAACAAGGTACAGTTTTTGTTTTTTTTAAGCATTTCACCCCAAGCAAGGCTACCATGCAAGTGGTTACAAAGAGTGAGAGCAAGAGTAAATGGCGCGGGGGAGGTTGAGCAATGGATATAGAGAAAGACGGAGATCAGGATCAAGGCATCAGAAAATATCGATTGACATTTCATTTGAATATTTGAAAACTATAGCTATCAGGGAAGCAAGTAGGAGGAAGGGAGTTCCACTGACGGGAAGTGCGAGAGAAGAAGCTGTTGGGGTCGAAGAGGCGGTTACATTTAACAGTTTTGACAGTGAAAGGGTGGGACCGAGATTCCAACCCAGTAGCACGCTTAAATTCATGCAGTTGGGGTGTCAGTGAAAGAAGCTCGTCAGAGCAGTTGCCATGAAAATATTTGTAGAAGAGACAGAGGGAAGCCACATCACATCTGTGACTGTAGACGAGATGCCAGATCAGGGCCTATTACATTGCAT
>OZ010592.1:27483642-27543642 GCA_963932145.1 Acanthosepion lycidas | reverse complement strand
TTATTAAACGCAATAAAGTGTTGAAAGAAGTTATTAACAGCGATACCTTTTTAGAAAAAAATATTAGCAGAAATACTTTTTGAAAAAATTATTACCAGGAATAAAAATCTTGTCGGCATTAAATAACCCATTGAGGTTGATAATCTGTAAAACAAACCAAAGCAAAATGATGAAATTATTCTAATATTTTGTAAAGCGCGATTTAATAAATAAAAATTCCATAGAAAGGATACAGTGTTTTACATGGCTTCATTTTTTCGACAATATGTCTGTCTTTTGAAAGTTGAGTTTCAAAATCCTTACAAGTATAAAATTATGAAAATACAAGACTTCCTTGTGTACAAATTACTCCTTGGAGTGATTTGTAGAACGATTATTTATCATCTCTCAGTTGCGTCTCTGCCTTTTGGCAGAGTGCGCTCAGGAGCAGCTCCTTCAAAGGACAGTCACAACTGAGGAAAATTATACTGAGAGGTGCCCGGCCCTGTAGAACAGCTGCCCGAGGCCGTGCCTTCTCATTGCACTAGAGAGAAGGATCGGTGCACCGAAGCCAGTCCAACTGGGCCAGTCCAACCGACGGTTGCAGCGGCTCGGGGAAGTTTTGTTCCTTGCCCGGGTGTACGCGCTCGGGCTCCCCACATTAAACCTCACCTCGTGTGTGTGTGTCCGGGGGTGGAGGAGTAAATATAAAACAATCGCTTCTTTTTTTTTAGAAAAAGAGGTCGTAATGGGGATCACTAGCATTGTTGATCATTTTTATACTTGTCACCCATCGCGTTTCGGTATGAAAAATCAGAGACCAGAGTTCGAATTCCAGTAGGGTTCGTTACATTCACTTACGCACAAATACCCCTCAGAAAGTTATGAATCCATCTCTTCCCCTCCAGATATGGATTAAATAGTAGAACAAACTGTTTTTTTTTCTAGTTATGTCTGTCAGCCAGTCTGAATCCAAAATCGTACGTAGCACTGGGAAGTAGTTCACAATTACACTACGATGCAGACCCCCACTTATTATTGTGGCATTTTTCTTAATATTTTACTACAAGTTTTATTTTATGTTATTTTTGTTGCTTTCAGATTTCTTAACTTTTTAACAGTTATTTTTTTTTATTATTAGTTTTATTCTATCTTAAATTTTTTAGATTAAACATTTTCGCAATTATTAAGTTTTTCGCTTTCCTTTGGATTACAGTGTCACACTTTCCGTCCTCTGTTAAAACACTCCCCAGATATTTATATTGTTGGACTTGCTTGATTTTGGTATCTCCAATATGTAATTTGCATGTTGGCCTGTCCCTTTTGTGTCTGATATCATCACAGTCATCTGCATATCTAATGTTGTTACGATTGTGGCCGTCAATGATAAATCCTGGTAGGACTGCAAGGAAAGTTGGTCCTCTGTATCCCAACAGAATATTTTTCTCGCTTAAGTCCATCCTTCACATCTACAAATCTACCATTCGTCCATGCATGGACTACTATTGCCATATAAGGTCTGGTGCCCCCCCCCGCTGTTCACCTCGAGGTTCTTGACGTATATGTAATATGACAGCTCCTGACTTGGAGTCTCGATTCCAGTCACTTTCTCACTAACATAATCTGGCTTCCCTCTGTCTTTTCTATAAATATTTTCATGATATCTGCTATGACAAGCTATTTTCACTGGTACCGCAGCTGCGTGAATTTAAGCGTGCTACTAGGTTGGCATCTCGGTCTCACTCATTTACTGTAGGAATAGTTAAATGTAACCACCTCTTCTACTCCAACAGCTTCTTCTTTCGCACTTCCCGACAGTGTAACTCCCTTCCACTTACTTGTTTCCCTGATAACTATAATCTTCAGAAAGTAAATGTAATGTCAATCGATATCTTCTGTTGCCTTGATTCACGTTATTCTTTTTACTCTTTCCTCAATCCTAAATTTTAATACAACGTCAACCGCCATCTTCTATCTTCATAAATCCCGTTCATCTTTCCGAAGTACTTTCTATACCCAGTCTTTTCCCTTACACTCTCTGTTGTTCCTTGCGTACTAGTGGCACTCCTGTCTTGCTTGGGTTGAAATGCTTAAAAAACAACAACAAAAACTTCTATTCTCTCAGGATAGCTTTACTTTAAAGGTTGAATAAGTCCGGCGAGAAGGCGCATCCTTGTTTTACGACCCTTTCTACTTTTGTGTAGTTATTGAATTCTTTTTCTATCCTGATGAAGGGGGTTAGTTCCTAGCTCTATTTTGTTCTAACATCCTTCCCATGTAATTCAAGCTTATCTCTAGCACTTCCAACAGTTTTATTTTAAGCGTTTTTGTATAACCTATAAAACATAGGTATACATATCTACGCATTTGTATTGCTGTTTCTAGCATTTTAATCGTAAAATCCGGATTCCTTCTTTAACTAAGTTTCATTGTTCTTGTCAGTCATTTAAGTACCATACATGATACACGCTTGATCAATGATAACTCTTTCGATTCGTTTTTTTCTGTGGTAGACTTGTTGCCAACCAAGGCTATAGGATCCAATCTGTTATATTTTTAACCATAAGAGGAGGTGAAGAGATGGATTCATACTTTTCTCAAGTATATTTGCGCGTAAGTGAATGTAGCGAACGCGACTGGAATTCGACTCTCCGAGTTCTCATTCTTAGCTCTTAACCATTACACAACATCCAATGCTTTACTTAACCAGAAAATTTAGGTGAAACTAAAATAATTTTACATGCTACTTCATGAAAAAAATATTCCGAAAAAGAAAAAAAAGCACAGATTCGCTGCTCGTGGCCAACGGCCCGAGTTACGCTAATAAGTGTGAAAATAAATCGATACCGTGTATAAATTTTCGAAAATATATAAATTGGAGCCAAAAGATATAGGAAAACCTCCTCACAGTATGTTGTTTTCAGCATTCCTTATTTAATTGACTCGTTGAAGCTACATGTGTCATATTAACATGAATTATGTGCAACCCACCGAAGCCGTATTATAAATATCGCGTTCAGTATCAATTTATCACATTTACCGAGACATGTAGAATCTCTGTTTACACGTATAAATATATGTACATCCACAGGCATTCCTACCCTGTCGTCTTGGGGGCTGGATAAACTTCAACTATATTACTTGCAGATGCTGACCTCCAATAGAGTGAATCATTGCGCCTTCGCGGTTTAACGTTTCCAGGTGACATGAAAATGGAAAGATTAGATTAAATCAATTGCAATATCTGCTGCTAGGAATGTTGTTTCACTGTGCCCTGCTAGACAATTTTCCTCTCCAGAATTTATCTTATATACAGGGTGTCCATAAAGTTCGTGTGCACTTTAAAAAATCTATAACTTTCTTTGTATTTGCGATAGAAATAATCTGTAAAAATGTTATAAAGTTTAATGTACCTAGTTTTAAGTATAGGTAAAATAACTAATGTGATTGCAGGCATTACTGTAAATCAGTTGGCAAATGTTTTCCGTGAACTGCAAAATAGTATTACCCTTTGTATTACTAATGATGGAGGACATGTGGAAACTTAAATAAAATTTCAATAAAACCTTAAAAAATATAGATTTATTTCTTTCTAATCCTTTTTACAAATTATTTCTATCGCAAATACAATTAAAGTTATAAATTATTTTAAAGTTCACACGAACTTTATGGACATCCTGTATTTATAAGTCTACCATTTGTCCATGCATTGAATATTGCTGACATCTTGTTTGGTGATTCTGTTGTGTGTTTAGAGACTCTTGATAGAATTCAAAGAATAATCTGCAATATTATTGGCCCTGACCTGTCATCCCGGCTTCAGTTACTTTCACTCCGACGTAACGTAGCTTCACTGTGCCTTTTCTGTAAATACTTTCATGGTAATTGTTCTGATGAACTTTTCTCTATGGTACCTAGACTTTATGAATTTGTGTGGAATTGGAAACAAGCTCTCATCGTTTTACTGTTTCGAGAACGTTCGTCCGGTTTCTTCCTTTCCAGTCAACTTTAATTTTTAAAAATATAAATGCAATGGCAATCATTATTTTCTCTCTTCTTAATTTTTGTTCTTTTATCATTCTCTCTCTTTAATAAGGTTTTTCTTATATTCTTCCATTCAATAACCCATTGCGACTTAGAGGCTTTATTGCCTTGCTTTGGGAGCAATGGTAAAAAAAGAAGGAGGAAGACCCACTCTCAAAAGGGCTAGCCATTACATAAATGTTTATAGCAATAATTCCCAACGTGGAGCACATGCCCCACCGGTGGGGCATGGTAATATTTTGGTGGGGCATGCGTAGGATGTGCACCCTTCGGCTAACGATGCCAACAGAATAAGGGGACAATTTGAGAATGAGTTATTAACAGTGAATAATTTTCTAGAGAGTCTGAGTGAGAGTGTTTAATGTTAAGGTAATGTGTGTTAATACATACGTTGCATATACGGTATGCATACATAAAAAAAAATTGAGTGTATGTACGTACATGTGTAATTGGCATACGGGGTATTTCCCGTCTTCCCACACTCGCTTGTCTCGGTCAACAAAGTAGAGGGCGTGATGCATGTCACTGGAAGAGCCCATATTTTGTCGGCCAATCAGCGCGTGCGAGCATTCAGTTTGCTTTTCAATGTTCTCTATTATATGTTTTGAAACAATATATATTTAACTGTCTTTTTGCTTTTTTAATTTTTCTTTCATGGACGCCTTGGTCTTTGGAGACTTGTTTAGAGACCAAGCTAATGGCCTTTTAAGCTTCCTTCACGTGAATTGCAGTAAAATTTTGAATATGTAAGAATTAAATATTACGGAGGAGACGCCAGAATTTTAGAAATACCAAAGTGGGGTATGACCCAAAATCGGTTGGGAACCACTGGTTTATAGGCTTAAATATAAACGTTCAATATTAATCTATATGGTAAAATATAACTGAGTAATATTTGCCTATAGGTTTAAATATAAACGACTAATATTTGCCCATTGGTTCAAATTTTAGCGATCAGTATTGACTTCCATATTTCTTAGTTGCACCATTCGAGACCTTCACAGCTATTAGTCACAAAATCACATCCACTGAAAAGACTATTCCGCATTTCCATCTTATTCCATTTCTATGGAGAAAGTTCCAGCCAGACAGCTTCTTCTCTGGAACTGTTGCATTGTGGGACAAACTCTGAAGATGATAATGTTAACCTCTTCATTCCTAAAGTCAACCGTTATCTATCCTACATACCCTCATAATATGCGCCTCTTGCGCCATCATCGTATATGCTTACAACATTACCATTTCGTGGATCTCCATTGGTAGACTTATAAATATGGCAGATGGATTCTGGCGAGAAAGATTCCCAAGCACAACACAGTGAACCAACTTTCCTTGCAGCAGACTTAGCAATCGATACAATATAATCTTTATAATCTTTCGTTATTTAACCCATAGCTTGGGTCGGGAACAATTAATCGATTCCTATTTTTCATAAGGTTGGAATTCGAAGATATATATATATATATATATATATATATATATATATATATATTGTTACTATCCGCGATTGCAAGTAGGCGCTGGAAATGTTGAACATATACCTCACGGAATAGGTAGAGAATACTGTATAAAGATTTATCACCTTCCTCAAAACAGGCAAAATTATCCGGTTCAGAGGAAAGAGCTCTTAGTTTCAGCTAAAAATAAAACACCTTTCTAACTACGTTAAGTGCATACATCACTTACTTTCTAGCCAATAACTTATGAAGCGACATAAAACTTATTAGGAACAAATATTTATAGATACCCGTCTATATATTATATCCCTTGGTTTAATTGACTTTGTAAGGTAGGTCAACGGTACCTGATTCCAATTAACGCAGTCCTTTTGCGCTGAACGCATTTTCGTTGCAATAAACTAGTCCGGACATCTGACCAGAAAGGTAGGACGCACAATATAAAATGCTTACTTTCTTCTGTATCAAGAAATAGCTATTTACCATATCTCCGTTATCACCATTAATATCAGTTATTGATTGGTCGATGATAAACACTTTCTTCTCGAAATCGCGCCAAACCAAACTTTCAAATATTGAGATCGTAACGCTGATTTAACATCAAATCTTTTGTGTCGTATGGTTGAAAAGAGCAACCACCGGTGTGATGTCAGTAGATACTATGTCGTTAGTCAGTTGCTGTTTATTTCGACCTGAGGCAAGACTTGTCTGTCCACATCAGGTGCTACGTAACTCCGCAGAGAAGACGGACGTCCAAAGCCAAGAGTGGTAGGGTTAATCACCCAGAAGAAACATAGAGGACACCAACAACCTTCCCTTTTTCCCGTTGGAAAATATTACTAGTTAGCTCCACTCTCTTTTTGTCGCTTTCATAATACTTGCATATATGTGTATATATATATATATATATATATATATATATATATATATATATATATATATATATATATATATGTGTGTGTGTGTGTGTGTGTGTGTGTGTGAAAATATATAGAAAATAGGAAAGAACTGGTTAGGTAAATAATCTAAAGTTCTTTAGTATTTTTGTTATTATTTTTAAAAAATAGTGCTCGATACAAAAGTAGAGCATAAATATAATTATTTATTTAAAAATATGATTCCAACACGCTACATAAGAGGTTTCATGTTTCAAAACCAGAGCCGAAAACTTCAATATAATTATTTGAATTAAATTGAATTAAAGTAAGCTCTGTTCCATCTTCAAGCGAAATTTTTTGGGGAATCCACTTGAAGATGGAACAGAACTTACTTTAATGTTAGCCACTGCTTTCAGCTATTCTGTTCGGTCTGTGTATGAATGTGTTAGTATATCAACTACATCAACGATATAATAATGCCTGTAATGGGGAAATGTCCACTGGGGATATTCTTTCTGCCATAGACCCCCCCCACATAAACCGGTAATCCCGACGTGATATTAACGCGCAACCTTTTGAATATCATGTTTCGATTTCACGAACGTAGCTTTGGGATATTATTCCAGATTTATTCCAGACTTTCAAGTGGTCTGCAAAACCTATAAGGAAGTGATATGCTTTTCCGCAATTACTGAAGTCTCTGGTATTAATAGTCACAGCAAAGCGGTAATAGTAAGTGGCCCTATCGTAGCCTGACGTCACGGAAATGCAGTACATCGGACCTGTTTTAGTTATGTTCCGATATATGGTGATTCAGTGTGAATACTAGTTAAACTGCTCATCGTACGGCAATTCGTCCGCCTAAACGTGTCATTGAAGGTAATTGCTACATTGCATTGCCTGCTGACCACTGACGCCCATTCATAAACCACAAGTACTCAAGGTTCTCCAACAATGATAGATTATTCTAGGATAATGAATAATACACACTACTTCCAAATTAAGTCAGTAAGGAAACCGACATTAATATTGGAAAGAGCAATAACAGCTACTGGACTTGAAAAACATTTTTCTGAAAAGGCTTGAAAGGTAGTCTTCATATATGGTGGAAACAGCGATAATAGCTACTGGAAAACATACTTTTCTGAAAAGGCTAAAAAGATTGTCTCCCTCTATACTGGAATGAGCGATAACAGCTACTGGTCTTGAGAAACATTTTCCTGAAAAGGCTAGCAAGGTAGTCTCCATCTATTCTGGAAAGAGCGATAACGACTACTGGTCTTGAGAAACATATTTTCCTGAAAAGGCTAGAAATATAGTCTCCATCTATACCGGAAAGAGCGATAACAGCTACTGATCTTGTGAAATATATTTTCCTGAAAAGGCTAGAAAGGTAGTCTCCATCTATACTGGAAAGAACGATAAAAGCTCCTGGACTTGAGAGAAATATTTTCCTGAAAAGGCTAGGAAGATTGTCTCCATTTATACTAGAAAGAGGAATAACTGTTAGTAGACTAGAGAAACAAATTTTCCTACAAAAGCTAGAAAGATTATCTCTATCTATGCTGGAAAGAGCGATAAAAGCTGCTGGACTTGAGAAATATATTTTTCTGAAAAAACTAGGAAGATTGTCTCCATTTATACTAGAAAGGAATAACAGCTAGTAGAGTAGAGAAACAAATTTTCCTACAAAAGCTAGAAAGAGTGTCTTCATCTATACTGGAAGGAGTGATAAAAGCTACTGGAAAACATACTTTTCTGAAAAGGCTAAAAAGATTGTCTCCCTCTATACTGGAATGAGCGATAACAGCTACTAGTCTTGAGAAACCCGTTTTCCTGAAACGGCTAGGAAGATCGACTCCATATATACTGGAAAGAGCGATATGTGCAACTGGAGTAGAGAAACATATTTTCCTGAAAAGGATAGGAAGATTGTCTCCATCTATTCTGCAAAGAGTTATAACAGTTACTGGACTTAGGAAACATCTTTTTCTGAAAAATTGTTTCAAGGTAAATATTTTATGAATTTCAACCGACTGCATTACTAGCTGCTCGGTCAATGAATGCAAAAACTTTCCTTATAAAAAAAAAAACGGCTAATATTACTTTTAACATTACCCCTGACCTGATCCGGATACTTCCTCCATCGTACCCTGTGACTAAACACATCGCACTCTTCCGCAATAAGACTTAACTAGATATCTGAAAACTTCATACTTGTCTAGTTTCGGTTTGGTGAGACTATTTAACCCATTGTCGGGAGTTTTGTATTCAGAGTTATGCTTTTCCTTGACCGGTTTTCACCCAAGGCTTTATAGGACCCTGTCTTTTCTCCTATTTACCCATAGCTCGTTGGAGAATAGATGGATACATAACTTTCCGAAGGATATTTGCACACGAATGAATGTAACAAACTCGACTGGAATTCGAACTCGATTCGCCGATTCCGCAATCAAACTCGCTATCCATTACGACATCTTAACTACAATAGTCCACCTGTAAATAATGTATACATTTTACATTTATTTATTTCAAAATTTGATGTTAGATTTTTGGACCAGATCGATTTATACACGGGTCATTTTTAAAAATCATACCCGCTACCCTATGCATGGAAGTAAAGCCACGAAGACTCACGGGTTTACCGAGTGTGAAAAAAATAAGAAAAAGAGAAACATTATTCTGAAAAAAGAATGATAAAAGAGTAATAATTAAGACAGTAGATAACCATTGACATTGCATTTATATTTTTGAAGATCAAAGTTGGCTGTAAAGCATGGAGTTGGAAGAGTGTTCCACAAGTGTGAAGTGAGTGAGAACAATAAAAGAGTAACCAGGAAGACAGTAGATAATGATTAACATTGCATTTAAAGTTTTGAAGATCAAAGTTGACTGGAAAGCATGAAGCCGGGAGAGAAATCCACAAGCAAGAAGTGCGAAAGAAGAAACTGTTAGCATAGAACTTACGGTTATATCCCGTCAATTCAACTGCGAATTAATGAAATCTTGGCGTCAATCTAGTGCTGCGCTTAAATTCATAAAGTCTAGAGACCATAGCGAAGAGTTCACCTGAACAATTACCATGAAAGTATATATAGAAAAAAGAACAGACAGGCTGCATTACGGCGGTGAGAAAGTGACTGAAGCTGAGATGCCAGGTTACGACCAATAATATTGCCGATTCTTTGGATTTTATCAAGAATCTCTAAATCAATAGCAGGATTCCGGACCACATTTGACAGCAATATTCAAACCAGGGACGAACGGTAGACTTATAAATATGTAAGATAGATTCAGGAAAGAAAAACGGTCTATTACGTCACTGTGAAACAACTTTCTTAGTAATTCCACTTCATGACTGTCTAGAATGTCGGCCCGAGAAGGTGCAACGAGTCAGTTTCCTGGAGGTTAGCATTAGCCATGCTGGTGTGAGGCAGAAAGGGGTCATTCAGATGTTTAATAGAGATAAGTTTCATTTCGGAGGCGTTAAAGTTAACATGCCAATACTTGTCCCAGTTCACAACAAACTGTAGGACATTTTTTAGATCAATTGCCAATTTGACGTTATCAAACTAATCAGATTTACTATCGAGACAGGAGTGAAATCTCTTCAGCTATACGGTCGAACTCTCTGCCTTCGGGAAGAGAGGAACCCGGACGAGGCTAGGCCGAAGGGCAAAGTCTCGTTCGGGCTGGTAGACCGACCCGATCCCGTTTATGCGGGTTCTACGGGGATTTTTTGGCCGAGCCTAAGGGTTTGGATGTCCGACGTTAAACTCGGTCTTGTGCCACATCTACCCTCGTGCTGGTGATGTTAGTATGTGTGTGTGTGGGGGGGGGGCTAGTAAATGCCGACAGGAGTAAATGATTGTATCAGAAGTATAAATACCAATTTGAGAACTGATGGCATCAAGAAGGTCATTGATGAAAATTATGAACAAAGTAGGTTCAAGGATAAAGCCGTAGGGGACACCTGCATTAGCACAAAAAAGATCTAGAAGACTGGCCGTTAAAGATAACCTTCATTTCGCTATTTGATAGAAAAAACTAAATCAGTTTAAAAGTTCGACCGGAAATACCATATGGCTGGTATTTAATAAAAGAGAAATGTCGGACGGGTCCGGATGGAATGGCTGAACTTAGAAGGATTATTCAACCCTTGTGGGAAGTCTTGTTCTTGATAAGGTGACAGAACAACTGTGGTGTTTCCGTCAATGAAGTTACGTTATCTGAATTGATTGCAGTTCATATTGGTGCTCAATCTAATTCCTGATCTAATTATTCTTTCTTTCAATCAATATATTTCTTCGATTTCGCCACCAATCAATCATCGGATTTGCCTTGGAGCTAACAAACGAGGTTCCAGTAGAAGTCACGAGACTAAATGGATCGCTGGGTGCCAGTAATTAATGGTAATGGGTTAATCTTGACTGATCAGAAGCGGTAGGGATTAGAACTCACGGAATTGGTAAGGAATTAAAAAGAAATGGTGTAGGTGAGGGTTAGAGAGAGGAAGAGAGAGAGAGAGAGAGAGAGAGTGAGGATGGGCATATGGAAATGGGGGAAGGGTGCGTGAGAGAGGAAAGAAGTAGGCAAAGAAAAACGAGAGAGAAAGAGTGATAGAGATAGAGGCGGAAGAAACTTTGTTAGAGAGAAGAAATGATATTCAAGAGTGATAAGAAAGTGGGGGAGTGAAAGTGAGATGGAAGGAGCTGTGTGAGAGTGAAGAAAGGTTGTAAGAAAAGGAGAGAGAGAGAGAGAGAGAGAGAGAGGACGAGATATGAAAAGGAGCCAGAGAAAAGAGAAAGAATGTGAACGTGTGTGAGAGGGAAGGGAAGAACCGTGGGAAAGAACTTGAGAGAAAGAGAGATAGAGAAATGAAAAGGAGGGATAGAAAAGAGAAGGAATATGTGTGTGTGTGTGTGTGTGTGTGAGAGAGAGAGGGTGAGAGAGAGAGGGAGAGATAGAGAGAGAGAGAGGGATATGTGAAAGGATTTTCTCAGAAAAATACTAAAACGATAAAAGAGAGAGAAGTTAACATTATCCTTAAACTCTCGGTCACGATGACTTCTTTCTGTTAGCACAAACCAATGATGGCACCCAAACAATTTCGCCTACCCAATTTCATTTGCATGTGGCCTGGTTTCTAAAGGTGCCACCAAGAATTTGGAATATAAGTTCCCTTATAAAGTGGTAAGAATCGAACAGGGTCTCCTATTTTTAAAACGGGCGGGCACATACCCTTGTGTGTGAGAGTGTTTTTCATAATCTTATTTATTATAAAACGCAGGTTGTGTGTGTGTGTGTGTGTATGTGTGTCTGTCTGTGTCTGTACGTTTATATATTGGATCGGATTTCCTACATTTTTCAACCGATTTCAACAAAACTTCACAGGACTACGTAAAATTACCTTGCCGTGGTTCTGACAGCGCCAAAAATTGAAAAACACAATTGTTTTTGCACGAAATCAATTTGAAAACACGATAAAACACGATTCTGTCGCCAGAATGAAAGGGGGACAACTCATATCGAGTTATACTTATTATAAAACCCAGGTTGTTTGTGTGTGTGTGTGTGTGTCTGTGTTCATTTATATATGGGATCGGATTTCCTACATTTTTCAACCGATTTCAACAACACTTTTTTTGGCAGGTAGTGTTTCTTATTGTCTTGCACACTTTTGTCTTTATTTTTACATTCAGAATGCTTTAAAAATTACATTTACAAGACAATTGTTTATAATAAAATTCTATTCAATCGATAGACTCATAACGATTGAAAACAATGTTTTTGTTTGAGTTTGGGTTTGACCAATTCGTAAAAAAAACCCAAAAAAACAAAACAAAAAAAAAAATAATTAAGACGTGTGTCCATCAACCTTAAACAATAATCTTTGTCAAATTTATTTTTCAGTCTTTATGATGGTCGATACTTGATCTATCTCTTACTGTTACATCCCCGGGCAACGCCGGGCTCTCCTGCTAGTGATCTACAAAAGGCAGGGATCAGTTTTACACTATATCTATATTATGAACAGAAACCCGTTCTAAAAATGATAAATAAATATTTTTCCATTCTATCGAAAGACTAAAGTGGGGTGGGGGTTGCCATCATGATCAACTACATTCTGAAGGGCCATAGCATTTAAAATAGGAAAAAGGAAACAAAATTTTTTCCGGCTAAACCAATATATCTGTTCGCCTCTGTTGCGTCAAACCGCTTCGAAATTATTGTCAGTGTTTGTATGTTTCGCGTTTATATCGGTGACGGAATTTTATATCCATGTCAATAATATATTTCCACTGTTGTTCTACATTTGGGTAATACAAATTAATTCATTATAGCCAATTATAATATATTTTGTTTGCTTCCCGAATATATGTTTCTTTTCATCTCGGAATTGTATTATGTGCATCCATTATGTTAAATCATAAATAATTCTTGTTTTGTTTAACAACCATCTTTGTTGTTTTCCCTAAGAGCATGTGGAAAGCAAATTTTCAACTTGCTGACTTTCCTTATCTTTTTTCTATGTGTCGGCAACACACGGTGGATCGTGATGTGTTTAACATATTTGCTATTCCCCAAGTACTATGCCAGGAAGTGCTTTCCACAAAGGGCAAGAATTTGACTTTTTTTTTTACATTGAAGTTCATACTATACAAGGCAATAGAGCCACTCGAGGTAGAAGGTTACAAAGAAACATAGTTTATGCGGATATATGGGGAAGATAATGGTTAACGCCAGACTTGAGCAGGTTAACATTATAGTGATTAGAGAAATATCCTCTTGAGAGTCGGTTCCACAAAGCAACGATTCGTGGGAAGAAGCTGCTTGAGTGGAACTCAGCAGCGGAATACGAAGGGAATTAGGGTGGTTCGCTTCAATGGGCGTGGCATGGCGGGTCTTAGAACTGGTAGGACTAAGGAATGTAGTTCGTCTGAGAACTTTCCATGGAAATAACAATAGAGCAGTGAGAGGCTTGCTACGTTTCGTCTGTGAGAAAAGAGGTTATAAGGTGGAAAATAATTCATTACCAACATGGACGCGGAGACATTTTCGAGTCTATCGTGACTCAAAAGCTTCAGCGCATATATATCAGCGGTAATACATTTTTGGCCTGGCCTGGCTCTTGGAGAGGTATCAAAATCCGATAAAGGTCCCTACCTAGTTTCAGCCCCCGAAAACGTATATCTAGGAGAAAACTTTCTCAAGTAATTTTCTACTTACCAATCAATTATGACTCCTACCCAATAAACGCTACATATGTTGACTATATTTCTGAAATGAGATATTAGAATTTATTTAAATCGTTAGGACTGTTGTTCTCATCTTTATTGTCACACTCACAACGTTTCAGTCGTTGTATTCCTCGGCCTTCTTCAACATCTGTCTCTATTTCTGAGATGAGATATTGTAACTATTTACATTGTTCAGACTCTTTTCCTCATCATTATTGTCAAGTTCACGACCTTTTGGCCGTTGTATGCTCCGGCCTACTTCAAGGTCTGTCTATATATCTGAGATGAGGTATTTTAAAATTACACTGTTCAGACTGTTGGTCTTATCTTTAATGTCACATTCACGACATTTCGGCTGTTGTATAGTCCGGTCTACTTAAGGATCTGTCTGTATTTCTGAAATGAAGTATTTTAACTATTTACACTATTTAAATCGTTAGAACTGTTGTCCTCATCTTTATTGTTACATTTACGACGTTTCGGTCGTTGTAAGTCTCGTCCTTCTTCAGGATCTGTCTATATTTATGAGATGAGGTATTGTAAATACTTACACTATTTACATTATTTAGACTGTTGTCCTCACTTTTATTGTCAAAATCTCGACGTTTCGGCCGTTGTATGATCCAGCCTACTTCAGGATTTGACTATATTTCTGAAATGAGATATTGTAATTATTTACACTATTTACAACGTTTGGACTGCTGTCCTCATCTTTATTGTCACATTCACGACGTTTCGGTCGTTGTACGCCTCGGAATTCTTCAGGATCTGCCTAAATTTCTGAGATGAGATATTGTAACTATTTACACTATTTACAACGTTCGGAATGTTACTCTCATCGTTATTGCCATATTCACAACGTTTCGGCCATTGCACGCTCCGGACTTCTTCAGGTGATAATTGTTGTAATTTTGAACCGACCCCTTTATTCTGTTAACGCTATAGATTGTTCTAATTCACTGACTTTTCTGGATATCTTAGTTTCAGTTAATTTCCTTCAGTAACTCAACTCTTTAAGTTTTTGTTCTCTCTGCTGTTTCAAGTCACTTCAACCAACGCTTTTATTCACTGAGCCCATTGCCCTTGGGGACACAAATGAGTGAATTTTTTTTACTTATAAATGTCTCAGAATCATTTGTTTTTACCAGAGCTCATATTACGATTTTTTGTTATTGTTATTTTTCTCTATCTCTCTGTTTTACTGGCCCCTATACCTCTTAAGCCGTCCAAGCTTAAACATGAATACAATTAATTGAAACTGAGACATCCAGAAAAGGCATGGCACGTGGAATTAGAACAATCTACCCCCGTGGACTCAATAATGAATACGGTTCGAAATTCTTAGGTACATCACCTGAAAAAGCCAGGAGCGTACAACGGCCGAAACATCGTGTGTATGGCAATGAAGATGAGGTTAACAGTCCAAAATCTGTTAGGTAGATAAGTCGCTGTTTCCTTCAGTTTCTATTTCCTTCAATATGCCATGTGAGGGAAAAATTCGCCCAGCCTTCTTTCCTCATTAGCTGTCGAATATGTTTCGAATGTTTTTATTTTTTTATTTTAAGTATAAGCGTTCTTTTTGTTTCTATTTTTCTTAAAACTTCCTAGTTTCTCGTATCTTCAGTCTAGAGTATTCTCAGCACCTTTCTGTAGACCCACGTTTCAGTTGATTCGCGTCTCGTTCCCTTGTGTCAAATGTAGATTATTCTTTAATTCACTGTGTACGCTGCCACTACCGCCAAAATACCAGGGAATGTTAGTAACTAGGATGATATATTCGTCAATACAGTTACTTCCCCAAAGCAGAAACTATGATGTACACTTTAGCACACCAAATTATTGCTCTCGTAACTCGTTCTCAGTGTTGGTATAATGCGAATGTTAAATTTGTCAGTAGTTCAGTGGTTATCAATCATGAAGAATTTCTTTCTTTAAAGGGGCAATTTATTACTACAAGGAGGAATTTCAGTTCCAGATTGGCAGTTTTCAGTGTTGCACTAATGGATACGGCGATGCATCTTTTGTGTCGGATAGCCTTGATGGGAGAGAAGTGTATTCCAAAATATATTAAAAGGACTGGTAGTTAATTGTGGGTGGGGGTTGTTGATAAATCGAGAACACGAGGCTTAAATCTTCATTACATAACATTTGACTGACATCGATATTTCGTTATTTACTCTCAGCCAGTCTGTGATATGCAAGCGGCCTCGTCCGATACGTGGACCTTACATTCTCCGCCTGAGTGTTTGAGAGACTGTCGCAATCTACCTCGTATTTTGACTTATATAATGATCTCGCCAATATTTTCGTTCCCATGTTTCCAATACTAGATGTAGGTGAGATGTCAGCGATTAATTCGAGGATGACCATCTGTGGCAGGGGGCATATCATTTCAACTCTGCGTTTTATTTTGACGGCCTAGTTTCGAATCGTTGCTATAGCATATATATATATATATATATATATATATATATATATATATATATATATATATATACTATCTCGTAAAATGCATGCTTCCTGCAAACCCAATTAAATAACAAAATGTTCTCTAAATTGTATAAATCAAGCTCGTGTGTTAGTTTTTATAGAAGTATGATAGAAGGAAGACGTCATCAGTATCGGAAAGTAGTCGTCTCAAGCCTTTTCATCTCTCTCTCTCTTTTCCGCCCTCTCTCGTCCTCTCTCTCTCTCTCTCTCTCTATATATATATATATATATATATATATATATATATATATACCGAGAGTGAGATAGCAACAACTGAAAGAAAAGAGGAAAAAGAAAAAAGAGAGAAAGGTTAAGGAGTAAGTATATAAGGGGAGTAAGGGTTAATATGTCGATAAAGATAGTTAACCTTTATGCCCCATATTTGAATAATTGCTCTAGCCGTTTTCATAGTAATTAATTTTACGAATGAATATGCTTATAAAGACACGTAAATTTCAAGATTATTTATTCCAAAAATTTCGCTTGAACATGAAACAGAGCTTGATACTTAAATTCAATTTAAGTCTAATAATTATATTGAAGTTTTCAGCTCTTGTTTTTGAAACATGAGAACTCTTATGTAGCGAAGGAATCATACTTTGAAAAAAATAATTATAATTTAGACTCTACTTTTGTATCGAGCACTTTTTAAAAAAAATAAAAACACAAATGCTAAAGAACTTCGGATTATTTACCTAACTAGTTCTTTCCTATTTTCTACATATTTGTATATATATATATATATATATATATATATATATATATATATATATATATATATATATATATATTAACACTCAGGCAGAAATTAACTTTTGCTGACGTTCCGGAGGGGAAATCAGTCCTAACTAGCAAATACAGAAAACGAACAATGAAACATTAAAATAACACAAGTAAAATTTATTCTTTTTAAAAATGTCCTCCTTTTATTTGGTTGAAGAAGGTCAAGAGACCGGAAACATGTGTAGAGGAAATATGAACACTAAAATATAATATATATATATATATATATATATATATATATATATATATATATATATACTAAAACAAATTCACATTATAGCCAAAAGCCTTTGCGATTTCTCTCTTTTTTTAGAATATACATTTTTCCCTCGTATAATCTTTTCGCTATATATATATATATATATATATATATATATATATATATATATATATATATATATATATAAATAAGATAGATAGATAGAGAAAGAGATAGAGAGATAGATACTTATAATGGATTTATCTTAAATCCGAAATTTCTATTATATCTAGCATTATTATAGTGAACACTTCTTATTTGAAATAGACCCTCAATTTTTTTAAATTTGGATTGTTTTATGTACGTTTCTAGATTTATAGGAATGTTTTATTTTTGAAACACTCATTCACTTAAAGATTCAGTTAAAATTAAAAATAAAATCATCCTTGATAATGATTAAAAGTATAACCGAACAGGCAGAACATTCGGATAATTTCTACATAATTTACATCCAGAAAGGAAGAAAATTATAAGAGCACAAGAAAAATTAGATAAAAAAAAACAAACTTTACTATGGTACCTTGTCATTCATTTTAATGAAACTCATTCATATATATATATATATATATATATATATATATATATACTTCAGGCGAATATCGACCAGGGTTTGATTCGTACATCATGTAAGGTTATATGCTAGAGAAAGCTTCAGTAAAGGTCACGTCTTTGATAAAGTCACTAAAAGAAGCCCCACCTCTTACTAAGCTTTCGAGTGCTTTTCATCATTCGGGATAGAAATGAACGTAACGCCAACCACGTATAATTGGCTTTCAGAGTTATTCTAGTTGTCCTAGAAACTAGCGATTAAGGACTTAATTACCACAAAAAGAACACACACACACATACATATATATATATATACATATATTCATATATACATATAAATATGGGTAACTATACTCGTTTCGAAAAACCTTCGAATTCTTGATTTGCCAATAATCAAATCAATCTCGAAGGAAAAAAGGTTTTAAAAAAAGAAAAAGCTAGAAACATGAAAGTTTGTCGAAAAATAAATCCCACAGACACAGGTTTGAAGCCCAAAGAAAAAAAAACCGACACGAGTAAACAACTAACTAACAAAAGAGCTCGATACAACCATAGAGCAGACGTCAAAGGACTGGTAGTTAATTGTGGGTGGGGGTTGCAGTTTCTGTTTTGCCTCTTTAACCAGCTTTTCCTGACGATCCGCTTAGGTGAAACCTGGGTAGGTTTGTCTGGCTCACTAGGTTCATCTAAGTTTATATATATATATTTTAAAATGGAAATTTATAAACAAAACTAGAACTTGTAAAACTTGGGATGACCCATGCCCTTTATGCCTACATGAGAAACTACACATTATTAAGTTTCTAAATAATAAAAATCTATTAAACAATAGACATGAGTTAACGGTTTTTCCGACATCATCAAATCTTTGCTTTGAATAATTAGCTTATAAATTTTTTTTTTAAATCCATAGTCCTAATAAATAGCTTAAATACCATACAAAAAAGATAACCCTTTATGAAGTCGCCAAAAAACAAATGTTACGCCAGTTTTTTTTTTATATATATACACAAAACCCTTTTAGAAAAAATAAAATAAAAAAATAAATAAATTTCCCTAGACACGTAAACCAGACTAGACTAAATCATCTTCCGTTTTAAATTTAGACACCGCAACCTTACCCTAACTTGACATCTATGGATGTAACTCTATACTGATACAAATTATTAACACCCTGTGCCCCTTTCTATATGAACAATCATGTTGGCCGTTACCATGGACATTTTGATTTCAATAATGAATATGCTATTAAAACACGTAAATTTCAGAAATAAGTCATTCAAAAAAAAAATTCGCTTGAAGATGGAACAGAGCTTAGTATTTTAATTCAATTTAATTCAAATAATTATATTGAAGTTTTCGGCTCTTGTTTTGAAACATGAGAACTCTTATGTAGCGTTTTCGAATCATATTTTTAAATAAATAATTATATATATATATATATATATATATATATATATATTTCGATTATAGGTGCAGTTCAATTTATAATTACATGAATCATTCATACAAAACACAAATATGGATCATATCATTCATATACAGTTTCGTGGTTAGTGTACCTTATTGAAATTGTTTGCGAAGATGTATTCTCGCCATTTAAATCATTAACCTCTATACTTGTTTTTGTATGAATGATTCATGTAATTATATATATATATATATATATATATATATATATATATATTAGGTTGATGCAAAAATAATGAAGTAATAATGTCGTTTTTTGACGTAGTTTCTAACGTCAAAAAAAGACATTGTTACGTCATTATTTTTGCACCAGCCTAATATATATGTGTATGTGTGTGTGTGTGTGTGTGTGTGTGTGTGTGTGTGTGTCCTAAATTACTTTTTTTTTAGGGTGATAACACTTTGATATGTTTGCGTGAGGAGTTTCTACTTTGAAACCATGCCAACTAATTTGAAAACCACTGCATTTTATTGATGCTATATCCAAACGCACTAGAAAGAATACTTTTGTTCACTTAAATGAGTGACGGATCCATCGGGAATAGAAAAATAAACGGTGCCCACTAAAAAAAAAAAAAAAAAAAAAAAGGCGGTAAATTCAGAAAGACGTGAGACGTCGGATGTTCTTTGAAAACTTACGTTATTAACATTATTCGGGCTGTTATCCTTATTGCAATATTCACAACGTTTCGGCCTTCTTCAGGTGATTGGAATTTCGAACCGAACCCTTTAATTTCGTCCACCGGAGTAGATTATTCTAGTTCCACGTGTCATGCCTCTTATGGATGTCTCAGTTAATCCCCTTTAAATCAACTCTACAATTTTTTTGGTTCACCACCGCTGTGGGCTAGTTTTGAACTCACAGCTCTTTGGATCTAGATTTGGATTTCCTTAAAAGGAAACATTGACATTCATTGACCGAGTCGACACTGCTGCCGGTTATAATGTCTAACAACTTTCTGTTAAAGGAAAACAGATTTCTCAAGTCCAGTAGCTGTTATCGATCTTTCCCCT
Organism: Acanthosepion lycidas; assembly: GCA_963932145.1. Lineage (NCBI taxonomy): Eukaryota > Metazoa > Mollusca > Cephalopoda > Sepiida > Sepiidae > Acanthosepion > Acanthosepion lycidas. Next base: position 27,523,478 of record OZ010592.1, on the reverse strand, counting down.
TTTGATTGAGGTTTCCTTCCTAACTGTTGAAACTTGACTAATGCATGGAATAATAATGCAACACAAAATGTACTTAGAACAAAATGTATTGAAACAAGAAAGTGTACACAATATTTACATATAGTCTTTTGTATATTCCCGGGAAGACCGTTGCTGGAGAATGTGTTGACTGAGTCGCAGTCGGGCAGAGTCTCTGGTTGAATCTCTGTATTTATCTATCCACCCACGAGGATAAAATGTGGCACAAGGCCGGTTTAATATGGGTATCTCCGAGCCCGTAGGCTCGGCCAAAAATATAGCCTTTTTGAACCCGCCTAGACGGGTTCAAGGCCTGTCTACCTTCCCGGACGAAACGTTGCCCTTCGGGAAAGCTTCGTCCGGGTTCCTCTATGCTAATGCATAGAGTTCGACAGTCGATCTCTGGTTCGATCTCTGTATTTATCTATCCACCCACGAGGATAAAATGTGGCACAAGGCCGGTTTAATGTGGGTATCTCCGAGCCCGTAGGCTCGGCCAAAAATATAGCCTTTTTGAAACCGCCTAGACAGAATGCGCAACAGAATGGCAAAAGATGCGTTCAAGAGCTAAACAGTGTTTTATAAAACAAGAGAATTTTATAATAATAAAGAAAAAAAGGTCTGAACTGCTATGTAATATTAATCTCCCTATATGGTAGCGAACGCTGGACGAATTGCTCATTCATAGAGAAGAGATTTGAGGCAACAGAGAAGTAGATCAACAGAAAGATATTCATACTAGAAAATATTATTATTATATATTTATTATAAGAGATTATTAAAAAAAATTAAAATCGCTACCCAAAAGCTTTCATGTTTCAATACTATGATTGTACTTCTTCAGGCGATAAGTAACTGGTGATTAAATGATTTTAAAGAAATTAAAAAAAAAAAGTGTTACCTCTTTTCCGAAGGTTAAAGGGGGACATAAGGTCAAAATTAAAAATAGACTTGCTACTCGGAATGTTTTTGTATCACTTCGGCAAATTGTAAGTAAAATGATACAGGAAAATAAGTAACCTAGTAATTATTTTAAGTTCTCGGAATATCGATGCTTTTTTAAAGCATTACAAATATAATTTAATGTAGTTGGCCTCCAATATCCAAAGGTTCTTTTTATTGTGTGTATGTGTGAGTATTGTTGGGTTACCAACTAATAGCTGTCTAATATTATGTACGTGGCTATGTTTTTCTAAGAAATGTTTAATAGAACTAAGATTAGAAATAATATATATATATATATATATATATAATTTCTGATCCATTTCATAATACATTAAAATAAAGCCGCCCACACTCAACAAAATGACATTTCAAATTAGCCACAACACATTACAATGCAACTAGATGTATGGTTCTGTTGTTAATATTTCGTTCTCTCACGTGGTACGACGTCATAGAACAGCATCATGAATTTACGACCTGTGTTTGCTATTCTGCGTCCGTTATCGTCGGATAGTAAACGTCTGTGTAAACTTAACAGAATATCATCTTTGATGGTGAATATCGTTGTTTAAATGTCCGCATAACCACTTTGACGACGGCTCATGTGAACCGAAAGCTTAGATCGAGGATCAGCATAATAAAAAACAGTTTTTGCCTTTATTTTTTCCCGAAATGAAAGCAACACTACGAATCTTAGAACGGCTTATGATCAAACATAATAGACACACACACACACACACACACATATATATATATATATATATATATATATATATATATTAATTTCATTTTTCGTTTCATTTCATTTTTGGAAGTGCTATCTGATGATTCGGCGTCCTTTCAAAGGCCTCTGATGCAATAAATTATTATAATGGTACCTTAAAGTGGTCTGTTTTTCTTTTATATATATATATATATATATATATATATATATATATATATAAATATATATATATATATATATAAATATATATATATATATATATATATATATATATATATATATATATACATATATATATATATATATCTGTGTGTGTGTGGTATCAGTCAAAACGTACTCACTCTTTAAGTGACAATAAATGCAGTGTTAGTTGATTGCAAATAAGTTAAAAAAGGTTAAAAATGAACGCATTAATGTTTATTGCGTATTTCTGATCCTTTGATTGTTAAAACGTTTCTATGCAGAGCTATTAGAGTAAATTATCTGTGAGTTTCGCCTTATGCGTCCTTCCGTCTTAGGAGTGATGAAGTTTATCGGGTAGCATTAAACACAGTTAAGATAAGAACGGATTGGAATGCTTTCTGATAAACACTCATAAATAGATCATCTAGCGAAACTGGATTTGCCAGACAGTTTTTTTCTTCAGAGCAATAAGTCTAGACGAAAGCCGTCAGAAAGAAAAGAACGAAGAAAAAACAGTATAAACTCACATATGCAAAATAAATTACAAGATTATATTTTGTAATTAATCATCTTTAGTTTACACTATATATATTTGCATATTTTTATATATCTAGCTCAATAGTGGTTATGTGGCTGTGTAGTTAGAAATTGCTAGCATAAGACTAGGGCTCAAATCTCCCTAGGAACGACTTTTGAGCGAGTTAGGTTTTTCATAATATCACCTTATTATTAATATTACTTTTGTTTCAGACGTTACAATGACGAATACAAAGGTTGAGATTTGGAAGTTTGGGTCATTATATTAAGGTTGGACTTAGTACTTGAACATGGCATAATGCTTAGCAAGCTTGCCTCGCCAGGTCAACAAAGCGTTATAAAATCTCGCGTAATAAATGAAATCTTATAGATAGCTTGAAATCTGTTCGTAGACTGACTCAGTAAACTCGGTAATATAGGTGTGTATTTCCTTTAAACAATGCAATCACAACAGTTTCAATCCGGGATCGTCCTCGGTGTGAGAATAAACTACATCCGGCAGCAAGATATAATATATATATATAGAGATTTCGGCATTAAATAACCCATAGAAGTGTTGATGTGCCATCAAACAAAATTACTCAATCAACTGAACAACCAACGAACTAACCGAGCAATCAACCGTGGTTTTACGGTGCTGCATCAAATCTATTTTTTTAAACTAATGTTTACCCAGTACAATACCTAAGAGCCACTCAAAGTAGAGTTCATGTGGTTATGTAGGAAAGTTAATGGTTAACTCCAGAATGGAAGAGACCAGTGATGTAATGATTGGGAGTTTATTCCCAAAAACTGATGTTATTGTGGAAAAAAAGCCTGTTCGGGTGTAACTTCCTCCTTACTAATGGAATACAAAGGGGATGGAGATGATTCGCCCTTGTGTACGTGGCCCGACGGGTCCCAATTGTAAAAGTCAAGGGTAGTGGGACCAATGAATGCAACTCGTCAGAATACATGGAAATATCAAGTCTATCCCACTATTCAACACATAGCTGGGGCGGGAAGAATTGTATTCACGCTTTTCCCAAGAGAATTTAATTTTAATATCAAACCCGACTGAAATTCGAACTCGGCTCACGTTTATTTTATATATATATATATATATATATATATATATATATATATATATATATATATATATATATATATATATATATAAACACTAATAATAGCAATAAGTCAACAAAATTTGCTATCATTCATTTACCTATGTGAACTTGTCTGTAAATTTATTACCGTCTATACTCCAGCATAGGGCAAGGATTTAATTTCAATTTCTTTACGCAAAAAATAGGTGGCCGCGCTATAAACAGGTAATATTTTAAAGAGGTTAAAAATCGTATATTTTGGCTAACTAATTGAATTTTACATCGCTAATTTTTTCTTTCTGGCAGGGTTTAAAATTCGTGTAATATTTTCAGTGGTTCCACCATTGATGAAGCAGACTTATACATGAATATATACAATTTTAACTAGTAGTACCCGAAAAAAATTCACGGATTTGTCATTTTAATTTTCTAATGACTTAGTCTTTTTAAATTAACTATTAAATAAGTTCCATGTGAATTTCACGACTACAAAGTAACTGTGTAGACGGATGCATCTTTAAATATTTGAGCTTAACAAACTTTAACAAGATATCACAATAGCAACCGTAAGTATGAATGCAGGTCAATATTTAAAGAAATAAGAGGGTACAAATTAAACGATTTAAAGTTGATAAATTTGTTTCCATTTCACTGAAGCAGACGATAAAAACATGAGAGCGTTATCGCTTGCTCTATCTTCGCTTTCTTTCTTTTACTGAAATCAAACAGCGTCTCTGATATTTCTTTTCCGCCTTTTCTCTTGATCAAAACTGAATAGTCCCTTATTTATGAGCTATTAGCAGACAGTAACGTACTTTCTAACTAAATAAGGAACAAAAGCACTATAACAAAATTACTTAATGAGTGTTGATAGCTGACACAGAAAGGAAAGTAGAAGATCTACACAAAGGAGGTGAAAGACAGCAAGAAGAAAAGTTTGGTTTGGTTTTTGTTTTACAGCATACCAACCCCAATGGGTTATTCAAGGCCGACAAAATTTTTATTGCTGGTAATATTACCCGGTGTAACCCGGATATAAGAGAGTTGTCGGGACCGGATAAATAGTCTCTTATATCCGGGTTTATCTTATACCCGGGTTTGGTCTATTTTGTTTAGGTAGTATGGCTCTAATTTGGGACTAGAGAAAATCTATCTTATATCCGGGTTTCTCTTATATACGAGTTTCTCTTATATCCGGGTTTGGTCTATTTTGTTTAGGTAAGTATGGCTCTAATTTTGGACTAGAGAAAATCTCTCTTATATCCGGGTTTATATTATATTCGGGTTTATCTTATATTTGGGTTTCTCTTATATCCGAAATTTTTTTACAAAGTTTTTCTGGTATTAAAGGCTGTTTTATACTCTCATGTTTTGACCCCAGTTTCGGGGTTAACTAATTGCCTATAGCTGGGACGCTAACAGGTGCTACCATCTTGAGTCAGGGCGGACCTAGGAACACCAGCAATTAAGAGGTGGTTCCACGCTCCTCAAAACCTCCTGATCAGGGGCCTTGCTGCTGGACGTAGTTTATCGTCTTACCCAGAACGGGTGAGAAGAAAGGACTGAACATCAAATACAAGAAGACAAAGTGAATAGTTGTTAGCAAATGGTTGGGTTCAAATTGTAAATTGTAAATCGAAAATACTAAAATCAAACAAGTGGGGAAATTTAAATATCTGGGAAGTGTTTTAACAGAGGACGGAAAGTGTGACACTGAAATCTGAAAGTGTCCTTGTTATAACCAAAGATACATTCCAAAACCTAAGCTGGGTACTAAAAAATAAAAAAAAAACTTCGCTAGAAACAAGGAAAAGTTTACTAAACTTTTATTTAATATCTATCCTCCTGTATGGTAGTGCGTACTACAACCCCCTTAAAGATGAAGAAGAGACTTGGAGTAATATGAAATATGGCACTACAGAAGGCTGATGAGGATATCATGATCTGAACATGTGAGCGAAGACGAATTTTTAGAGAAAATGGAAATAAAAGGAAACTTATACTTAACATCAGGAAAAAACAGTTGGGGTTTCTAGGGCATATAATTAGGAAAGAAGGCTTGGAAAATCTGATACTCACAGGACATATAGAAGCCAAGAGAGACGGAGGAAAACAACACATAACATACTTAATGAGTATTAGCAAATCAATGGTGGAATAGGGTTTAAGAGAAATAACAGAAAGACAAAATTTATTTCGAGCTACAAGGAATAGGAAGATGTGGAGAGCCATGATCGCCTACGTCCTGAGCGGACAGGCACATAACGAAGACTAATGAGAAAATTAAAGTTTAATGTGGGGAAAAATATGAGTTTTGATTTTGGGAAGTTTTCCTCTATCAAAGGAATGTGCTGTTAACCCTTTGAGCCCAGCGTTCCTGCACAATTTTAAACCTTCTGGCTGAGTTAAAATTCGCAAATAATTGGTATGTAATGAAATGGTAATAAATGAGATAGATATCACAGTTAAGAGATGCGCGGAGCTAAGTTGCAACGTCAATTTCGACGGTACAGGCTGGAGGCAGGCAAAGCTTCCTTTGAGATTCGGAGGCCTGGGCCTTCGATCAGCGCTCGATTTGCCCCTTTCCATCATATCTTTCTTCACTTTCGTTCACTCACGAACTAATTGATGAGATACTCGGTGGATCGTCTCAGTGTTTCTCAGGTAGTTCTTTCGAACAAGCTTGCAGCGTCTGGGCTCAAGAATTACTTTCTATCCCACTAGACACATCAAATCAAAAACCCTGGGATAAAACAAAATACGAGGCCAATTTTACTAATTTGAGGCCCCCTCTCTGGATCAGCATCGCCTCGCCTTGCCTGTCTACTGTCTTCTTCGCAACCGAGTAGTGGCGCCTGGCTCAACATAGTGCCCTCTTCATCTACCGGTACCCTTCTAGATGATGAGTGCACTCGAGTCGGAGTCGGGATCCGTCTTGGACTCAAAATATGTGAGCGTCACAGATGCAGATGTGGAGCCACCATCGATGAGTTTGGTTGCATCCTCTCTCCTGTCGTTGTAGTGCCGGCCGCTTTCCACGGCATGCAGCCATTAACGAAATCATCAAAAGAGGTTTGGATGCAGCTGGGTTCCCTTCCCAAATCGAACCCGTAGACCTCGACCGCGGTGGTGGAAAGCGGCTGGATGGCATTACCATTTTCCCTTTTAAAATGGGGAAGTCCTTGATTTGGGATGCAACATGTGCGGATACATTTTCGGTCGGTAATTTGATCACTTCCCCGGATGAGCCAGGATCCGTCGTCCGGGACGCAAGGATGAAAAAAATAGTAGATAGATTTTTTTTTTACTCCTGTGGCAGTGGAGACTTCAGGGATTATTGACCCTTGTTCAATGGCGTTCCTTCGGAGGATTGACGCGATTGCGTCTCGATTAAGGGACGAGCCTCGCGAAACGGAGTGGCTCTTGCAGCGTGTCTCACTGGCGATGGTTTGAGGTAAGGCTTTCTCCATCATTGTAGCTGGCAGAGGATAGAAAAAATTGTTTATTGTTACGTTGTTCTGGAATTGTAATCAGTGGTCAAATGTAATTGTTTTGTTTCAATAAATTTTAATTTGTTAAAATTGGTATGTGATGTTTCACGGTAGATATAAAAAGAGTTACAAGTGTTTACCCACCGTTCAACCGGTGGCTGGGCATTAAGTAATTTTTGTCTTCCACTGTTCAACCGGTGGCTGGGCTTTACGTCATTTTTCTCTACCACTGGTAAAGCAGTGGTCAGATCTCAAAGGGTTAAAATAGAGAATCAATAATGACACGCAAAGCAAGACAGAGAGAAACAGTCTACACTAACTAGGAGCGTAGCTGACATAACATTCTAACATATTATGATACGATACGATACAAATATGTTGCTTTTTATGGAAACAACTTAATATAGAAACGCACCTTAATGTCCTTTTAATTAAAGCGTTCTTTCACTCTTGGAATATTCCTGGTGCCACATTGACAATATGGTGTATATATTCCGATCCAGTTGAAACCAAATTTGGAAAAAAAATCAATAATGTTTCTATTGGAGTTACAATTTTAATATTCCCCACTCTTAGGAAACACAGATTTCACCGCGGGAGGCAAAAACCAGAACAGATCGAAATATTCTGAATGGAAACCTTGAACCAACTCAGATAATTTTAGTCGACTGAAGACAAAAATAAAGACGAGCAAATTAGATCTGTTTTCATGGCAGGACCAAGAGTTGCAGGACGACTGGGAATAATTCTTATCGGCTTGTCAAAGAAAATTTGTTCATTTCATTGGTTTATTTGGTCTATTTTCTCCCGTATTAGTTACTTGATATTATTCTAAGATATCGAATTTCAGACTCGTTTACACTATTTACATTGTACCGACTGTTATCCTCATCTTTATTGTCATATTCAGGACTTTTCGGCCGCTGTACTCTCCGGCTTTCTTTAGGTGATACATGTTGGAGTTTCGAACCGGACCGTTTATTTAGTCCACTGGGGTAGATTGTCCTAGTTCCACGTGCCATGCCTTTTCTGGAGTCGTTGTCATTTACTAAGCGTAGCTTACTTTGATACAAGGCTTTATGTCGGAGCATCCAGTGGGAAACGAAAATTATTGGTTACTTGATATAGTTATAAAATATCGAATTTCAGAGGCGTTTACACTATTTACATTGTTCCGACTGTTATCCTCATCTTTATTGTCATATTCACGTCTTTTCGGCCGCTGTACTCTCCTGCTTTCTTCAGGTGATATATATTAGAATTTCGAACCGAAACCGTTATTTAGTCCACTGGGGTAGATTGTTCTAGTCCCACGTGCCATGCCTTTTCTGGAGTCGTTGTCATCTACTAAGCGTAGCTTACTTTGATACAAGGCTTTATGTCGGAGCATCCAGTGGGAATCAAAATTGATAGTTAATTGATATACTTCTAAAATATCGAAGGTCTGAGTCGTTGTCATTTACTAAGCTTAGCTTAGTTTGGCACAAGGCTGTACGTTGGAGCACTCACCACTCATTTGAAATGTTGAACCCGACTCAATTGATCAACGTAAAGGGATCCAAATATTTGCTAAGCTTAGTTTAGCGTAAACTCACAGGTATATGCACCCAGTTAGGATCGAATTTTACATTATTTGGACTATTTACTTCATCTTCGTTGTCATATTTATCACAACGTTTCGGTCGTTGTACGCTCCGGTCATCTTCAGGAGGTTGGAATGTGGAACTGAACCCTTTATATCGCTCACTGGGGTAGACTGTTCTAGTTCCACGTTCCATGTCTAATGGATGTCAGTATCAATTATCTCTGTTAATTCATATGGAGAGAAAAGTGAGATCATCAACCTCTGTGGGATCAGGTTGAAATCACAGACAAAGAGCCACATTGGAAAACATAAGGAATCAGCACATATGCTTGGCCACAAAAATCTCCATAGAGATGAATACAATATGGGAACTAGTAATAAGGAGAGCCAAAGAAAAGCAATAATAACAACGAAAATTGCAATATGAGCTCTAATAAAAAACACGAATTAATAACAGGAAAAATTGCAATATGAACACTGGAAAAAATGTTTGCTGAAGAAATTAGGTTTATAATAACCAGAAATTCATACACAAATGTCTTCAAGGACACATGGCCCAGTGGATAAAGGCGTTAGTTAGATCCAGTGACAGGACCCAAAGAATGTGAGTTCAATACCTGGTTAAGTGGAGAACTTGGAGAGGGGAATCAACAGAAGATAACTGATAACTGATATCCATTAAGCATGGCACATGGAACTAGAACAGTCTACCCCAGTGAGAGAAATAAAGGGTTTAGTTCGACATTCCAACCACCTGAGGAACGGTCAAAACTTTGTGATAAATATGGCGACAAAGATGAGGTGAATAGTTCGAATAATATAAATAATGTACATAATACCTCATCTCAGAAATATACACAGATACTGAATGGTCGAAACGTTGTGATAAATATGGCAACAGAGATGAGGAGAATAGTCCAAATAATATAAATAATGTACCTCATAGACATATACTAAGAATTTCAAGTTGGCTAACTGTAACACCAACAGAGATGGTGACGTATAAGCAAAGTTTTGAAAATGTTCAATGATCGATGTAAGCGAGAACGGATAAACAAAGCTGCATATTCGTAGTTTGAAGTGTAATCAATAATTCGGGATAACGAAAGTGTGTGTTTGGGGGAGGGGGTATTCATCGATGATCGATCACTTGGAAAAGAGGAAACTTATATCGTATTTTATCAATGAAACCTTTTCAGATTGCTTGTAAGGCACTTCACGAAATTTTCAACGGCTCTTCTATATCATCAACTAACAAACGGGGCTTACGGTCGCATCTCGTTGTAACGCCGGTTCCCGTAAAATAAGTTCAGCAACGTCGAGTCTGGTCAGTATGTATATGGGTGAACGCCTGGGGATACCAGGTGTTGTAATCTTGGATGTGCAGGTGGTGTAATAGATAATGGATCGGGATTGTTAATCGGAGAGCCGAGTTCCGATTCTCGTTGGGTTCTTTTATTTACTTACGCGCAAATACCTGTGGGAAAGGTCGGAATTCACACCTTATCCCCCAGCTATGGGTTAATTAGTAATACATACATCAATAAGTCATTATTATCTCTCTATATTTATGAGATGAGGTACTATGTACACTGTTTACATTATTCGGACTATTGTTCTCATCTGTGTTGTCATATTTATCACAACGTTTCGGCCGTTGTACGCTAAGGTCTTCTTCAGATGGTTGGAATGTCGAACTGAACACTTTGTATCGCTCACTGGGGTAGACTGTTCTAGTTCCACGTGCCATGTCTAATGGAAGTCAGTTATCACTTATCTCCAGTTAATTCACCTCTCGTAAACTTAAGGAATCAGCACATTTGCGTGGCCACAAAAATCTCCTGAGTCGACCAAGCATAGAAATAAATACAATATGGGAATCAATAATAAGAAGTACCAGAGAAAAGCAATAATAACAGCGAAAATTGCAATATGAGCTCTGGTAAAAACATTATGATAACAGCAAAAATTCATACACGGATACCCTTAAGGAGACATGGCACAGTGGATAAAGGCGATGGTTAGATCCAGTGACAAGACCCAAAGAATTGTGGGTTCAATATCTGGTTAAGGCAGTGGAGAACTTGGAAAGGTGAATTAACTAATATATAAAGGCATTATTATTTAAAAAAAAAAAAAAATGTGGAAATCTAAAAATAGTTTCTGACTTTAAATAACCTGAAAACGGTTGATTAATCGTAAAAAACGTTTAATCACACCATCACACCGCATTTGATATGTAACATCAAAACAGTATTACACGAAATCCTATCCATGCCAATTATTACCCCTGCCCAATATAGTAGGCATCTTGGAAGACTATAGAGTCTACTAGGGTGGCTAGACAATCCCTGTTGCTGGAGCATGATCAGAAGCATATGTGTTTCCTGAAGGCTCACAGACCTGTGGTTTATAGTGAGCGAACCTTAGTTACAGTTTCTAGGAGAGAGCGCACAGTTTGGTGTGATCCCTATTTGGACAAGGCCAGTACTCTCATATCTTTGATAACGATGACATGCCATTTTTTTAATAATTGTTCACTTAATACAAGGCTCATGGACCCCACAAAGTAGAAAATTGTTGCAGGTAAGAGGAAGATTAAGAGAATATGAAGAAAAGATAGCAATTAAAAAAAAGTGTTTCAGATTAGTAGTAATCCGGGGAGCACCCCTCGGGCGTTTGTTCTACGAAGCTCCTGTTGTTGGCACAGCATCTGTCTGAATGGAACGCCGAGCTGACTTAATTTGAAATGCTGCTGAATTACCATATCTGAACCGTGAAGACCAAGGTGGTGATACGATCGAGAAACGTCTCTGCCATATAGTTCTGTGTTGGGCCATGTGAGAAAGAAGCAAAGTCTTGGTGGAAGAAAGTAAGGTTACTTCGTTTGTCCAGTGTTTGCCGACCGTATCAAGCATTTCGTTGAAGGCAGTCGCATTGATCCGTCTCTCTGGCGGTAAAGAGTGGATAGGTATGACAGGATCCTCGTCCGTGTGCTATCAGTGTGAGTACTTTCGTGGGGTCCGTTTAGAGCCACCAGTCGTTCATGCACTTAACTTCTCTCCTCTGAACTAGCTTTAAGCTTAGAGGGAGAAAACTGGCTGGTCTCAATGTCGCGAGCGGACCCCGAATTTTCAAATATCGTGATGAAGAGGTGTTCTCTCAGGGAGGCCCCATAGTTTGAGTTCCTAATTCAATTTTTTGTTTACTACAACGTGAGTCGTATGACTGGGCTTAACCTTGAAGTTTATAACTGGTGAAACTAAGGAATGTAGTTCGTTTGAACACTTTCTATGAAAATAGCCATAGAGCAGCTTGGAACTTTTCGTCTGCGTGAAAGAGGTGGTAGGGTGGAAAATAATTCATCAACAAACAAGGCCGCTGATAGTCTTTTGAGCTCTATCGAAATTGGAGAGGGGGATATGAGAGCACCTGCCCAGATATGGCAGAAGTACTCCATTTTCAGCCTGATCTGGCTCTTGTAACGATAATGCATAGCAGAGGGAGTCAGCTATTGTTGTGGAGTGATTTCACAGTGGAGGCTTGTATTTGTATTAAGTCGGTTCTAAAAATAGGTTCGACGCTCAAAACGTTAGGAACTTGATAGGTATAATGCAGAGTAATCTAGTCGTGGTCGCTTATACTTTAGTATCCGACTAACGGTCGTCCGGCATCGATTGACCGACCGACTGACTGACTTTCCGACTGACCGACCTCCACGTTACTCTTACTACTCCTACTTATCATAGGTGGGAGAGTCTATTAACTAAAGAATAGGTGTGTTCCACTATAACAGCTATTTACTAGAGCGGTACAGGGAACTGATCATTTTTCCAGCATCTTTAACGATGGATCGTACGTACGAGATCCTCTTCAGGCCTGGGCTGAGGTTAAGTGCCAATAGGAAGTCAACGGAAGAGTATTCCCCCAGGATTACACGTTCATCGTGACGGGCAAAATTCATGACCCACTTGATGATGATCGAATGACACTAGTTTGGTTTTCGGGGCATTGAATATAACAAACTAAATTTCGCACACTGAGCTGTTCGAGTTTAATCAGAGGCGAGACAAGATACCAGGCTCTGGTCATCAACTGTTTTGGAAGTTCACCCGTATACCGTTGTATCATCCGTATAATTCCGACACAAGAGATAGAATAAAGCTTGTAGCAAATTAGTTAAAAATCGAAAAAGCAGGCACGCTGGGGTAATGGATAGCGGCTCGGATGGAGAAATCGGAGCTCAGAGTTCGAATTCCACTCGAATTCATTACATTCACTTACGTGCTAATACCCTTGCAAAAGGTATGAATCTTCTTCTCTCTCCCTACTATGGGTAAATAACAGGTCAGATAGAGTTCTATAGCCTTGGGTGGAAACTGGTCTACCGCAGAAAGAAATGTCAAACTACCCCGGGAAAAAAAAATCTGCCTCGTTAGTCATTTATCAAAAGATACATGATCGCCTAAGCGTATATCGCGCATGGTATCCAACTGACTGACTCTTGGGAAAGGTATGAATCCGCTTCTTCTCCCCCCAGCTATGGGTAAAAGGCATGACAGATCGTGTTCTACAGCCCTGGATGTCAAATGGTCTACCGCAGAAAGAAATGTCATACTACGGCGGGAAAAATCTGTCTCGTCAGTCATGTATCGAAAGATACATGATCGCCTAACCATGTATCACGCATGGCATCTAACTGACTCACCCTTGTGAAAGGTATGAATCAGCTTCTTCCTCCCAGCTATGGGTAAATAGCAGGACAGATCGACTTCTATAGTCTTGGATGGCAACTGGTCTACGGCAGAAAGAAATGGCAAACTACCTCGGGGAAAAAAAATCTGCCTCGTTAGTCATGTATCAAAAGATATGGCAAACTATTGAGGGAAAACTTTTGCCTCGTCAGACATGTATCGAAAGATACATGATCGCCTAAGCGTGTATCACGCATGGCTCATAACATAACACAAAGCATAACTGCCTTGCCGAAGAACAAAATTATCAAACCGTATTTAAAACTGCAGTCGAACGTCATTAACACAAAAACTGCCGTCAAATCGAATCGAGGGGGAAAATTTGTTCAGATTAATCCGAAAGATTGTTCTACGTCAATAGCCATAAAAGACATCGATTGTGGAATCTGCTCTTTTATTCCAGGCCAAGCAAATATCAAAGCTTAATCGTAATTCAAGTGTTCTTGCTTGACTTTTTGTTACTTGAGTAAGAGGCTTATGTACGACTCTCGATTATAACATTTTTAAAGCAATCACGAATTCTAAATGAATAATTAACAATGTGCTTCTCATTGAACTTTCTGATCGTCCAGTTTCAGTTGTCAGGAAAATCCCGTGAGATTACCGTCGGCATTATTATGTCATTTAGAAATATGACTAGTAATTATAAACTGCTGGGACGAAAATATGCATAGTTGATATCGACAATGGAAATTTCAATCCTAGTATGGTGGACATCCGGTTACTCCCTAAACTTTGTCTAGTATGAAAACTGTAAATGAGTCATCCATTGAGAAACGGAACGTCTTATATTATGAAAGCTGTTAAGTATTTTCAGGTAGACAGACAAAAACCTCCCCGTGCGAATCGAAGCATCTGGGTTATCGTGCCTATTACAAAAATCCGTCTTATATAGAGACAAAAAAAATAGAGGCACCGAAAGATATCTTGTATTATGAGAACTATTAAGAATTTTCTGATAGATACAAAAACGAAGAACGCCATGAGAACTAAAACGTTTCTGACATGATGAAGACAAGGTTTTCCTTTGTATAGAGACAAAAGAACGAGGTATCGTGTGAAAAAATAAAGTGGGAATTGGCATAATAGCAGATGGTTGCATTAAGAACAAGACACCCTACAAGAATCGAACGATGCCATATATGAAAATCATTAAGCATTGTCTGTTAGATAGACACAATATCGAGACATCTCATAAGAATCGAACTATGGCAGATATCATAATGAAGACAAAGGTTTGTTTTGCATAGAGCCAAAAGAACGAGATATCCTATGAGAATAGAGACATTTCAGGTATAAAAATTATTACGATTTGTTTTACAGATAGACACAAAAATGAGGTACACCATTAGAATTGAACCATGACGGATATCATAATGAAGACATAGATTTGTTTTGCATAGAGCCAAAAGAACGAGATATCCTATGAGAATAGAGACATTTCAGATATAAAAATTATTAAGATTTGTTTTACATATAGACACAAGAATGAGGTTGTCTTTTAGAATCGAAACGTGTCGGATATGTCGAGGCAACATGGGAGAATCGAGACATGTCTGAAATGAGAAATTATTAAGCATTGTCTTGTAAATAGACGCAAGCACGAGACACACAACCTTTACAAATTGCATAATTATATTATTCTTTTATGTGCCGTTTGCCATAGTAATGGGAAAGATCACGGTTCTCTTCAACTTCCAGTTTTTTGTTGCACTAAGTAGATATTTACCCTGGCCTTCCCACTAAGACGGGATGTGACACAAGGTGGAGAACTCGAGCGCGTACACTCACGTCAAGGACAAAAATTCCCCGTGCCTCCGCAACAGTCGTTTGTGCTGGCCTCGGTGCCAGCACCTGCAACCGTCGGTTGCGCTGGCCTCGGTGCCAGCACCTGCAACCGTCGGTTGCGCTGGCCTCGGTGCCAGCACCTGCAACCGTCGGTTGCGCTGGCCTCGGTGCCAGCACCGACCTCTCTCTCTAGTGTTGTGAGAGGGCGTAGCCTCGGGAATCTGTTCCCCAAGGCTAGGCACCTAACAGTATGAATGAGTCCCACTCTGCCCGAAGGCAAAGACGCAACTGAGAGATGATAAATACTTACCCGGCATATGGCAGGTAAGTATTGTTGCTCTAAGTATTTGGTGACTGTTTTACAATCAAGCATTGCCCTTGTTCTGTAAATCTATTCACTGAGATTCGTTGTTCTTTTTTACTTCTGGCTTCTCTTAACTTCAGTATGTCTTGTATGAGTTAAAGTCTCTAAATCGTCTTCCTATGCTCCAGAAATTTCAAGTGTCTAATTCTGATTGTAAGTTTCCTTGTAGTTACTATTTTCCTTAAAATTTTCTCATTGTTCGCATGTTCAATCCAAGGTATTCTCATCATTCTTTGGTAGAACAGCAAAAGCATCAGCGCCTCTTCGAGTTTCTTCTACGTCTATTAAGAGATTACTCAGCATTCACTGTCACATAGATGATTAGTTATACATTACAGTCCAACCCTAAGGACATTTCCCTGACCCTTAATAGTGGGCTTAATTTCTGGAAGGCATCTTACCAACAAAAGGAGCCTTTCCGGATAGATGCTTGCAGAATCAAGTATAAAGCTTATCAATGATTACTTGTAGAGATAAATATAAATTCCATGTATAATGTACAAGCGTAAACTCAAGTATAAACTTGACATTTGTTTGCCTATAAATTAGTATAAAGTATAGAGTTAATCAACTTTTAGCTATAGGCTCAGTTTTTACCTATCAATCCGTATACAGCCTGGCCCATGTTTACATATAGATTCAGGCATAAACACGGCCAATGTTTACCAACAGACTCAAGAATAAAAACGACTAAATTTTACCGATAACATCAAGTATAAAAATGACAACTGTTTACCTAGAGCCTCAGGTATATAACGACTACTGTCTCGCTATAGCCTCAGGTTAAAAAGATCTAAATCCTCAAGTATAAAATGACCGCTGTCTGCCTATATTCTTGGGTATAAAAACGACCATAGTTAGCCGAAACGATTCAGTATAAAATGATCGATATTTGCCTATTACTTCAGGTATAAAAACCTATAAACTTAAGTATAACAGTCTCAGGTATAAAAACAAGCATTCTGCAACTATAGACACAAATATGTTAATATGTCAGCATTAAGAATGCTAACAAGGGAAGATATTTTGTAAAATCCATGATCCCAAGACAAACGTTAATATAGTTTCGATATCTATATAATACTTCCAGGGAAGAGCACAAAAGATGAGAGAAGCCTTAACGCATGAAACCATTCTCTCTTTCTCTTTCATTTTCTTTCTTTTTTCATATATATATATATATATATATATATATATATATATAATTTAAATAACAACAGACCACTTTAAGGTTCCATGTAATAAATTATTTCACCACAACCCTTTTAAAAGACTGTGGATCATCAGACTTTACTTCCAAACAAAAAATGAAAAGAAAATTTACACATTTTTGACGGGCCGTATTAAACATATGTAAATTAACGAAGTGAGGAAGTGAGTGGGGAGATAGAAGACATGAGTGAGTTAGCAGATATTGACACATTTAAACGGTATTTAAATTGAGCTCTCTGGATTTTATCCTCCTTAGGTTTACGCATACGGATTACCTAGTTTTTCATAAACTAAATATATATATATATATATATATATATATATATATATATATATATATATATATATATATATATATATGTATATATATATATATATATATATATATATATATATATATATATATAAATGTCAAGTTCAAGAGGCGGCCTTTCTGACTTTGATTGAAGCGTTGGAAAGGGGGGAAATAATTATATAGTAGACGTCATCAATAAAACATGAAAGGGAGACAACGTGGAACGCAATAAAGGAGAGAGAGGTCAAGAAAGGGAAAAAAGAGAGCCAAATAAAAATACAAATAGAAAGTAGAAAGAGAGAGATGAAGATAGAGAAAAATAAAACACACAGTGAAGGAGGGGGGGAGATAGCGGGAAGACTACGTAAAAATGGAGAAAAGAAAAGGAATTAAAGATAAAGAAAGAGAAAAGGAAAGGGTGAAAAACAGAGGAAGAAGAAAGAGGAGGAAATAAAGAGAGAAGAATTAGTGAAAATGTACAAGCAGAAAAAAGAGAGAAAATTGGAGAGATAAGAAAATGTAAGTAGAAAGAGAGACTAAAATAAAATGAAAAGGTTAAAGTCCAGTGCTTGAGCAAAAACAATAAAATGAGATTGATATATATATATATATATATATATATATATATATATACATATATATATATATATATATATATATATATATATATATATATATATATATATGTATATATATATATATATATATATATATATGTATATATATGTATGTGTATATATATATATATATATGTATATATATATGTATATATATATATATATACAATAAATATCGAAAAAATATACCTAATAAATATATGATATATATAAAAATAAATATAATAATATATAAATATATATATATATATAAATAAATATATATATATAAAATATATATATAAAATAAATATATAAAATGTATATATATAAAATATATAATATATATATATATATGAATAAATGAATAAAATAATATATAAAAATAAATGAATGATGATAATAATAAATGAATTACTCTCACACACACATACACAAACGCATATATATATATATATATATTTGGGGGGTTGTGTGTTTATATATATATATATATATATATATATATATATATATATATATATATATATATATATATATACAGAGAGAGAGAGAGAGAGAGAGAGAGAGAGAGAGAGAGATTTGAAAAAAAATATCATCATCACTATGTCCACAAACAGAACCCGACCTGATATTACAGGCAACGATAATAAAATAAACAAGTCTTAACAAAGAATTTTGAATCAACACCAATAGAACGTGAATTTTCATAACGCTCTATCGGTCAGTGGGTATTTTGCACTTGAATATTGCATGTTGGCATGAAACTCCGAGTCGTGCTATCGACATAGAATATTGTGTATATTTACTATTATATATATATATATATATATATATATATATATATATATATATATATATAAGAGAAAGACAGTGAGAGTGAGAGTAAATAATGGCTATCCAAATTTTTCTGTTATTTTCATGTCTGCGTAATTTAGACGATTATTTATCCATCTATTATATATATTTATATATAAAATTATTTATTTAAAAAAAATTGATAACATAAATATGTTATAAAATCACTACAAATATAGCCATTTTGTTTCAACACTCACGGTGTCTTATCATGTGATGATGTTGAATGTAAAATAAATGGTTTTAAAAGTTTCAGATTAATTAACAATCCTTCGCAAAGGGAAAACGTTGTTACAAAAGCTAGATGGACCAATCAAAATACAAGTCTATCTGCTCTACTTTGTATTGAACACTCTTTTAAGAATAGTAATTGTTGGTTATTGGAATGCATTCCATATACACCAATCATATACTTGGGTATATATATATATATATATATATATATATATATATATATATATATATATATATATATATATATATATATATCTACTAAAACATTTATAACTTTATTTGTATTTTCGATAGAAATGATTTGTAAAAAAGATTACACAGAGGTAAATCTATATCTTTTAAGTTTTATTGAAATTTTATTTAAGTTTCCACATGTCCTCCATCATTAGTAATACAAAGGGTAATACGATTTTGCAGTTCACGGAAAAAACATTTGCCAACTGAATCACATTAGTTATTTTAGTTATACTAAACTAGACAAATTAAAGTTTATATTATATAATGACGTAATAATGTTGTTTTTTGACGTATTTTTAACGTCAAAAACGACATTATTACGTCATTATTTTTGCACCAACCTAATAACTTTTTTAGAGATTATTTCTATCGCAAATGCAAAAAAAGTTATAAATTTTTTAAACTGCACGCGAACTTTATGGACACCCTGTATATATATATATATATATATATATATATATATATATATATATATATATATATATATATATATATATATATGTGTGTGTGTAAAAACTTTAAACGATATAGTTGACATGCATTTATGAGAGGCGGAGAGTGTGAAAATTTCGAAGTCGAGAGAATATGGACGGGATGGAAACTGAAGAGAAAAAAAATCAGAAAAACCTAAAGAAGCAAGCAGTGATTAACAAGATGGTAGCTAGAGGTATAGGGAAAAGCAACAAGTTTCTAGACAAAGAGAGGATGAGGTTATAATTAGAGACGATGGAATCAAAACGAATAAAAAAAGAGAAAAAGAAAGAGATAAGCAGTTTCACAGAAGGGATAGAGATAGAAAGAGAGGAGGTGAGACAGAAAACAAGTCGTCGTTGACAGAGAGAGAGAGACGGGGGGGAGAAAGTGGTTCGAAGTAGAGAGATGGAACGATTTGAAGAAATAAAAAATAGAAAATGAGAAAGTAGTGATAGTGAAGAGAGAGGGAGTTAGAGAGAGAGAGAGAGAGAGAGAAAAGAGAGCCGTCATCTGAAAAAAAAATAGAATGAGAGAGAAATTTATGTAGGATTAAGATTAAGGAGAGAAGATTAGACAGAAAAGGATGTGAAAAGATTGAGATAAAAGGTTAGATTAATTTTTAAAAGGATTTAGGAAAGTCCGTATTGTCGGCAAAGGTTCAAATGTTACTTTACGTTCTGAATATGCGTTCTGCGAAGCGAACACTATCAGGACGCCAGGAAACGTGCGCTTGCGCATGCGTACACAATTGAACTCCGAGACATAGAAGCCGTATAAAAAGGTTCCATGCTGTAACGAATGAAAAGCGATAACAATTAAAATTAGTAGCAAAATAGGTAACTTTCCGAGACAGAAGATTATTTAATTGCAACCGTTTTTGCCTGATGAACACACAATTCGAGAAATAATGTATCGCTTACATTTATGTCCACACTAACTATTATCTGTGATAAGCTATGGTGTTGGGATTTTCTAAGCCTCGTTTAGATGTCGTACAAAACCAAAAGTATGAGACACTCAGTCAGGATCGAACTCACCGCGCAATTGTATCTGCTTTAGCGAGACAAGATTGACAACCATTATACTAGGTCGAGAGGTACGGAGCAATCTATGTTATGTGATGATTACACAAATCGGGGAAAAGCTAGTCATCATGCTTACTTCAATGTCCTATCTATCTATCTATCTATCTATCTATCTATCTATCTATCTATCTATCTATCTATCTATCTATCTATCTATCTGTCGTTTTCTGTTCGTATCTATCTATCTCATACTTTTCATAATCTATCTATCTATCTATCTATCTATCTATCTATCTATGTTACCCATATCGTGGATGCACGGTAGGTGCAACAGTTAGAGAATCGGAAAACGAAATCAGTGAACGGAGTTCGAATTACGGCCGACATCGCTATGTTCACTTTCACGTAGATACCTTCCGGAAAGTTAAAAATCACTCCCTTCTCCCCCTACCACCCCCCAACTTCGGATTAAATTGCAGGAATGACCGACACGCTTGCCTTGAGGTAACAACACATGCATGAGAAGGAAAAGTGAATTCAAAAACAACCTGAAGAGGGACGGCTTCTGTTAGATTGCCCTAGACACACCAAAGCTACTATGACTGCAGTACATATGGTGCATCTAAGATCCTAGGGGTTTACGATATAAGTAGTCACGACTCATTGTCATGCGACGAGAAATACATGATTTTTTTCTTCAAAAATCCTCTTGGCCCCAAAAGTTATCGCTCTGACACTGTAAAAGGGTCTGGCCAATTTCATGTTTTTATTGGAAGCTGGTTTTACTAAAAACGTGAAATATTCTACAATAGGTTTGCTGATAAGATAATTTTGTATATTTCCTTACTGTTTTGATAGTAGTTCCATTGAAAATACAGCGTGCCCCCCCAAAAAAAAGTGAACTTTTTAACAATCCAATAAAACCAAGAGTGATGGAAGAAAAATATTTTATTCATAGTAAGTGAAAGCTTAAAACATGCCATTTAAGAAAATGATGTAATTTTCATTTTCTAAAAATTACGTCCTGTATATGGCGTCCTCCGGTACGAATGAATTCTTGAAATCTCCTTTTGAGATTCCTCATTGACTGCTGCAACATCTCAGCTGGGATACTGTGAATTTCATCTTGAATTCGAAATGGCGAAATGTTTACTTGCTCAAGGTCACTGTCTCGCAGTGTTGCCACTTGCTCATGTCTGGCAATACGCACTTCAAAAATTGCCGTTTTTTTTTTGGTCACACTATATCTTTGAAACGGTTCCACACATAACCGCCGATTCTGCAGAAGTGCAAGGGCCTATCCGGTTTCTTAAGGTAAAATCAAAGCCAATCCAAAATGGTTATCTGTATAGCTTTGGATAACGTTCTTTGAGGAAGATATTTTGGTGCTCTTGCATTCATTGGACAAATACAGCAAATCTTTATAGCGAATACGTGACAAGTCTCCACTGGTCGCTAGTAAAACATAAACACTGATTTCATTCTTTCATTTTTACTTGATTTTTTTCTTTTTTCATTCTTTCTTTCTTTTCTTTTTTTTTTACAGGGTTTTTTTATATTCTTTCTTTCTTTTTTTCTTTCTTTATTTCTTTCTTTTTGCTCGATCTTCTACATTGTTTCTTCCTTTTGGCTACTTTACTTTTTGTTATTCATTACTTCACTTTAGTCTTTCTTTCTTTCTTTCTTTCTTTCTTTCTTTCTTTCTTTCTTTCTACTTGATTTTACAATGTTCTTTCTTCGTTTCTTTCTTTCTTTCTTTCTTATGACTATTCTATCATTTTGTTAGTCTTGATTTTACAAATTCTTTCTCTTTCTACTTGATTATACAATATTTTTCCTTCCTTCATCCCTCCCTCCATTCTTCCTTCCTTGCTTGCTCCCTCCCTTCCTTCCTTCCTCCCTTCCTTCCATCCTTCCTTCCTTCCTCCCTCCCTTCCTCCTCCCTTACTTCCTTCCTTCTTTCTTTTTTCCTTCCATCCTTCCTTCCTTCCTTCCTTCCTTCCTTCCTTCCTTCTTTCTTTTTTTCTTCCTTTCAGTAAGGCTCCTGTGACATTACATTTTACTTTTTTTATCGTGTAACTAAAGAGTCAGTAATCCGGCTTTTATATTTCTTATTGTAATATCCTTTCCCCTTGAAAAAAACGCTTTTTCCTAATCTGAAAAACTACATTACTCGAGATAAGCGAAATATTCTTAATCTTCCGTCGGAATGATGATGTTGTTAGGAAATCTACTGAGATTTATACGGACGCCTGGGTTACTTGAATCACAAACGCAATTTCACATTTGATAAGAAATCTGTTAGCAGAATTTTGTAAACATTGGCACTTTTGGGGGTTTCATCCAAATTCCTTCACTGTTTTTGGGGACCTGTGCTAAAATCTATCTATCTATCTATCTATCTATCTATCTATCTATCTATCTATCTATCTATCTTTTTCTGTTCATATCTATCTGTCGTTTTCTGTGCATATCTATCTTTTTCTGTTCATATCTATCTATCTTTTTATCTTCATATCTATCTCTCTATAAATCTTTTTCTGTTCATATTTATCTATCTATCTATCTATCTATCTATCTATCTATCTATCTATCTATCTTTTTCTGTCCATATCTATCTATCTATCTATCTATCTATCTATCTATCTAGCTAGCTAGCTAGCTAGCTAGCTAGCTAGGTAGCTAGCCAGCTAGGTAGCTAGGTAGCTAGCTAGTTAACGAAGTGCGAGAGAGGGAACTGTACGTATAGAACTTACGGTTACGTTTCGCCATTTCTTCTGCAAAATGATTAGATCTTGCCACCATTCTAGATGTGCTTAAATACACAGTCTCTGCAGCAGAAGAAAATTCATCAACATATTTGCCACGAAATATTTCTAGATAAGTCCCAGGGAAGCCACATTACGTCGGTGGGGAAGAGAGTGAAATTGAGAATCCAGGTCAGGACTAATGACTTTGCAGTGTCTCTTTTGGCTTTTATCAAGAATCTCTAAATATATAGTAGTAGCACCAGACCGGATGTGGCGGCATTATTCAAAGTATGGACAATGATAAACTTATAGAAATCTAAGGTAGATTCCAGCGAGAAAAAATGTCAAGCAGGACACAGTGAACAAAGAACTAATTCTATACAATGACCCCCCCCCCACACCTTCTTGTCAGCGGAAAACGCCAGCCGGAGAAGCTTAGTATCAGCTATGTTAATGGAAGGCGGAAAGGGTTTCTCTCTGACGATTCAACTGGATCAATTCATTTTGGAGGCCTTTAAATTACCAACCCATTCTTTTCTCTAGCTGACAGATCAGTTGCCACTTTGACCTTATCGAAGCGATCAGACATTTAAGACAAGAGTAACTAGTTGTGTCAGCAGCAGAGATCAGAACTAAATTGCCAGCAGGAAGGTCGTCGATGAAAATTAAGCCCAACGTAAACCCAAGGATAAAACCCGGGGGGCGAGGACGCCTGCATTGTTGAGAACTGATGACACCAGGAAGGTCTTTCATGAAAATTAGAGACATCGCAGGTCCAAGGATTGAGCCCTGGGGTGGGGGGTATGTTTGTATTGTTCTCTTCTTTTGTATTTATTCTAGTCGATGTTTCGAATATCTCTTTGTGGCTTTTTTTTCTTTGGCTAGCTCTCTGGAATTTTGAAAATGCTTCTTTCTTTCTTTCCTTTTAACTTGTTTATTGAATCCTTTTCTATCTCGTATTTTCTCGTTTTTAGCCGTTCCCATTTTTAAACTGTCGTGTTTTCATCGAAGACGATCATTACGTGATTGTTTAGAAAAAAAGTTATTTAAAACCTTTAAATCATCAGTAAAAGTAAATCTTATAAAACTTGGCGAAAACAAATAGAAAATTTTCTAAATAAAATCAATATTGTTATTGTTATTATATATTGTTGTTGTTTTAATATATTGTTATATATTCCATATTGTCATTGCATATATTATATTGTCTTATATATTTTGTTATAGTATTTATATATTGCTATATATTGTTATATATTGTTATATATTAAATATCGTTATTGCATATATTATACATTGTTATTGTTTTTATATATTGCTATCAATTGTTATTGTTTTCTATATTGTTATATAATACATATTCTTATTGTACATATTGTATATTGTTATTGTTCTATATAATGTTATATATTGTTGTTTTTATATATCCTGATATATTGTTATATATTACATATTGTTATTGTATATATTGTTATTGTTTTTATATTATTATATATTGTTCAGTTTTTATATAGTGTTATATATTGTCGGACTCTGTCCATTTCATAGTGTTATATATTGTTACATATTACATATTGTTAATGTATATATTATATATCGTTATTGTTTTTATATAATGTTATATATTGGTATTGTTTTTATATATTGTTATACATTGTTATTGTCCTTATATATTGTTATATATTACATATTGGCATTGTATATATTATATATTCCTATTGTTTTTATATATTATTATATAAAAACAATAAGAATAGAAGTATTGTTATTGTTTTCTCTTTAATTTGCGTCTATGGCACTTGAAACGTAGGATATCTCGTAAAGCAGTCCTGAAGACTGTTTTGGGAAATACTGACCATTTCTAACTTACGATTTTTAATACGAAGTGAATTATATCTTTGACCTCTACGGGATTCCATAGCTACAATCCGAGTAGCAAAAATAGTTGAATTTAGTAACAAAAGAATGAGAAAATGGTTTGCCGAATTCCCCAGCCGATGCAAAGTAAGAAACAGCAAATAGGTGGTTTTGTTTGAAATTCGATTATGGTCGCCGCACTTGGCAGTGGAAGAGAGAATCTTTGGTTAGATATCTTTCGTTCGTTTCTTCTTCATTTCTTTGTTTGGAAAGTCTTTAAAATTTACTGATTGTCTTTCTTGCTTGACTTCTTTGCTATTAATTTTCGCGTTTGTCTTTGTATATACGCTGTTTCTTTTCGTTTTTGTTGAATCTTTCCAACACTTTTTTTTCCTCCACAGAATTTTCCTTTATTCTTTCTTTATTTCTTGAGAAATTTTAAATTTAAGTTTCTTTCTTTCTTGCGTCGTTTTTCTTACTTTTTCATTCGGTTTAATTCAGACGTTTTCTGAAACTTCTTTCCATCTCATTTAATCTTAGTCTATATCTATCTATCTATCTATCTATCTATCTATCTATCTATCTATCTATCTATCTATCTATCTTATCAGTATTTATCTATCTATCTATTTTTCTATCTATCTATCTATCTATCTATCTATCTATCTATCTATCTATCTATCTATCCCGGCATTTCTATCTTTCTTTCTTTCATACTTTCTTATTTTTAGTTCGTTTTTATTTACTTCTTTTGTTTGTTTGTTTCTTTGTAGCTTGATTATCTATTTGCCGTTTTTCCTTTCTTTCATGTCCACTTTCTTTCTTTCTTTCTTTCTTTCTTTCTTTCTTTCTATTCCCTATTCTTTTTATTTGCTTTATATTCACTTCATTCTCTTTCTTACTTTCTTTTTTTCGTTCGTTCGTTCGTTCGTTCGTTCTTTCTTTCTCAACTACTTTTTTCTCTCCAATTCCAGCTGTTAAATTTATCAAGATCTTTTTCTCTTTACCTTCCCCAGGGTACCATTGCAGTTCTGCGGCTGAAAATATAGTTTCTGGAATATAAAGCTGCCTCATTAAATTAAGTAACTTTCGGCGAAGAGTTCAGTACAGAGTACCTAACGCCTGAATTTGATCGTTTATATCAAAGAATGTCCCAAAAGGACAAAGCTATTGACTTCAAGGCAAGTATCTTTCTCACACGTTAAACTGATCAAACAACGAACAGACACATCCCGTATATTCTCAACGACCATTAGGTAAAAACATGCAGTTCCGTATATATTTCTACCAAATTGTACCTGGGTGTATACTTGATTCGTTCGTTCCTTTTATAAGGATTTAAGGATATAATGGATAGCGACTCGGAATGAAAAATCAGAAAACCAAATTCAAATTCTTGTCGGATTCGTTATTTTCATTTACGTTCAAATACCTTTGGAAAACATATGAATCCATTTCTCCCACCTCCAGCTAAGGTTGGTTTGTTTTGTTTTACGGCATATCAACCACAATTGGTTATTTAATGTCGACAAGACTTTTATTGCTGGTAATATTTTTTTCCAAAAATGTATTACTTGTAATAATTTTTTTTTCCAAAAATGTATTGCTGGTAATATTTTTTTTCAAAAATTACTTCTGGTAATCATTTTTCCAAAAAACGTATAGCTTGTATTAAAACCTATTTTTCTAATTTTCATGGTGTTTTGACCCCTTTTCGGAAGTTTTCTCTTTGCCGATAGCTGAGACCCTGACAGGTGCTACCACCCTCAGCTCAGGGTGGACCTGGAAACACCAGCAATTAAGAGGTGGTTCCATGCTCCTCAAAACCTTCTGATCAAAGGCCTCGCTCTCGGATGGAGTTTATCGTCTTATCCAGGACGTGGATGTAGTTTATCGTCATACCCTGGACGCAGATGCATTTTATCGTCTTACCCAGGACGCGGATGTAGTTTATCGACTTACTCATGATACAAATGTAGTTTATCGTCTTACCCAGGACGCGGATGTAGTTTATCGTTTTACCCAGGACCCGGATGCAGTTTATCGACTTACCCAGGATGCGCTGAATTTAGTTTAAATTGCAGAACAGAGTGTGTTCTATAGCCATGATTAGCAATCATTCTAGAGAGGGTGGCAATACGTTCACAATGGCATTATGATCCGAATTGCAGTTAAGCTGATGAATAAATGAAATACTATACAAGAGCATATGGGTTAAAAAGCAGGGCACTTTAGCCTTGTTTATTAACCAGTCCAAGAGAAGGATGACTCTTTAATGGATTTGATCTTGACTAAAAGAATGGCGAATATTTTACTATTCGTCCAGGCTTTGAATATTTCTGCAATATCTGATCTGATGTTATTGCAATATATTTGCAGATTATTGATAAAATCCAAATAAGAATCTGCAATGTTATTTGTCCTGACCTGGCATTTCGTCCTCGTTCACTTCCTACCGTCGTAATATAGTTTCCCTGTATTTTTTCATGGTAAAGGTTCTGATGAACTTTCTGCTGTGATATTTAGACTTCATGAATTTAAGCGGAATACTAGATTGGCGGCAAGGTGTCAGTATTTTACAGTTGAAATGGCTAGATATAACCGTAAGTTCTATGCTGACAATTTCCTCTCTCGGACTTCTTGCTTGTGAAACTCTTTTCCGGCTGCTAGCTTCCCAGTCAATTTTGATCTTAAGCAATTCAAATGCAATGTCAATCGTTATCTTCTGTCTACTTTTTTTATAGCCCTCTCTCTTTAATAGGAATTTTTTTTTCTTCTGATATCCTCTAAAACCCCGTAACACTTTGAGTCCTAGTGACATTATTCCTTTACTCAAGATGAAATTTTTTTTTAAAATTCCCTTTTACAAATTGACCATAGTAAAACTCGAACCCATTTTCATGTGGAATTCTTTTCCCGACTCTTGCTTCTTCACCCAACTTTGTCCTTCAAACATGGGGAATATTCAATACTAATCGTTATGCCTTGTCTTCTTTTTTGTTCTTTTATTGTTTTCTGCCTTTAATAATGTTTTTTTTTTCTCATATTCTCCTTTAAGACTAAGTAACTCCTCTACATCATAGTGACTTTATTACTTTATTCCAAAACGATAAAAAAAAATTATTTAAATCTACCGAGTTGCTCAAAAGTAGCGACCATTTTCAAGGAAAACCTGACAACAGATCTTGAAAAGGACCTCGAATCAGTGGTTAGTTTGGACAAGAAATATCTTGTCAATTTTAACGCCTCCAAAATAAAACTGATTTAATTTAACCACCTTAGAAAACCTTTTTTTTTCATTGCCTTCCTGCCATCAACTTCCCTCTGTTTTTTCTACAAATATTTTCATTGCAATTGCTCTGACGTGCTTTTTTTTTCTAGAGCCCCAAATACATGAATTTAAGCGTACTATTAGATTGGCATATAGGTCCCATCTTTTTACTGTTGAAATAGCTAAATTTAACGGCCACTCCTACTCGAATAGTTTCTGTTCTCGCACTTCCCACTTGTGGAACTCCCTTCCATTGCCTTGTTTCCCTAAGGGACAAAGTTCGACAATAATTTTAATATATTTTACTGTTATTCGTTATTTGTATATATACAAATATTTAATTAAATGCTGTTTATAATAAACAGTATTAACAACATTTACCGTCCTAAATGTCCGAGAAACTTTCATAGAAAATATGTGTCCTCCAAGAGGATTCGAACCTGTATCCTACACGGAACCTGATGTGCATTTACCAGTTTGGCTACAGAGGACCGTCCAGTTAGCAAGGTCGAGTTCACTGTTTTTAATCTGGTATATCACGTCAGGCTATATAACGGTGAAGTGTAGGCTACAGGTTCGATTCCTGTCGGAGGATACATATTTTTTTTATGAAAATTTCTTAGAAGTATAGATATCTTGGGCTAACATGACATGAAAGTGGAAAGACTATATTGAATCGATGACTACGTCATTTGCTAAGAAAGTTGATTCTCTGTGTCATGCGAGATAGTTTTCTATCCAGAATCTATCATTAGTATCTATACATCTACCATTCTTGGAATATTGCTGCCACGTATGGTCCGGTGCTACTATTTATATAGAATTCCTTAATAAAACCCGAAGAAGAACCAGCAATATGATTGGCAACATGCATCTTGACATCTTGGCTTCAGTAACTTTCCCGCTACTTTTCTAAAAATAGTCCCATAGTAATTGTTGGGGTGAATTCATTGCTATGGTACCTAGACTTTTTAAAAAAATTTAAGCTCTGCACAAGACTGGAATCGATATCTCATCAATTTACAGTTGAGTTCACTAGATATAACCGTCGGTTTTGTTCTAACAGTTCCTTTTCTCGCACTTCTCGCTTGTTGAAATGCCTTCCGGCTCCATGTTTTCCAGGAGACTTTTATCTTCAAAAATTTAAATGCAATATCAATCGTTATCTACTGTCCTTTTTATCACTCTTATTGTTCATTACTAATGTTCCTGTCTCTAACTCTTCCACACACAATAACCCCATGCGTCTTAGTGGCTTTACCGCCTTGCATGAGGTGAACTCTATTAAAAAGTATGATCCCATGAATTACTCTCTGATCATTGCTGGTTTCTTTGAGCTTTGCTGTTGACGTTGATCTTCGGGTATTTTTCATTCATTTTTTTCAACCAAAGTTGATAATTTTACCCTCCTGGATGGAATCACCGTATACTAGGGCAGGTAGCTAATCCCTTTTGCAGACGCCCTCTCAGACACATTTGTGTTTGCTCAACAGTCAGAGAGCCCACCTGTGGTTTATACTGCAACTATGCTGAGGGGAGTTTATTTACAGTTTCTGGGAAAGATCACGTCATCTGGCGTGATCAAAAGTATGAACGAGACCAGCACGCTCAAACCCTCGGTCATAATGAAGGGCTTATCGAAAAGAGAAATTGGAGTCGGGTTTGTTGCATTTACTTAATCGCAAAACATACTATTGAGAAAGGTACGAATTTATTTCTTCTCCACAAGCTATGGGTAAAATAGGAGGACTTGTGACTTCATGCTAGCACAATCATCGATGACTACCAAAGTGTTCCCTCTACCTAATTTCATCCATAATGCTTGGGTCAACCCGTGGTATGCTTTTCAGGCACTTCTGCAATAGTGCCGCTCATTGGGATCGCCCCCTCCCGACTGATAACATCAAGAAATCACCTACCTTCAAATCGACCACGGTAAGATTGGAACCAGGGTATTATAGTCTGAAAACCAACGTATAGTCACTGTTCACTACATTGGAACATAGGTAATACCTCATATATCGGTAATACCTCATATATCGATAAGTTGCTTTTCATTGTATCTCTATGTTAAATGCTTTCCAGCCTATAGCTGTCCTCATCGTCAGTCCCATGATTAGGTGTGGCCGTAGGTTCGCCTCGCAGCTGAGCACATGACCAGTTCCCTTCATATATCTGGGTTGAAATCGGAAAAAATATTCGCATTCGCCCATGTGTAGCGTGTCTTGGACAAGTAAATCTCGCGGAATCCATTCCGCTCCAGGACAATCCGATAGCTAAATTTAATTTGCTTTTTAATCCATAGCTAAAAGAATAGGAGAAGACAGAGTCCTGATTTCGCAGTAGTATATGCACAAATATGAACGCAATGAACTCCACACCGATTTGAACTCGGCAAGCCAATTCCTCTTTTTGTGCTACTTTTATGCTATCCACACATACTGCTTAGCTTAAAACATGTCGACCGACTGCCTTCACGGCGTCTGTTTGTCTACACCTGTGACCTTTTATGTGTATATTTTGGGGGAATCTTTATAATAAGGGCTCGTTACTGGCATGTCACGACAGCTGACAAAATAAAAACCTTGGACGAGCGAATACTTGGGAAAACACCCAGCCTTTATAATATTACCATCCGCGCAACTACTGAGCCGTTAGTCAAACTTTATAAAAGCAATTTAATAGGATCGTGAGTGTAGCCACGCAGTGTTCAGACGGATTTCGTTTATTAGTGCCACCAGTTCAGACCTTTACAACAAAGATCCGCCTATATTCTAATTCAGCCCGCCATATGTCGTTGGTAAGAAAGAAATTGCCATCAGACAGCTTCTTCTCAAGAGCCGTTTCACTGTGTAACAGACACCCACATAATTGTCTCCCCGAAAACAACGCATGCGCAGGTAGTGTAATGGAAAGCATATCGAAATGAGAAATTTAGAGAGCCGAGTTCGAATTTCAGTCGGTTTTTTGTTACGTTCACTTAGGCGTAAATGCCATTGAGAAAGGTACAGAATAATTTCTTCCCCACTAGCTATGGGTAAAACAGTAGATATATATAATTATTTATTAAAAAAATTATAACAAATATGTTATAAAATCACTACAAAAATAGCCATTTTGTTTCAACGCCTCCGGTGTCTTATCAAGTGATGATGTTGAATCATCATGTTCAACATCATCTCTTGATAAGACACTGGAGGTGTTGAAACAAAATGGCTATTTTTGTAGTGATTTTATAACATATTTATGTTACAATTTTTTAAATAAATAATTATATCCGCTCTACACTGTATTGAGCATTCTTTTAAGAATAGTAATTTTTGGTTATTGGAATTCATTCCGTATACACCAATTATATACTTGTATATATATATATATATATATATATATATATATATATATATATATATATATATATATATATATATATATATATATATCATGTAATTCAAAATATGTTTCTGTTTTAAATAATACACAAAAACTTGACAGGCTGTCATAAAAAATAAACCAACCCGAAAACTCTTCAAAAATAGAAACAATCATTTCCTTTCCATGGCATCATAATCTTTCATTCATACTTCCTCCCACATCATTCAGGAAACCTCTCCCTTGTGTAGCTCTTAGGCCTTTTATTGGATGTACATTAGCATAAAAAAATATTTTTGGTACGTGTTACGTAATACCTTCTTTTTATCGTTACCCATAATCTTCCCTCCTCTGCCAAATATCGCTAGATAGGTAAAAAAGTCTACGTATTAATGTGCTAAA
This sequence comes from Acanthosepion lycidas, assembly GCA_963932145.1. Classification (NCBI taxonomy): domain Eukaryota; kingdom Metazoa; phylum Mollusca; class Cephalopoda; order Sepiida; family Sepiidae; genus Acanthosepion; species Acanthosepion lycidas. The sequence continues at coordinate 27,491,421 of OZ010592.1, read as the reverse complement.
AACGAAAAGAAACAGACAGATAGGCCACTGAAGAGACGTATTGGATAATGGAAAGGTGATAAATAGATTACATAGGTAACAATGGATTCGGGTTTTGAACAGATGAACTGGTGTCTAGATAGGTATTTATTTTTATAGTCACAAGCAATGAATCTTAAGCATACCCACCCACGCATACAGGCGCACGCGGACACACACACATACACACAGCCACACTTAGGTATATAGTTTAGAGTAGTTTAAATATGTGGTACTTTGTAATGTACTGAACCGATTACTGTCTTCTAAGGCCGTTCGTATGGGGCACCCAGTGAGGATCGAACTCACTATTCAGTCGTAATTAATCTAGCGAGACAAGCTTGATAACCACTACACCACGATGAAATGTCCCTAATTACTGTCTTAATGATCTGCAAGAATATCGAATTCTTCTTTGTACTATATCCCTTCAGGACATCATTCGCGATCATGGCTCTCCACGACTTCCCGTCTTTTGCACCACGTAGCGATACCTGTCTTTTCCCTATTCGTCTCACTTACTATTCTGCCACATGAAAACAACGGATGTGCAGGTGGTGTAGTGGAGAACATATTGAAATTAGAAATTGGAGAGCCGAATTCGAATTCCAGTCGGATTTGTTACATTCACTTAGGAAAAAAAAAATCACTCATCAAAAAAAAAAAAAAAAGAAAAAAAAAAGTATTCTTACAATTCAAAATTTTTTTCTGCGTTAAAATAATTTTCCAAGCTTAGCGCAGACGTGGCATAAGGCCTAAAGTAAGGGAGACAAGCTTTCTAACCATTATACCCGCCTTGAGGTGCGCAAGTTTCAGGATTAAATAATGCTCAAAACCTTGACAAGCCGTAATAAAGATAAACCAATGTGAAAACTCTTCAAAACTATAGACAGTCATCAGTCAAGGGATAAGCTTTTTAGTTAGGTTACTCGCTGTTTTCCCCGTCTGTCCCTCCTGCTTTTAGCATATCTTGCGGGTCTCAAAGCCAAGCCCTCTTTCTTTGATTTGGTGTCCTAGCAATTAGCAATTCTCTCTTTCTGATTCTAAGTATACGCGCCCTTTTCGCAAACATTTTCTTTAAAACTTCCTCGTTACTCACATTTCCTGTCCATGATATTCTCAGCATCCTTCTGTAGAATAACATCTCTTTTACCACAAGTCTCCTCTAAATTTATTTGTAGATTTTAGAGCATTCACTGCCATAGAGGAAGATTGATAATAGTTTAAAAATCAGCGCTCATTTCTTTGTTTCTAACGAAAGTGTCCTCGTTCTTTATTGACTGATAATAACCCAAATGCTACAGCCCGCTCATCTATCTATCTATCTATCTATCTATCTATCTATATATATATATATATATATATATATATATATATATATATATATAAATTACATGTAATAGAAACTCGAAAATCCCATATGAATAGACATTTCACCCTGCAAAAATTAACGCTGCAAGGTTTGTCAACACCAAGGGGTTTATCTCTAAACATATATATATATATATATATATATATATATATATATATATATATATATATGAATTCATGAATCATTCATACAAAAAACAAATATAGAGGTTAATGATTTAAATGACGAGGTATACATCGTCGCAAACAATATAAATAAGATACATCAACCCCAAACCTGTATATGAATGATATGATCCCCGTTTATAAATTCCAGTTGCATAAGGTCTTTTTAATTTTTTACAAGCTTTCGTCTGTTCTTACAGACATCATCAGGTATAGAAGTTCTTGTTCTTGTTTTTACTACTCGGTAATAAGAGGACAACGAAAATAGAGATGTAATCCGAAAAAATGCTATGAGAAATGTGTTATTGTTTTGGAACGTGCTGTCGCAACGCTGAGTTTGAATTTAAATTTTTATATTTGTTTTTTGTATGAATTATTCATGAATTTATAAATTATATTTGCACCTTTTAATTGAAAGGAATATATATATATATATATATATATATATATATATATATATATATATATATATATATATATATATATTTGGATAGCATGTTTTCATTTAGATATGTTTCATTGAATAATTTAGACAAGTTGTTTCTTATTATTTTCAATTGGATCCTTTCACTTCCACGGACAAGCATTTCGGTGTCATTATTAAAGGAATAGAGAAAATTATTTTTTTCCGAGTACTTTCGATATTAGCACAGTGTTTTGTTTATTTCAAGACAAATATTGTAGTATTCATCATTCTCAAAGACAAAAATTGCTGAATACTGCACAAATGTTTTAAAATGTTTATAATAGACAGTTTAAAATATCGGGCGTTTTATACTCATTTCTAAAAAAAAAAAACTATTGATAACACTATAACTTAGTTACCTCCCCTGAAGCGTTACTCAAGTCAATCACATTGTACTCAACTCAGCGTTCTTGACTTCACAAGTAAAAAAAAAAAATAATAACTTTCAGATGAACACATCAACTAATATCATTATAATTTATTATAACTACCAAGGATTTTCAAACATTTTGCCTTACATGTATGCTAAAATTACGAATATAAAATCAAACGAAAATTACTGACAACTAGCCTATTTATTAGGGTTTCTTGCCAAACCTGTAGTGATCTCTTGCGGAACGATATCGTTTCGAGGAACATCGCTTCAGAAATATAGCAGTAGAGTTTGAACCTTCATGTCAATAAACAATAATTTTAAGGTGCATTTTTCTGGCAAAATGACATCTGACATAATAATGCGTATTAAATAGAAGCTATCATTAAATTCGTAGACATAAAGAAAAATAAATACAGTTACTCATATTCATCCGCACTTTTTGGGCGTTTAAGGAGAGCAAATAGTAAATCTGAGCACAGTTAAGCCGCAAGAACTAATTTTTTAGTAGTGGCGATATTGATGGGGTCGGAAAGACACATTCCGAGCGGCCCTGCACAGCTGCCGACTCATGAAAGTAAGAGCAACGGTAAAAAGCTTGACACATATGGATGTGAGGGAAAATTAGCATAATATAATTTGCTTTATACAGTAATGCTAGTCTGTTTCCTGCGCCTGTTGCAGTCTTTGTAGAAATGAGTAAGAGGTTTTAGTTTAACAGTAATCAGTATAAAGCCTAATGGTTAGAGTTTAACCAGACCAGGAAACAGTAGTATTAAAAAGTGGTCAATACACTTGAGAAGAAATATGGAAGTAAAAATAAAAATGACATGTAGAGATTTTAACTTTAAAAATCAGGAGGTCAATTGAAATACGTGACCATATTTTCGACATGACGGATGACGGTCTCTTCGGGGGATACTTTTAAAATGCCTACTTTAACGCTTTGTTTCAAAAAACACAAAGAACGCTACAATTTTATCTTTCAAAAAAAAATTTACAGCATCATATATATATATATATATATATATATATATATATATATATATATATATATATTATACACATCGAACTATTCTTCAGATGGTCAGGAATGATGGTAGTAAACGATTTTATTCAAAATTGCGATTAATGAAGCACTACTTCACTTTCAGTGTATATTATTTTTTTTGCTCTACTCTTGTACTGAGCCCTGTTTTAAATTAATGTTTTGAACGATGTAATTGGATTCTTCGTTCTCTTTCATTATATATATATATATATATATATATATATATATATATATATATATATATATATATATATATGTAATAACACCTATTGATGTAAAATATAGTAATCTAACATATGCCAATATGTATATTTAACATATGTTAAGTTAGCAGTTAACATAGACATATATGGTAATATATATATATATATATTATTAATATTTTATTGATATTTCGAATTTTGTTAAACAAATCTTTTTTTTAATTAAAGTATTTTCCTCCAGAAATAGGTTGATCGACAGTTTTTCAGGCGTAAACGACACATGTATCCAAAGATGGACCACGTGTGCTTCTCATAATATCAAGAGTTTATAGCGTGGTTAATGAATTTTGCGGAATGAAAAGACAAAAAAAAAAAAAATGATAAGAATATTGCCAATAAAATTATGATATTTAATATATATGTGTCTGCCATATTATTAAATTAAAGCACGGAGAGAAATATTCTGACTTTAAAATCTTTCTCTTCGTGTTTCAATTCAGTCAAAAGGCCGATTAATATATAATAAATATAAACAATTTTATAACAATATTGTTATCATTTTCTTGTCATTTTATTCCTCAAATTTCATTAGACGGCCTATTAAATTTACATACATACATATATACATACGCACACACACACACACACACACACACACACACACACATATATATATATATATATATGTATGTATGTATGTATGTATGTATGTATGCGGAGGTATGTAGAAAAATAGGAAAGAACACGTTTGGTAAAAAATCCGGAGTTCTTTAGTATTTTTGTTTATATTAAAAAACAAAAAACAAAACAGAGCTCCATACAAAAGTAGAGCTTAAATTAATTATTTAAAAAAAAAAAAATGATTCCTTCGCTACATAAGAGTTCTCATGTTTCAAAAACGAGAGCCGAAACTCGTTTTTGAAACATGAGAACTCTTATGTAGCGAAGGAATCATATTTAAAAAAAAATAATTATATATATATATATATATATATATATATATATATATATATATTTTAAATAATAAGAAAGGACTGTAAGATTGATAATGTGGTGTTCTTAGTAATTATTTTTCTTTAAAATAAAACAGTCCTCCACACAGAAAGTAGAGCATAGTATGAAAATATTTTCTTTTTCAAAAATATGTTTCCATTGCGACACAGATATTTCTATGTTTCAAAAAATTAAACTAATGTTGCAAATTTAAATATAAAAAGTAATCTTAAAATCCAGAGTTTCGTTCCATTGTCAAGCGATGTTAGGAATAACATTCTGAGAAATTTACTTAATTTATAAGCGCAGACATTAATATTTTGAGTTGTTAAGGGCAATTTTTTGATTAGGGGCGAATGGGTTTTAATCTGCTTAGACAACTTAATGTATGAAATATGTGGTACTTACAAAGTCTGGTTGAGTTTAGGTGGGGTGGGGGTGCCTACTCACAAACATAGACATCCATTATTCAGCATGTCGTCTGGGTTTTCAATGACAAAAAATAATTTGGCATTCTTATTTATCAGCTTGAAACAGAAATTTCTGTGTCGCGATGTATTTGCTGTATATATATATATATTTCCTTTTCTCTTTATTAATAATGTCCTTTTAAAGATATACTTTATCTGGCATTTTCCCATATGTGCAATTGTATTTGTATGTGTGTGTGTTTGTATGTGTGTGTATTTGTATGTGTGTGTATTTGTATGTGTGTGTGTTTGTTTGCGTGTGTGTGTGAATAAACTTGGTATCCGGCAGAATGGTAAATATATCACACACTATAGAAACAGTTTTTACTTTGGCATGATTCGCCGATAATCTGACTGCATTCGAAAAAGAATTATTTCATTTCCCAGGGGGAAAAAAAAGTCTGCATTTAGGAAACGAATTGTGATTTAGGTTTGGCGTCCCCGCGCGTGATTTTTCATAATTTACTCAAAGATGCGGTGAAAATTGCCTTGATGTACATGAAGCCCCCCACCCCACATAATATACGAGTAGCGGGTAAGTCGGGGGGGTTATGTCAGTTCCATTCATCCCTATCCTTACTGAATTCACACGGGAACCATATGTGATGCGTAAACCCTGAATAAGTAATGATAAAAATAAAAAAAAATATAAGTTGAAGTGAGTTGAAATCTAATTTCCATGACGAAACAATGAATACTAAATTAAAGAATTTAGTCGTTTCGTGAAAATCACGTTTTGTCCAGATTTCGTTCTTGGCAAATAACTTTCTGCTTCTGATGACGCTGGAAAATCGGGGAACCAATTTCAAAATTTCCTGACATATATATATATATATATATATATATATATATATATATATATATATTATAAAGTTCATTGGTAATCCGTATGGATATAAATCCCAAGATCCCAGTGTAGGAAACAGAGCAAGTAATAATTAATAAACAAATCGGAGGCATCAGAAACTTCTAATTCGTGGAATTATCTTAAAACACAACATTCGTTAATTTTGTTTTCGTTTTTCATTTGATTCCTGAAATACATTTTTAATCCATTCTTTGTTTTGAAACCGCCTGCTCTGACGAAGCGAACTCGCATTATCGATTTCGCAAAATAAAATATTACCATGGCTTTCTGAAGTCTCCAACTTGTTAATTATATATTATTATTATTATTATGTTAGATATTAGAACAAAAACATTTTGAAATCGCTACAAAATAGCTTTCGTGAATCGGTAATACGTTGTGCCTCTTCAGGCGAATGGTAAGTGACCTGATATCAGTATGTCTAATATTCTTTATTTACAATTTGTATTATCTCCTTTTTTCACACCGCTCTAGTTTAGGTAATAATAATAAAATTTATGTTATAATTTTCGAATAAATGATTATATTTGTTCTACTCTGTATTGAGCAATCGTTTAAGAATTGTATTTGTTGGTTGTTGGAATTTATTTCGTATACACCAATCCTATACTTGCATATATATATATATATATATATATATATATATATATATATATATATATATATATATATATATATATATATATCCTATATATATTTATATAATATATATAGGATTTGTATGTATTATATATATTTGTGTGTATGTGTGTGTATGTGTGTGTTTATTGTTTATATATTATATATTGTTTAAGCGGAACTGTGCTCAGTAGTGAAGACAGCGTTTTTAGGCATAGACAGTTTGGACATAGGAAACAACACTGCATGGCGATAGTCAATTTCAGGCTTCAAGCCTTCTTCAGAAAATGGCAGTCACAACGAAGTATTGAATCATTTGTCTACACAACTTTTATCTATCTATCAATCTAAAAACTTTTCTCTCACCTTTTCCCCTCTTTCTTTCAACATCTATCTGTAAACTTTTCTTTCTTTCTTTCTTTCTTTCTTTCTTTATCTATCTATCTATCTATCTATCTATCTATCTATCTATCTATCTATCTATCTATCTATCTATCTGAATACAATGACAAAATGAACAAAAATCCCTAGTAACGCGTTTTGTTCCGAGAAGAACTTCTATAGACTAAATATGGTTTTATCGTTTGTGTCAGTTTTATATATATACTGGCGGATGGGAAGGAAAAAAAGATACCAGCTTTAAACTTAAATTTGTAAATTATTGAAGTCTAGTATATTTATATGTATAACCTTACCATTTTCCTTAAACTTTTATCTATCTATCTATCTATCTATCTATCTATCTATCTATCTATCTATCTATCTATCTATCTATCTATCTATCTATCTATCTATGTCTGCTCATTATCTATCTATCTATCTATCTATCTATCTATCTATCTATCTATCTATCTATCTATCTATGTCTGCTCATTATCTATCTATCTATCTATCTATCTATCTATCTATCTATCTATCTATCTATGTCTGCTCATTATCTATCTATCTATCTATCTATCTATCTATCTATGTCTGCTCATTATCTATCTATCTATCTATCTATCTATCTATCTATGTCTGCTCATTATCTATCTATCTATCTATCTATCTATCTATCTATCTATGTCTGCTCATTATCTATCTATCTATCTATCTATCTATCTATCTATCTATCTATCTATCTATCTATCTATGTCTGCCCATTATCTATCTATCTATCTATCTATCTATCTATCTATCTATC
>OZ010592.1:27471142-27478642 GCA_963932145.1 Acanthosepion lycidas | reverse complement strand
GAAAACGGTAGATTTCAATATGGGAATAAATAAATAAAGAAAGAAAGAAAGAAAGAAAAAAAGAAAGAAAGAAAGAAGACTAGAAAGGTAAAAAAGAAAAAGAATGAAGAAAACAAAACAAAACAAAAGAAAGAAAGAAAGAAAGAAAGAAAGAAAAACGAAAGAATGAAAACGATAGATTTAAATATGGGAAGAAATAAATAAATAAATAAAGAAAGAAAGAAAGAAAGAAAGAAAGAAAGAAAGAAAGAAGACTAGAAAGGTAAAAAAGAAAAAGAAGGAAGAAAACAAAACAAAACAAAACAAAGAAAGAAAGAAAGAAAGAAAGAAAGAAAGAAAGAAAGAAAGAAAGAAAGAAAGAAAGAAAGAAAAAAAAGAAAGAAAGAATGTAAATGGCTAGATTGCTGAAAATGGCAAAACATACTCCCAGGTCAGAAGGGAGACTTGTTGATTGTTGTCGGCTAATAATAAATATATTTTCTCATACTTGTGCGAACAGACTACAAGAGAAATACTGTCAATTAAGTTTGGCTATCAGGGTTCAAACACGGGCCAGGACAATAAGATTTCGGATACGAGGCTATTGCTCCTATGTTGGTTATTGCAAAGGAATCTGATTACGTAAAACCGACGATTACTCCGAGGATATCCGCACAGAAATGAAACGCCAATGATGATTGTATTGAAGATTTGAACGTTGGGATAGATCACCAAACAGGAACTCAGAATCATCCCAAAGACCAATGTGTATCTACGCTGAGAATATAATACCGTTTAGTTAAAGAAGTCTGTAATGAAAATTAAAAGTCAAGTTCAACTTAACAGCAATTTGAAGGAGAGTCGATGCACATTGATTTTAAACGCTGCAAACGGACAAAGAAACGTATCACTTGTCCTTGAAAATTACCTGCTGTAAAATTTGACCGTGAATAATCGAAATAAAATTTCTTTTTTTTTTTTAATCATTTCACCCTATGTAAGGCAGTAAAGCGGTTACTGAGTGTGAATGAATAAAAATAAAACGAGAAACATTATAGAATAGAAGAGTAATCAGGAAGACAGTGCTGATATTCGTTTTACTTTTTTTTTTAAATCAAAGTTGGCTGGAAAACATGAAACCGAAAGAGTTTTTGTCAAGCGAAAAGTGCAAGAAAAGAAACTGCTAGCATAGAACTTACGGTTTGAAAAATAGTATTTTTATTATTATTATTATTATTATTATTATTATTATTATTATTATTATTATTATTATTATGTCCCTTCATCTGCTTCTTCTTCATCTTCTTCTTCTTCTTCTTCTTCTTCTTCTTCTTCTTCTTATTATTATTATTATTATACTTATTGTTCTTCCGCTTCTTATTCTTCTGTTTCCTCTTATTATTATTGTCTTCTTCTTCTTCTTCTTCTTCTTCTTCTTCTTCTTCTTCTTCTTATTATTATTATTATTATTATTATTATTATTATTATTATGTTCACCCTGAGGTGAGGGTGGTGTAATGATAAGACATGCCGAGTTCAGTTCCCGCTAACTCCCTTGGAAAAGGCATGATTCTATCTTCCTCCAGGTATGGGTTAAATGGCAGGGAAAGCTGTGCTGTCTCTACAAGTTACGGTTCATCCCATACAAGGCTCGACAGAAGCTCAAGGTAGAGGGTTACTGAATGAGGTGTGTGATATTAATGTAAGCGTAAGAAGTGAGCATATGCAGGATAGAATAGAAAATAGTGTTTGACTGGAAGACGTTAAAAGTACAGCGTTCGGGCAAGCATCCACACAGCTGCATGACTAAAACTAAAAATGAAAGATCAAATCTATCGGGAGAATTCGAAATCCAAAGGATTGAAATTCTGCAGACGCTGGTGTTGGTGAAATCATTCAGAATACAGAGGAGGGTGCTGACTTTGTTGAAAAAAATCCTGTCACTTGATCTCTACTTAGTGGTACCGGGTGAGAAAATTTACGAATAAACTAAATGAAAGCAATGAAGCAGATAAGTATTAGGACGATGCTCAAGAGATGCAGAAATATAAATTTAACAGTAGTACTCTTGGTTATTAGAGCACTTGCAGCATTTCTGTGGGTTTCCACAACAAAATTACAATCGAGATTCGAGGAAGAACTGAAATAAAAAGTTGGTGTGAAAGGTTCTTGGTCTGGTCCATTTCCCAAGACCAGAACAAATAGGTAAAGATTATGTATTTAAAAAAAAAAAAAAAAATTTTGTAAGGGCTTCATGGCTGGATTGAGATCTTTTAAATAAAAAATAAATTAAAACTTTAAAAACTTCTTTTTTTTTTCCACTTAGGCCACCCTTCAGTTTTATGAGTGTTATGCGAAATCGAATCGTGAATAAGTAAAGTCTGCTATTATTTGACCCATCCAGATAGCCACCTGTTTATTTTTTTACATTGATGTTCACACTGTAGAAGGCCCAAGAGCCACTCGAGGTAGACGGTTGCAGATTAAGAGACACAGATTATGGGGATATATGTGGAAGATAAATGTTAACCTTAGATAGGTTAAGATTGTAGTGACCGAAAAAGCATCCTCTTGGGAGTCGGTTCCACAAAGCAGCTATGCTATGAAGACACAAATAATAATAATAATAATAATAATAATAATAATAATAATAATAATAATAATAATAATAATCAAATAACTGAAACTACTAAAAATACATGAGTACTAGACAATTAAGATGACTTACTGTAACTTGACCCTTATCAAGAGGTAGTATATATCTTTAGTACGAAGCTATAAATAATAATAATAATAATAATAATAATAATAATAATAATAATAATAATAATAAAACCGAAATCTTAAAAATGTGGCACAAGGGAACATCAACAATCCATGTTGTAGTTGGAGGCCTAGGATTGGTTGGAAAAGATTCCAGTAGACTAATTGAAGGGATTCCTGGAAGTCCATGCCTCAAAGAGATACAAAAAAAAATTGTTCTGAAAAGTACAGCGCACACTTTACGCAAGGCTTTATCTATGTATTAGGTTGGTGCAAAAATAATGGCGTAATAATGACGTAATAATGTCGTTTTTTGACGTATTTTTAAAGTCAAAAAACGACATTATTACGTCATTATTTTTGCACCAACCTAATAATTTTTTTTTTTTTGTCAGTGGAAAGTGTCATGATGCCATTTCTAACTTTAGGTCCCTGGGCGGAACCTGGAAAGAAATATGTACACGCCAGAAATCAAAGGAAATAATAATAATAATAATAATAATATATAATAATAGGGTATTGGGTATGATAAAGAAGGGTATCGAAAATCAGGTTGAGCAAAATCCCCGGACACATCTGGATGTCAGAGCTACAAAAGATTACTTTGTGCGGAACTGCACAAATCTTCCGCAAATCCCTCTTCTAAAGAAAACGTCCCAAATATACACCAAAAGAGAGTGCCCTTTTACTGACAAACCCCATAGGGTACTTGGTAAATAGGTACTTAATATTACTCTCTGCAAAGATGATACCAGACATAATAATAATTCTTCCCATCAGTCTTGGAGCGCTTGAAACGAATTTGAAGAGTCTTAAAAAAAAAAAAAAAAAGATTTCAATTCGAAATCCATATAAGTGACTGATGCCATCCGGATGGTAGCGTTAGGGTTAGATGCTCAGTGGAAAATGTCATGGTACCATTTCTGACCTTACATCTCTAGTTGGGACCCGGGAAGAAATAAGTGTACACGAGAAATCAAAGGAAACAAAATAATAATAATAATAATAAAGATAATAATAATAATAATAATAATAATAATAATAATAATAATAATAAGAAGAAGAAGAAGAAGAAGAAGAAGAAGAAGAAGAAAAGATAATGAAGAAAATCGATCACTATCTTGCCAGAGAGCTGAGGAACTTACGGAATATGAAGGTGACTATCGTACCGGTAATTAGTGGATCACTGGGAAAAAACTATATTAGATGATGAGAGTTGGAACCATCCAATCGATGGTTTTTCTGAAAACAAAATATGATGGGAAATGCTGGAGTTAAATTAGTGCGAACATACAGTGAGTGACTATCATTTACAACAACAACAACAACAACAACAACAACAATAACAATAATAATAATAATAATATTAATAATAATTATTATTATTATTATTATTATTATTATTATTATTATTATTATTATTATTATTATTATTATTATTATTCCAGAAGAGTGCCATCGGGATGGCAGTGTTATAGATATCGGTACGAATACCGAGGATGGTGCTGAAGTCCCGAGGAGAATGGTTGTCACATGATTCCCAGTGAAAACTAATTACTATTGCAGTTGTGAAAGTTCATAATTTTCGTGAATCCCAAATACTGGTCTGAACCGTAAGGTAACGGGAAAGCCTTGCTGTCACTTGATCCCTCACCGATAGCCAACCGACTGCAGCGCTAACGAGCAGGCATCTGGCGTGAACATGTGAACATGTGAAATGATACTATTGATAATACCAGATGAAGAAAGCAAGAGAGAAACTGGCGAAATATACGGGGTGGGGGGGTAGCACGAGAAAGAATATACTGATGGTTAAAGTCGTACCCATAATAGTAGGCGCACTTGGAACGATGTGAAAAAACGCTAGAACTGAATGTAGATTAGAGGAAGACTAAAGACTTATTGGTGTCCGTGAGGATAGAGAGAAAGGTTATAAAAATTTGCTGGGGAGTTGTCACTTAATTACCAGCAATAATAACCAGGCGTCTGACAAAAACAGGCAAATATATTACGTAATAATAATAATAATAATAATAATAATAATAATAATAATAATAACAGACCTTAATCTATGTGTGTGATCTTATTTTTTTGAAATTTTGTTTTTTAGACGCTCAGGGGAAAATGTCATGATACATTTCTGACCTTAGATCTCTGGTTGGGACCCGGGAAGAAATGAGTATACACGAGAAATCAAAGGAAACATAATAATAATAATAATAATAATAATAATAATAATAATAATAAGAAGAAGAAGAAGAAGAAGAAGAAGAAGAAGAAGAAGAAGAAAAATATAAAGAAGAAGATCGATCAGTATCTTGGTCTTGCAAGAAAGCTGAGGAAGCTACGGAATACGAAGGTGACTATCGTACCGGTAATTAGTGGATCACTGGGAAAAACTATATTACAGGAGGAGAGTTGAAACCATACAATCAATAGTTTTTCTGAAAACAAAATAAGATGGGAAATGTTGGGGAGTTAAATTAGTGCGAACATACAGTGAGTGACTATCATTTACATTAATAATAATAATAATAATAATAAAATAATAATTGAACTCTGCGACGAAATTGATTAGAACGCTGGCTAGGTGAGAAGACTTGCTGTCGCTTGATATCCTGGGATTCACCCAGGTTTCTGGATACGAAGATACAATCGATGGTGAGAATGATGGTGATGATGGAAAGTCGCCAGACGTGAAAGAAAGAAAGAGAAAAAATAAATAAGGGAAAGAAAAGAAAGAAAGAAAGAAAAGAAAGAAAGAAAAGAAAGAAAGAAAGTAAGAAATTAAGAATGAAAGTGCCGAGGTTCAGCGTAAAAGTCGACTGAACAGACGAAATAATGAAACAAATTGTAATAAAAGTTTTACTCACTTGATAATAATATCACGTGTCTATGTATCGCGTTATGCCGCATCTCGTTCAGCATTCGAGCGTATTTTTTTCCATTTTGGCTCAGTCTTGGCCTGAATACCGGGTTTTTCTCAAAAGTGTACAATACAATTCCTCTCAAATCTCAAAGACTTTCCTTTTTCGCTTTTTTTTTTTTTTTTTAAATTTTTACTTTTTCCTCATTTTTTTTTCCTTCTATTTTGCTTTATTTATTATTTTTTTCCTTAATTCGTATTCACAATCGTTTTATACATATATCTCCTTCAAATTTTTTTCGCATCCAGAAATATTTCCCTGAGTGGAGTTTCGTCTTAACGTATTGCAACACATATGTAACCTCATCTTGATGAACATATACATATATATATATATATATATATATATATATATATATATATATATATATATATATATATATATATATATATATATATATATATATGTGTGTGTGTGTGTGTGTATGTATGTATGTGAATGTATTTAAACGTAAACGTGTTGTTCCAATTTTTTTCTTTTTTTTTCTTGATAATTCTGTATTTTTTTCCCCTAATATACAGAGGTTTCCCCAAACAGAATTGTCTATACGCGTGTACCGGTTGAAAAAGAACTTTCTAATTTAAAATTGGTCAAAATATCCGTATATATTTAAGCATATCGATTAATATTTTATCTCTTTGTTTTTTTTTTTTGTTTTTTTTTTTTTAATATTTTAAAATATTTTTTGTAAATTTGTTTGGACAATATCAGTAAGAATAATAATTATGAGGACCCAAGGAAGAACTGTTGAAATGAGCAGTGTTGAAGCCGCTGAGAATAGGGACTGTTTGATATTTGACAACTTATCGTGATGCGTTACCCAACGACAACCGCCGGTGTAATAATAATAATAATAATGATAATAATAATAATGAATAAAATAAGTTTTGAGATCTACTCTTGCCAGGTACTTGTGGTGTGAAAACAGTAAGTAAAATGAAACATACGTATATATATATATATATATATATATATATATATATATATATATATATATATATATATATATATAAGAGATAGATAGATAGATAAAGAGAGAGAGAGAGAGAGAGATGGAAAAATGTGCGCTCCTTTAGCAATGAATCCGTCACGACGGTGTTTCCAGGTGTAATTCTGGGAAATGTTAGTTAAAGTCACAACAGCAGTCGTTGGTGATACGGCCTTGCTCTAGCAGAACCTCAGAAATTAAGAATCGTGTCAAGTTATATATCCACCTCCGATTAAAAGGGCTGACACAAATTTGAAGAAAGAAAGAAAGAAAGAAAGAAAGAAAAAAAAAGAAGGAAAAAAAAAGAAGGAAAAAAGAAGAAAAAGAAGTAAAGTCAAATCTACGCGTGGACCGAAGTAAAAACGGTCGACTCTAACACGATAAACGGGCCGATGTTAATCAACCGAGCATTAGACACGACTAAATAATCATTAATAATAATAATAATAATAATAAAATCACAAAAAGAAAACTAAATAAAAAAAAAAGATTTAAAAAAATAAACAAAACAAAAAATGGCACCCCTGTTATGAATGAGGATATAGCGTCAAAGAATCGGACCATAAGGGGTCGCAGTGAAGATGTAGATGTGGCTACGGTTTCTTTGAGTTGCGTTGTTGGCCAGTTCTTAAAAAAAAAAAAAAAAAAAAAAAAAAAGCAAGTATATTTGCATCTGCTTGTTTTGGTAGTGTGTTACTGTACGTGAATGCTGAGACAACGGTGGTAGGGGTTAGAAAGGAAGACCGGATGAAAGAAAGAAAGAAAGAAAGAAAGAAAGAAAGAAAGAAAGAAAGAAAGAAAGAAAGAAAGAAAGAAATATTAAAGACGCGCTTGGAAATCTAC
>OZ010592.1:27418642-27468642 GCA_963932145.1 Acanthosepion lycidas | reverse complement strand
GCGCGCATAGTCTATTTCGATACAGTCAATCTATTGCTGAGGAAGACTGTCATATAGCAGTGCTGATCTGAAATAGACTATACCCACATGAGGTAATTTCGGATTTTTTGCTTTATAAAATATATATATATATATATATATATATAGCAGAATCTGATCGTGCTATTACATATGTGCATATGTCATGGAGCATATTGTTTCAATATACAATAGTAAATATTTATACGCACGTATGTACAGGCCGGTACATATAGACTGTATCAAATTTAGTAAATTAGGTACTAATTTCTGAAGGGAAGTCACCTGCTTAACTTGATTAAGTTTATTGAACTATTGTTCGCCATTATTTAGCTCCGTGGGAAAAAAAAAGTCCCATTTTTTAATCTCGGTGTTTTTTTCCTTGTGACGAAATCAATTGGATCGCTGCCATGTGATTTTCATTTGTCACAATGAGAAACACCCAGAAATTTATGACTGAACCCGACAGATTAAAACACACACACACACACACACACACGCAAAAAAACAAACAAAAACAAAAAAAAAACAACAACAAACAAACAAAAAAAACTGAAAAATTTTAAGGTGTTTTCCCCATCAGCACAGCTCATTGCTTCAGTTCTTCAGTCACTCAATATAAAAAAATGGGAAGATTTCTCCAAGCAGTCTTTGTAATCACTGTGAGGAATAAATCATCCTCGTGGGTGATTTAGTCCTCACAGTCGTTCGAGCTTTTCTCGGTGCTTGGGTCCCCACTTAGGTATGATGTTTCTGACACAAGGAGAAGTTCTGCTGACTTGATTCCTGGGTAACACCTCATTTTGTAAGTCTCTACCTTGAGGAGCTCTTATTTTGGTGAAAACTTGTAAAAAATCCCTCAAAGCAATAAAAGCAAACAAACAAAGAAGAAAAAAAAATAAAAAAAGAATAAAAAGAGCTACACACACACACACACATATATATATATTGATGCATTTTTCAGATATCCTGTTTGTTGCTGTTAAGGTTGTTCAAATTTTCTTTGGGTATTTAAATTTGTATTTTCACAAGGCTACATTTATAATTCAAAGTGTTGATAGTTTGGTGGGCTGCTGGATCATGTAATTTAAATTTTGTGTATTTCGGTAGCATTTTCTCATTCATACATGTTTCACATGAAATAGCCAAAGAAAAATTGAACACCCTTAACAGCAACAAACAGGACATCTGAAACATGGATCAATGAAAAAATGATGCCTAAATACACACAATATATACATACATACATACACACACACACACACACACACACACACACACATATATATATATATATATATATATATATATATATATATATCCATGTTTTATTAAAAACGACAGACAAGGTACTACGGTTAAGCTTTTTATTTAATTTTTCTTGTGTTCTAACAAGAACTTTCTTTTCTAGACAAAGGGTGTGTAAAATCACTGTCCAAATGTTTTATATTTCCGAGCGCTTTCGGCTATACCTTTAGCCATTATCAAGGATGATTCGATTTTTCAGCTTACTTGAGTGTGTGCGTTCTGTGTATGTCTTAGTGTGTGGTAGGGATGTTTTTAATTTCCGAATACGGTTAGCACATTGTGGCCTTGTTCGTAGTTAATATTGTTAAGAGTTAGCTTTTTCTTTTTTATTATTAAAGCTTCCATTATTTTTAATCCTTTTTTGCAGGTGGATGCTGTTAATATATTTGTATTTTCTACTAGTATGTTCCTAATGGAGTCAGGTAAATTTGTGTGTGTTTAAATGGGTTCAAATGGAACTGTGATCAGATAGGTGTAACGTAACATGTCTAGATAAACATGTGCTTGTGTAACCGATGTAATTATTTATGAGTCTGGTTTGATCAGGAATACAGTTTCTTAAGGGGCATTTGAACTCATAGATAATGTTCGTGTAATTTTGACTCAGCTAGTGTGTTGTTATTTAAAATATATATACAGAATTTAGGAAATGAAAAAGTTGTATAGATATTGTAATATTAAATTTATTCAAACATGACGTGATTACTTTACACACGATAATCACAGGAGATGCCTAAAATGGAGGCTTTTAGATTCCGGGCATTTCTTAGTACGGCAAAACTACTGCTTAGGCAACGTTGGCAAAACTGTCCAGTTGGATGCTCCACATGCATTTTCAGTTTCTTCTCTAAGGGCCGACAATGTAATGCCATCTGTCGAGAAAATATCGTACTACAGCAGTGTTATCGCAATTTGATAAAAGTACAAAAGACAAGTTTTCCTTTACTGAAGTGTGCATACATTTTTTTTGAGAATTATACATACGTATATATATATATATATATATATATAAGATAACGTGGGGGTAAGATATATCTTACTTATAAAACGCAGATTGTGTGTCTGTGTCTGTACGTTTATATATTGTATCGGATTTCCTACATTTTTCAACCGATTTCAACGAAACTTCACAGGATTACGTAAAATTACTTTGCGGTGGTTTTAACAGCGCCAAAAATTGGAAAAACACAATTGTTTTTGCACGAAATCAATTTAAAAACACGATTAAGAAGCATCACTAGAATGAAATGGGGACAACTCATATCGAGTTATACTTATTATAAAACCCAGGTTGTTTGTGTGTGTGTGTGTGTGTTCGTTTATATATGGGATCGGATTTCCTACATTTTTCAACCGATTTCAACAAAACTTCACTTTTTTTTGGCAGGTAGTGTTTCTTATTGTCTTGCACACTTTTTCTTTATTTTTACATTCACAATGCTTTAAAAATTCCATTTACAAGACAATTGTTTATAATAAAATTCTATTCAATCGGTAGACTCATAACGATTGAAAACTGTTTTTGTTTGAGTTTGGGTTTGACCAATTCGTAAAAAAAACCCCCAAAAAACCCCCAAAAACTAATTAAGACATGCGTGTCCGTCAACCTTAAACAAAAATCTTTGTCAATTTTATTTTTCACTCTTTATGATGGTCGATACTTGATCTATCTCTTACTGTTACATCCCCGTGCAACTGCTTGTATAAGATAAAGTGTGGGGGCGGGGTTAACATAACACATGGCCAGAATTAAAAATAGATTTGGGTTTATTTTTAATAGTGACCAAGTGTTTTCTTACTCACCCCCACCTTATCTTTCGAAAAGGTTTTTTTTTTTTTTTGCTTTTGACATTTTTTAAAACATTATTTAATCATCAGTCACTTACCATTCGCCTGAAAAGCTACAACATACTACCTAAACACGAAAGCTATTTTGTAGCGATTTCAACATGTTTTTGTTCTAATATCTAACATATTAATATTAATAATAATAATAATAATAATAATATATAATTAACAAGTTGGAGACTTCAGAAAGCCATGGTAATATTTTATTTCGCGAAATCGATAATGCGAGTTCGCTTCGTCAGACCAGCCGGTTTCAAAACAAAGAATGGATTCAAAAACTCTTTCAGGAATCAAATGAAAAACGAAAAACAAGATTAACGAATGTTGTGTTTTAAGATAATTCCACAAATTGGAAGATTCTGATGCCTCCGATTTGTTTATTAATTATTACTTGCTCCGTTTATTACACTGGGATCTTGGGATTTATTTCCTCCCCGGAATTATCCATACGGATTACCAATGAACTTTATTATATACATACATACATACACACACACACACACACACATATATATATATATATATATATATATATATATATATATGAAGAAATATTGTCTTAAGGTGTGCTATATTTATGGGATAAAGTGCTCAATATCAGAGATAGAGCGTGTGTAAATATAAAAATGAACATAGAACATATAAACAAATTAATAAAGAAATAAACGACTTCCGGTTAAATAAACGCTAAAATAGACTACCCACAATGCACCACTGTATATATAAATAGCCGAGAAAAATAACAGCACTTGTCGCCTGACGATTGCGTCTAGCATGAAAGTGTTGACTTCCATGTTCAGTTTTATATATATATATATATATATATATATATTGGGATTTTTAAAAAATCGTATTATTTCATGCAAGGCGATAATATCACCATGTCGCAGGGTGCTACGAGAGCCCCCCCCCCTGGTGAGAAGTGAGGAAATGGACAATAAATGAACGGGATCAGGAATACTGAAAATGGCAATTGGTGTTGCATTTAAATTTTTGAAGATTGTAGGTGACATCAGAAGGGAGTTCTACAAGCGAAGTGCGAGAAAATAAAATATTGGAATAGAACAGACGGTTGCATTTAACTAGTTCAACAGTGAAAAGGTGAGACCTAACTGCCAATCTAGTAGGACGTTTAATTTCATGCAGTTGAGGTAACAAAGAAGAATGCTCATTAGAGAAATAGGCATGAAAATATTTGTAGATAAGGGAGAAAAAATATCAGGCCAGGTCGGTGGTAAAATTGAGAGAAGCCGAGATACTAAGTCAGGATCGATTATATTACGGACCTTATTTTGAAATTAGTGTCTATTCTCGAGATATATAGCAGGGACACGAGACCAGATACAGCAGTAGTATTCAATGCATGGACGAAGGGCAGATTTTGTAAATGTGCAAGATGGATTCTGATGAGAAAAACTGTCTGACAAGACACAGTGAACAAACTTTCCTAGCAGTAGACCTTGCTTTTAATTCAATATAATCGTTCTACTTTATGCCAGTGGAAAAGTTGATTCCAAGAAGTCAGAAAGTGTTGCTCTTCTGGAACATTTTTTTTTAATCATTTCACTTCAATGCCACTAAGACACTAGGGGTTACTGAGAGTAAAAGAGAATGAGATGTTGGTGAGAGGAAAGGACAATAAAAGAAAAGAATTCAGGAAGACAGAAAATGGCGATTGACACTGCAGATAAATTTTTGAATATTGAAATTGGTAAGGAAGTAAGAAGCCAAAAGAGTTTTACTGGTGAGAAATGTGAGATAAGAAACTATTAGAATAGAAATTATGCTTTATATATATATATATATATATATATATATATATATATATATATATATATATATATATATATAGTTGTGTCAACAGTAAAATGATGAAATCTAGTTGCCAATCTAGTAGTATGCTTAAATTTATGCAGTCAAGGTACCAAGAATGAAAGGTCATTAGAACAATTGTCATGAAAATATTTCTAGATAGTCCATGTCCTGATAGTGGGAAAGTGACTGAAGTCACAATGCCAATAACATTACAGACTCTTTGGATTCTGTTGAGAATCTCGACATATGTAGCAGGAGCACCAGACCAGATATTGCGGCAATATTCAATGCATAGATGAATGGGAGATTTATAAATGTGCAAGATGGATTTTAACAAGAAAAATTGTCTGGCATGACACAGTGAACCAACTTTCTTAGAGGTAGACCTAGCCTTTAATTCAATATAATCGTTCCACTTCAAGTCAGTGGAAAAGTTGATTCCAAGAAGTCGGAAAGTGTTACTCTCCTGGAACATTGTTAAAAAATACATTATAAATAATTATTGCTGCGTTATCAACTTAGACTAGCATATTCCCAACAACTTTGGTTGTCTGCACTCCAAGATAGAGTAAAGTAGAATTTCCTGTTGTGCAGGAGAATGGCTTGTATTCTTGAGTGATCTGTCCCTTAGCTGCCAGTGTGCTTTGAGAGGGTTAAGGACTGTTACTCACTATTCGTCTATCATATCCAGTGAATTTTTAATTAAAATTCTATTTTATTGTAACTATATTTTAGCATAAATAATGGAGTACTAATAATAATATGTCTGGACGGAGTGATCAGATAATGGATGCCTTATGAATTTTTATTCCCCCTGTCTTCATTCTCCCCCATTAGGAGTATTATTATATACATGATATAATAACACCTTATTTCACGGACGGAACAGTAAGGTTGAAAGAAAAGGAATGACAAACATGCATTGTCAGAGTTTTCTGCCTCTAAATCCTACACAAAATTGTATATACATATTTATTGATGTCTCACGCAGAGAAACTATATCATATGTCTACAACAAGAAGCAGTGTGAAAAGAAGGAGAGAGATAGATAGTTATAGAGAGAGAAAGAGAGAGAGAGAAAGAGAGAGAGAGAGAGAGAAGAAGAAGAAGAAGAAGAAGAAGAAGAAGAAGAAATTCTTACCTATAATATTTTCCAAAGGAGGTATAGCGGTTTCTCTATAAACCTGGTGAGGAGATGTTGTTTCTACTGTAAGACCTCTGTGAGCTAAGGACATCCTTTCTCCCCGGTATTTAGATTGTAACTGGTCTTCGTCTCTCTATTCTCTGACGTGACTCAGCGACTGTTGCGTGACTGACCCTCGTGAATTTATCTCAACGAAACGAAAGGGAGATAATCGCCTTTTGTATCCTTACATAACTAATTAATTTCTCAATTCAGTTCTCTTTTGTCAATCAAGACAGAATCTAGAAATCGCATGAAACCACAGGAAGACCCCACCGATGGCAGTATCAGAAAGAAGATTTCCAATTTTGACAAAATCAAAAACAAGTTGCATGACGAAAATAGTCAATTTTATTTTTCATAATTTTGGTTTCATTTTAATGTTTACAAATTTAACCAAAAAAAAAAAAAAAAGGATCAATTAATAGTTGCATTTGTGCAGATTTAAACGCCTATTTTACACCCTACAACCCCTTTTTCCAAAGACCAAAAGTCGTAGGCCTCTCGCTACTCTATCGCTATTTCGATGGAACGAACTCAGACGAACTACATTCCTTAGTTGCACCAGTTGTAACCCACACGACTAAGACCCGCCATTATACTACTTGCATTATAGCGAACTACCATCCGTATTCCCTTGGTGAGAAGTAAGTTTCACACTTACTGCAATCCAATGTTCAGTCGACCTGACAACCAAGAGGATGTTTTACTGATCACGAAGATCCTAATCTCTTCAAATATAGGATTAAGCGTTATCTTGCTCAGATATCCACATAAAATGTGCCTCCTACTCTGTAACCTCTACCTTGAGTGGCTCCTGGGTCTCTTACAAAGTGAACCTCAATGTAAAAAAAAAAGTTAATATTTTCTAAACGTGGAATCTTCTTTGCATTTGGACAGAGTTAAAAGCTTATTTGTTAAGTTGAAATGCTTCTCCCGCTGCGATGTATCTGTTTCTTCGTTTCAACCTGTGAAGAAAATTTGTTGGCCATTCGGCCTTCCTCAGGTTCTTGTGGGGGTAATGGGTCATTACCAGGCCGCGCTGGACCAATGCATATTGGTAAGGGTGGTTGGAACATACTTGGATTTTCATATATATATATATATATATATATATATATATATATATATATATATATATATATATATATTATGAAATGGACAAAGTCCGACAATTACTTAAGACATTTTTATGTTTATACATTGTTTTTATAGATACAAATATTTAAGTAAATGCTCTGTTTATAATAAACAGTATTAAACAACATTTACTGGCCTGAAAATGTTGTTTAATACTGTTTATTATAAACAGAGCATTTACCTAAATATTTGTATCTATAAAAACAATGTATAAACATAAAAATGTCTTTTATAATATATATATATATATAACGACATGTGTATATATATATATATATATATAACGACATATATATATATATATATATATATATATATATATATATATATATATATATATATATATTTGATTTACGATGGCACAAGGGTATTTTTAAGTGAAATTAAAGTACTCGACTGGAATTCGAACACAGATCTCATTCCGTGCGGTTATCCTTTACACCACCAGAATATCACACCCAAACTTACAGCATATAGTATTCTCAAGCGATCACCCATCCAGGTACTGACCAACCGCAACGTTGCTTAATTTCTGTGATCTGACGAGAGACGGCATTTCAATATAGGACCATATGATAGTATGTGGTTAAAAATGATAAATAAGTCTTTATCTTCGAATGTTATATTTTCTTCGGCGATGCGAGCATTGATCAAACATTTTCCAGGAATCTGAGACATAAAACAAAATCTGAGAACCCTTGCCTTAGCCGAATCACAATTCTGTTGCGCGTTGAATCAAATACTTTTCATTCCTTTGGTGGGAGTTGGCAGGACCGAAAATTTAGAAAACGTAAACAAAAAGACGTTGAAAAACAGCGGATGTAACCAGTTTTATTTCGTTAGCTGAAAAAGTGAAGAAGACACAATGTAAAAGGAAAGATAAGCTCTCGCGTAATTCTTTTTGTCGATCAATTATTTCCAAGACATAGAATATTAATGGGACGAAAAGCGTCCTATGTAGGGAAAGGAAAGTCTCGAACTTTTTCGTATATGGATTTTGGCAACGTCTGCTACGCTGCTTTACAGATGTGCAAATTACAAGCTTAGCATTGGGTCGACGTATCCCTATATCTGCCCGTGGGAACAACATATCTGGATTGGTTTGTCGAATTAGACAAGGTTTCCTTTACTTGTTTATCTAGGTGTTAATTAAGCTTGTACGAGCCACAACGAGAAGACAGTCGCCAGCTTTATTTTGAAAGATTCTAACCACACTTTTTTTTTACATGTAGCAGACATTTTTGGTTGAGCTGCAATTTCACGGCACTAACGGTCAACGACATTCGAGATCGTTCGACAATGGCCTGAGGCATATTCTCGCTACAATAATTCTATAGTTAATTTATGATATCATAGGCAAGATTTATCAAACATATATAAGATGCTACACATGAGATGTTATCAGACTCAAACTCAAAATCCTGTAAAGTTGAATTTTTTTAATGTTATGTTCTTTTTCCGGAGGTAGGCGATCGTGGCTCTCCACAGTTTCCCTATCGTTATTAACTGGATTTCCACGACTTTCTGGGAAAGATATGAGATGCTTTCCATCTAATTTCTCCACGGTTTTCAATTAAGAATGGTTCCTTTTCTAGACTGGCTGTCAATCAAGACTATGCAATCCAATCTACCCTGCTAGCTAAAAAAGAGGGAATGGATTCATGCCTTTCGTATGTATCAGTGTGAAACTGAGCGGAATAGTCTAGGCGGGAATTTGAACTCAGTTTTCCTATTCTGCTCTCTCCGCCGATAGCCGTTCTGCTACCTACACATGTATAAATCTGTAAATTTCAAATATCAAAATCATGAAAATATAAATCAGGATTTTATGATTGTTTTTTACGACTTGAGTTTTCAAGAAATATTTGGAGGGATAATAATCATTTACTGTCCATAAATGTGACTAATTAACCCATAGCTGGTGGAGAAGAATTGGATTCATAAGTTTCCCAAGGGTATTTGGGCGTAAGTGAATATACATATTTCGAAAATAAATGCTAGAGAAAAATCCCCCGCATCTCCCACTGGGCGCACAAAAACAGTGACTGTGTATGGAGCAAGGTCAAAAGTGTTGCGGGCCGACAACAGAGCTATTAAGCGTTCGGAGATGGTATGATTTGGCCACGTCACATGGCAGAACAGCCTTTTCAAGACCATGATTCAAGGCACTGTTGAAGGGAAGCACAAGCGTGGACGGCTATACAAGACTTGGTCAGACAACATCAAAGAGTGAACAGACCTGACAATGCTGAAACGCCTGAGAAGCAACAGATCATCCTGGAACAGGTTGCCTGTTTTTTCTGCATTTAGGTCCCCGGCCCCCAGCGATTGAAGCAGTCACGGGACTGATGATGATGATGATGATGATGACGATAGCGAAAGCGACTGGAATTGGAACTCGGCCCTCCGAGTTGCAATTCGAGCCATTATCAATTGCACGATCCACATATACAAGCTTACAGCACCAACTTATAGTATTCTCAAACAGTCACCCATCTATGTACTGACCAAGATTGACGTTGCTTAAGGTTTGGTGATCATATGAGAATCAGAACTGCAAAGTGATATCGCCCAAGCCTATAATTCACATTATATATATATATATATATATATATATATATATATTAGGTTGGTGCAAAAATAATGACGTAATAATGTCGTTTTTTGACGTTAAAAATACGTCAAAAAACGATATTATTACGTCATTATTTTTGCACCAACCTAATATATATATATATATATATATATATATATATATATATGTATATATATATATATATGTATGTATGTATAAAGAAAGAAAGAACAGCAAGATATATAATCCGGTGTTCTTATAGATATTTTTTAGCTTTCATTTTTGAAACATAGTTAGAACTGTGTAGCGAAAAAAAATCATATTTTAAATCAGTTAATCTA
The DNA here is from genome assembly GCA_963932145.1 of Acanthosepion lycidas. Taxonomy (NCBI): domain Eukaryota; kingdom Metazoa; phylum Mollusca; class Cephalopoda; order Sepiida; family Sepiidae; genus Acanthosepion; species Acanthosepion lycidas. Next base: position 27,458,414 of record OZ010592.1, on the reverse strand, counting down.
TAATATACATATATATAGGTTTAGGTAAATAAAATGACCAGATACAAGCAACCGCATACGCGTGTTGGCGTGTATACACAGGCAAGCAAATAAATAATGGTCAAATTTATCGAAGAGGTATAAACGTAATAGTGCTCGATGTGTTTAGACAGAGCAAAGATATATATTAATAAAGTTACATATACAAATACCTACGTTTAGGTGTGCGACTTAAGTTTCGCTGGTTTTCCAGCTCATCGGGCACGAAATAAAAATACACAGTTAACACATAGGAAAGACGCTGGTTCATAGTCCAAAAATAAAATAGTGCACAATTTGTAGAAAATGAATTGCAGGTACTGTTCATTAAAAAAAGGGGGGGGGGGCACATTTAAGAGTTAGAAATTTCAAGTTTAAAATTTAAAATCATAACCGGGGACATATTTTCTATGAAAATTTCTCGGACATTCAGGCCAGTAAATGTTGTTAATACTGTTTATTATAAACAGCGCATTTACTTAAATATTTGTATCTATAAAAAGAATGTAAAAACATAAAAAATGTCTTAAAAAATAATTGTCCATTTCATAATGTGTAACTTATATGTAATTATTTACTTATTTTCCTCACATCATTATTAGTACTTTTTCAGAATGGCTTTTAAAGAATTATCCGAGCGCTTTAACTTGTTCTCAGTCTAGTTACCTATAGCAACAATCTATGTAAATAGATATTGCCTTCGATAAGGTTTCTTCATTTGCCGACAACTCTTCTCGACTATAATTCACTGAAGAATCATTCTAGATCGTTCAGTTTTCATGGCTTCCATTTATGGATAAGTAATTTTCTATTCTAACCACAAATGTTCGATTGGATTCAGGTCAGGCATTTGAGGAGTCTATTCCATTACCTTTTGTTTATTCTTCTGGGGCAATTCTGAAGTGGTTTTCGAAGTATGTTCCGGGTCGTTGTCTTGTCGAAAGAGAAATCGGTTCTCAAACCTAACTTAAATACCTGAGGCTAAAAGATTTTTTTTCTTTTGAAATAATAGACCGATGTTTTATCGCATCAATTCTCAACTCCATTCTGGTGAGTTAATCGCTAGTTGCTACATTATTTAAACAGATTCTAGATTAATTACAACGGAGAAGTGAGTTCGATCCTCACTGGATCCTTCGTACTTGCGTAATTATTCCACATCTAAGTTTCGCTTAGTAAATCACTATTTGATTTTATTGACTTGTTTTTTGACGGTTTATCAACCCGTTGTGGATTATTTAAAGCCGAAAATATGTTGGAATTTAAGAATAATTATTTTTCGCTAGTGAATATTAGAGAACAAAATTATTTTACAAATACTTAAAAGTTAATGAACATAATAAGAAACAGTATAACGATGAAGGCTAGAGAATCTCCTCCGGATGAAGAAGAGACTTGTTGCAACACAAATGTAGTTCTACAGAAAGATGCTGAGGATACCATGGACTGAACATTTGAGCAACGAGAAAGTTTTAGAGGAAATTGAACCAGAAAGAACAATTATACTTAGAATTACAGAGAAACAATTAAAATTTCTGGTTAATTCTCAGTATTAGCACCAAAAGCCCACGGTAATGAAAATGTTTCATTATGGTGTGAAATTGGCTGGCTATTTCGAAAATGACAATAAAAGTTTGCTCTAATCATGTCATGCTCACATGGTTTTTTAAGTGTTGAAATTAAGATTTCACGTAAGAACGTTTTGTACTTTCTGAACGTTTACAAAAATATATATAATTACTATATATATATATATATATATATATATATATATATATAAATGCAGGACTTTTTGACATTTTGAATAACATCTTTACGGAGCACGAAACACCGGTCAATAATCCACGAACGAAGGTGTTGCTCAAAATTTATTAAGTTGATGCGACTATACATGTACACGAACGAGAGATGCTGGGAATTTAAATTTTTTTTTTGATTTTTAAAAAAAATCTTTTTAAAAAATCTATCCGATTTCATTTAGCTTCTTTTTTTTTCCATCACTTTTGTTATTAGGTATCTCAGACTGGGATAATAGAAGATCTGCCAGGAATCGTGAAATGTTGTAAGAACCAAAGGGGAAATTTACTGTAGATGATCTTGCGATTAAAACAATCTCTAAATATTTTCGTCCTTTAATAATAAATAACTGTCCTCATCACCAATCAATGCTATTTTATATTTAATAATGACTTTTACGAAATTCGTATTTTGGTGAATGTTCTTACGTACGTGTATGTGTGTATAATGTTCGTGGCGTCTCCCACAAATGGGAAAACGCAATCTTCTGCGAGAGCTACATTGTAGATGTGTTCGCTGAAAATGAAGAAATGAAAAAGAGAACGGGGCAAGAAATCGCCCAGTATTGTAGGGAGAGCGTCCCCTAGTGAACAATTTGGACAATTGAGGAGGAGTTAACTCCGACATTGATGCGACTCGAGATAAGTTGAAAATTTTAAATTTCAATGTTTTTATATAATCCTAGTCGATTTCATTTAGATTCTTTTTATATCCATCACTTTTTTAGTAGATATCTGTAAACGTTCTGAAAGCAAAGGAAATGTTTGTCGCAGATTAATTCCACAACGCAGAGAACAAATCACTGTAAGTTCAGACTCGAATATCGGGGGCAGAAAGAAATGCCGAAAACTCGATTCCCAGGTACTATCTCACAAATCCCAATGCATGTAACCAGTCAGAGAAAATAACTCACTTTTCGACGAACGCGGTAGTCAAAATACACCAACTTCCCGATTTGAGAACACCAAGTGGTTTTATCGATCGAGCATTTTTTCCATTCGTCGACAACTGCGAGAGGACGCCAAGTATTTTGCATAACAAAATACTTTTATAGAGACTCCTGCGACAGACTTGTTTTTTAATCTAAATGTTATGGTTCGATTCCTTGTACCACGGTGACAGTCCAAAGTAGAACCAATAAAGAAGAACTTGAACACAGGTATGGAATAACACAGATATATTACAAACAGGAATATATACAGAGAAGTAGAAGTGTTAGTATGAACAATCAGGTTTAGTAGAGAGAACAATGTAGTCTCGACCAGTATCACTATTCCAATGTCTTGTAGTAATTGTCTGAACACGACTCTGTTTCGGACTGCCTCTGACTCGACTCTTGACTCGACTCGAACAACTGACTCGACTTGAACTACTGAAGATATTCAGTCAACCCCCCCACGTGGGCGTCATGTGGCACAAGGCCTTTTTAACGTGGGATCGCCGAGCCTGTGGGCTCGCCCAAAAATATGCCCATTGAACCCGTATAAACGGGTTCAGGGTCGGTTTACCTCCCCGAAAGAGAGTCCACCCTTCGGCGTAGCCTCCTTCGGGTTCCTCCCCGCCCGAAGGCAGAGAGTTCAACCGATCTGTCTTTCAAGAGTTGAGCGACTGACGATATTCAGTCACCCACCACGAGGGCGTCATGCAGCACAAGGTCTTTTTAACGTGGGATCTCCAAGTCCCTGGGCTCGACCAAAAATATGCCCATTGAACCCGTATAAACTGGTTCAGGGTCGGTTTACCTCCCCGTAAGAGAATCCGCCCTTCGGCGTAGCCTCCTTCGGGTTCCTCCCCGCCCGAAGGCAGAGAGTTCAACCTAAATAGCCGGTCAAGAGTTGAACGGCTGACCCCCTGACTACTCCTGAGGCGCAGTATTTATTAAGTATGGAATAGTCCTTTATTATTATTATGGTTAAGATCCCATAACACTAAATATTTCGTCTTCAGCATGTCATGCGGAATACGTGCCCTTTTTTTGGTAAGTAATTTTCTTTTCCGTCGTAGGATAAACGGGACGCGCTGTCGCTTGGTTTGACGAGGTAAGTCGCCATTTTCTTCGCTATAATATCCCACACTCTGATGATAGAAGCTCTACCAGGAAGGGTGTAATGTTGTAAGAGCTAGGCTGCAATTTTACTGTAGATGACATTGCAATCAAGATACTCTGTAAACATTTTAATCTTAGTGAGTTGTTTCCTCTTTTAATCAAAGATGTATTAATTATTGCGTATTATCTATATTAATTTCTCTTATCAAAATTAAAGAAAATATCTAAAAAAAAATCTCTTGGATTAAAAATGGTTTATAATTTCAATTATTGTAATTGAAGTTAGGAAACACGTTTATTTTGCGTTGTTTTCCTTCTCCTTTAATGACAACTTGGCGTGAAAAGAGAAATCGCTATATCAACTGCAGATTCTTGCACAGGGAACAATTTAAAAGTCGGTTATTCTGTTTCAAGACACTCAATCTGACACAAGAAATGGCTATAAGTGAAAGTTGGCTTCATAAAGCTAAGCAAATTAAAAAAGAAAATAAATTAGGATAAACAAAGGGTCTGAAATGTTATGCAATATATGGCAAGATTTTCTTTTTACTTGATTTTACGGTGATCTTTCTTTCACCCTTTTTTTTCTTTCTTATTTGTACGATTTTTTCATTGAATTGATTTTACAATGTTCTTTCTTTATTACTTAATTTTGGCTACTTTATCTTTTTGTTAGTTTTTACTTGATTGAATAATTCTTTTATCTTTCTATCTTTCAGTATATCTATCTATCTATCTATCTAAGTCTGTTCATGGCTATCTACCTCAGTCTGTTTATATCTATCTATATATCAGTCTGTTCATATCTATCTCAGTCTGTTCATATCGATCTATCTACCTCAGTCTGTTCATATCGACCTATTTACTCAGTTTGTTCATATCGACCTATTTACCTCAGTCTGTTCATATCTATCTATCTATCTATCTATCTATCTATCTATCTATCTATCTATCTATCTATCTCCTACTAACCTTAGGTAAGTGTAGTAGAAAGTGATGTGGCGATCTGAAGATAAAGCTGCGTCCATTTTACAAAATAGGATCGCTTGTCTTCGCAGACGCCACTGAATCCATAGAGACTAATACACTTTTCATGAAGCTTAGCTAATTCTGATAGCAGATCACCTGAATAAAAGGCAAACAATTAGGCACGAACTCATTACACATGAGAACCGGCCTTACAGACGACTTTACGCAACATTCGTGGATATGGCAGACGTCGAAATAAATAGACACTTAATTCTCATGGTTTGCCGAATTGCTTTTGATGATGCAAACTGAAAAAAGTGATGTGCGTCTTCGATTTATTGATCGATATTCGTTCGCTTTATTGCTTTCTACATTTTGATAATATCAACTGACTCTTTGTTAATTGAATTTAATTGTTTAGGAGGATGCAAGGCTGGTGTATTTATTTCGATACGTTGATATTATCCATGTCTGGCACAAGATTATATGTGCGCAGTATTTACTTGTTAAGAGAAAATGCAGCGCGCCGGGCCTTTGAAAGAGCAATGTTTAATTTCCAGGTTCAGTAAATAAAATATCGCCCTTAGACAAAATTTAAATTTATAAAAAAAAATAATTAGAAAAATTAAAAAGAGAAAAATAAGGAGAGGAACATGGAGCGAGGTAAAGGAAATAAAAAAAAGAGATAGAAAAAAAAATAGAAGAAACTAGAAAAAATAAAGAAAAAGATAAAGCGAAATGGGAGAGAAAGATAGAAGTTAGAAAAAAGAAAGAAAAAAATCATAGAAATTTTTATAAAAAGAAAGAAAGGAAAAGATGAAAGAAACGCAAGAAAATAGGAGAAAAAAGTAATTAGAAAAAAAAAAGGAAAAAAATAAATGAGAGAAAAGAAAGTACAAGAAAAAAACAAAATAAAAGAATCTGGTAAAAGGAGAAAAAGAGAAAAATGAAAAGAAAAAAAAGAATGAGAAAGGGAGAAATGAAAGGAAAAAAATGAAAAAGAGAAAAATGAAAAGAAAAAAAGAATGAAAAAGAGAAAAATGAAGAGGAAAAAAGAATGATAAAGAGAAAAAGGAAAAGGAAAAAACAATGAAAGAGAGAAAAATGAAAAGAAAAAAGAATGAAAAAGAGAAAAATGAAAAGGAAAAAAATGAAAAAGAGAAAAATGAAAAGAAAAAAAGAATGAAAAAGAGAACAATGAAAAGAAAAAATAATGAAAAAAAGAAAATTGAAAAGAAAAAAAGAATGAAAAAGAGAAAAATGAAAAGAAAAAAGAATGAAAAAGAGAAAAATGAAAAGAAAAAATAATGAAAAAAAGAAAATTGAAAAGAAAAAAAGAATGAAAAAGAGAAAAATGAAGAGGAAAAAAGAATGAAAAAGAGAAAAATGAAAAGGAAAAAACAATGAAAGAGAGAAAAATGAAAAGAAAAAAGAATGAAAAAGAGAAAAATGAAAAGGAAAAAAGAATGAAAAAGAGAAAAATGAAAAGTAAAAACATGGAAAAAGAGAAAAATGAAAAGAATAAACAATGAAAAAGAGAAAAATGAAAAGAAAAAAGTATGAAAAAGAGAAAAATGAAAAGAAAAAAGAAAGAAAAAGAGAAAAATGAAAAGGAAAAAAGAATGAAAAAGAGAAAAATGAAATGAAAAAAGAATGAAAAAGAGAATAATGAAAACAAAAAACAATGAAAACAAAAAAAAAACAACGAATCTAGAAAAATGAAAAAGATGAAATAAAAAGTGAAAAGTTATAGGAAAAAACGAAGTAAAAAAAGAAGCAAACAATCTCGAAAAGAGGAAACATTTGAAAAAAAAGAAAGAAAGAAGAAACTAGAGAGATGAGGAATAAATGATATTCTAAAAAAAAGAAAAATAAAAAGTCAGAGAAAAAGAAATGAAAAACCAAGAAATTGTAAAACGAAAAGGGAAAAAAGAAAAAAAAAAGAATTTAATAAAAAAAGGAAAAAATTAAAAACAAAAGACGACACTAGAAAAGAAAGAGGAAAAAAGAAATGAGAAAATGTAAAAGAAGAAACATGAAGAAAAAGAAGAAATGAGAAAAAAGAAAATGAAAAAAAAAAGTAACATCAAGAAGAGACGAGAAAAAGAAAAACAAAAAAGAAAAGGAAAAAGAAAAAGAAGGAACGTGGAGAAGAAAAAGAAAAGACAGGAAAAACAAAAAAGAAAAGGATGAAGCGAGAAAAAGAGTAAACGAGAAAAAGAAAATGAAAAAGAAATGTGAAAAAAAAAAACGACAAAAAGAAAAAATAGGAAAAAGAAAGGAAAAATGTGAAAAAAAAGAAGCGACGAGAAATAGAAAAACGAGAAAAAGAATAAAAAAGAAAAAAAGAAGAAGAAACATGAACAAGAAAAAAATCGAGAAACATTAAAAGGAGAGAAACAAAATTTAAAAAAGGAAATGAAAAAGAAAAAGAAGTAACGTGAAGAAGAGACACTAGAAAAAGAAGAAGGAGAAAAAGTCAAAGAAGAAACTAGAAAAAGAAACAGGAAAACGAAAAAGAAAAACAACGAAAATAAAATAAAAAAGTAGAAACGGTAAAAAGAAAAGGAAGAAACTAGAAAAAGAACATGAAAAAGAAGAAACTTGGAAAAGAAAAAGAAGAAATGAATAATTGAAAAAGAATAGAGATAAAGAAAAAAGGTTAAAAAAAAGTAAAAGATGAAATAGAAAAGGAAAAAACAAAAAGAAAACGAGATGTCGAGAGATCTCAAGCATCAGCTTCTGAAAACTTTCAGAAGACACCTGAACCGCGAGAGAAAATGTATGTATTAAAATTTCAACTGTACATATTTGACTCTGCTCTGGCAATATATATATATATATATATATATATATATATATATATATATATATATATATATATATATATATATATATATATAGTTAGGCAATGAAAAGTTTGGTAATTCGTATGGATAATCCCAAGAACGATTTAATCAAAATTTAAACCATTTCTTCAACCTTGGAAACATGATCTGATGAACCAGGTAAAAACCTGGGGAAATAAAGTATAATCAATGGACCCTTAATGATGTCTGTTTCTAATTGAATTAATATATATATATATATATATATATATATATATATATATATATATATATGCATGTCTCATTAAAAACGACAGACAAGATACTACGGTTAAGTTTTTTATTTAATTTTTCTTGTGTTCGAACAGGAGCTTTCTTTTCTAGACAAAGAGTGTGTCAAAACTGTCCAAATGTTTTATATTTCCCAGCGCTTTACGCTATACCTTTAGCCATTATCAAGGATGATTCCATTTTTCAGCTTAATTGAGTGTTTGCATTTTGTGCATGCTTTAGTTAGTTATAGAGGTGTTTTCAATTTCTGAATACGGTTAGCACATTGTGGCCTTGTTCGTAGTTAATATTGTTAAGAGTTGGCTTTTTCTTTTTTATTATTAAAGCTTCCATTATTTTTAATCTTTTTTTACAGGTGAATGAAGTTATTATATTTGTGTTATTATATATATATATATATATATATATATATATATATATATGTGTGTGTGTGTGTGTGTGTGTGTGTGTGTGTGTGTGTGTGTATGTGTGTGTGAAAATATATAGAAAATAGGAAAGAACTCGTTAGGTAAATAATCCAAAGTTCTTTAGTATTTTAGTTATTATTTTTTTAAAATAGTGCTCAATACAAAAGTAGAGCATAAATATAATTATTTATTTAAAAATATGATTCCAACACGCTACATAAGAGTTCTCATGTTTCGAAACAAAAGCCGAAAACTTCAATATCATTATTAAATTGAATTAAAGTAAGCCCTGTTTCATCTTCAAGCGAAATTTTTATTTTTTTGGAATCCCCCCCCCCCAAAAAAAAAATTCGCTTGAAAATGGAACAGGGGGTTACTTTAATTCAATTTAATTCAAATAATTATATTGAGGTTTTCGGCTCTTGTTTTGAAACATGAGAACTCTTATGTAGCGTGTTGGAATCATATTTTTAAATAAATAATTATATATATATATATATATATATATATATATATATATATATATATATATATAAAACAATAGGAATAAATATTACATTAGGTTAATGATCATTTTCACTTTGTAAATTGAAATAAAATTCACAAGGATTTTTTCAAACCAGTCAGTGGATGATAAAATGATTTATCATTCATTGACTCGTCTGAAGAATCCTTGTAATTTTTTTACAAGGTGTAATCTTAATTCTTACTGTATGATATATGTTGCTCTGTTTAATTAAAACATTGAGCCCTATGTATGAATCAGTTTTAATATTTTATATTTTATTTTGAATTAATAAGATTCACTTGTATTATATACCAACGAATTATTTGACACACACACACACACACACACACACACACACACATATATATATATATATATATATATATATAGTGCTCCTGAAAATTCCAGTTTTATTATTTGAATTATCTGATTAATGATAACTCATAATTTAATGATTGAATAAGCTCTTTGCGAATTGGCCGACCCTAAAATACGCGGGGAATTTCTCCTATTGCATCGTTAAATATTTGAGTTTAATTTCAACAAAATGCAGCAATAAAAATTAGCATGAATGCAGGTCATTATTTAAAGATGTAAGAGAATGCACAGGGCAGGATATTTTGTGGAGCAATGATCGTCTACACCCCGAAGGGATATGGCATATAGACGAAGAAAAGATTACAAATGAAATGATTCAAAATTGACAAGACTTTCGATTTCATTGAAGTAGACGCCAACCGCATGAGAAATTTATCACTTCATCTTTTTACTCTTGCTGGCTTTATTTGACTATTTATTATTATTGTATATTTATTATTTTTGTGTATTTGTTATTATTCTGTTTGCTTATTTTTCTCACTAATATCGAAAAGCATCTTTGATATATCTTTTTCTTCTGTCTCTCGGCGCAAACAAAATTGGATGATCCATTATTTATCAAGAAATGGCTGGGAGCAACAAGCAGACTTATATGACATTTTGAATCGGATTTTACAAATTATTTTTTATGTTATCATCATTGTAGGTAATATGCAATAGATATTAGGTTGGTGCAAAAATAATGACGTAATAATGTCGTTTTTTGACGTTAAAAATACGCCAAATAACGACATTATTACGTCATTATGTTGGCACCAACCTAATATTTAGAGTCAGAATTTTCCCCGCTTATGTGGCTGGAACTCACTACGCTTGTCATTTTTGAGTAAGCGCAGCTTCTTCGCTATCTCAGGTGCTATAGAAAATGTAGATATTTATTAAGCCTAGCTTAATACGATGTAAAAGGGTCCAATGAACTGATATGGCCCATTTTGGGGATGTTACACCATATTAGTGTCACCATTTGAGACAGAAGACTCCATTCATGATATCACGAGATTCAAGTATTATCGGAGATTTGCTGAGAGACTTGGACTGTAAAAGCGAAAGCCAATTAAAACTGACGGACAACAGATAAAGTGGCTGTTAATAATTGTACACCTTTTTATGCGCCGTATCCCTTCAGCACATAAGCGATCATGGCCCCTCACTTCTCCCTATCCCTTGTAGCGCTCAATAAGTTTCGTCCCTCTAATATCTCCCCCAGACCACGTTCTGTCATCCACTTGCTTAAACCCACCATGTATATCATGCGTTGCTTTCCATTGTTTTTCTTTCCCTCTATTCGACTAGTGAGTATCATATTCTCCAAGCCATCCTTTATCATTTCATCTACCTCTTCCTGGTGTTAAGCATAAGCTTCTTTCTTGTTTGCATCCTCTCCAAAACCTCGTTGCTCACACGCTCGGCCCATGATATCCTTAGCATCCTTCTAAAGAACCATATCTCCGTTGCCTCCAGTCTCTTCTTCGTCTTTAAGGAAACCGTCCGTAATAAAGGGAAGATGTCACATAGCAGCTCAATACTTTTTTCTTTGTTACTAAAGAAATCCTCCTGTCTCACAATACTTTGCCCAGCTTTTGGAATTCGTTCCCAATATATCCTCGGATCTCCGCGTCGTACTGTCCTCCGTAAAAACACTCCCCAGATATTTCAACTTCTGCACCTGTTTGATTTTAGTGTCCCCGGCCTGTAAATCGCATTTCGGGCTCATCCTTTTACTGATGACCATGCATTCTGTATTCTTGTAGTTTATGCTTAGTCCCTTCTTCTCGCTCTCCTTCGCTACCTTCTGTGGGAGGCTTTTTGTAATTTCTTTCCCGTGCCTGCTATCAGCACCGTGTCATCTGCGTATCTTATGTTGTTAAGATTGTGGCCTCCAATGCTGAATGCTGGTAGGATTTTCAATTCTCTCAGAATTGAATCACTGTATAGGTCCGGGGAGAAGACACATACTTGCCTTACGCCCCTTTCTATTTTTGTATATCCGCTGAACTTATACCGTTTGCTCCTAGTATAGATTATTCTAATATCTTTCCAAAATATATCAAACTTGCTCAGCAGTTCCAACAGATCTTTGTGGCGTACTTTGTCGAAGGCATTTTCGCTGTATATAAAACATACGTACACGCCCTTCTGCATTTGTATCGCTCTTTCTGATAACATTCTGAGCATGAATATTGCCTTCTTTGTTCCGGAGTTTTTAACGAACCCGCACTGTTCTTGTCCTATCTCTGACCTAGCTCTGCTGCGTGTTCTATTCATCAGAATACGGATGATGAGTTTTGTTACGTGGCTTATTAGGCTTATTTTTCGGTGGAGTTCGCATTCGTTTGCGCCTGGCTTCTTAGGCAGTGCTATGAAAATAGATCTGCTGAGATCTTCCAGTATCTCCCCACTGTTGTAGATTTCATTTATTATTTCTGTCATCTTGTCTATGCTAAAGTCATCTAAGGCTGTTAGCATTTCCTTTACAATTCCGTCTGGCCCATCCGCCTTGTTTTTGTTCATTTTGGCCAGTATAGATTCTACTTTGGTTTTTAAAATTCCAGGTCCGTCGATAGTTCTGTGTATTGCCGGTTGTTCAATTGTTTCGTCGTGGAAGAGTTCTCCAAAATACTTGCTCCAGCGTTGAAGAATTTTTACATTCTCTAATATGAGTGTTGCATCCTTTGCTTTTAAGCAGCCTGTTGACGAGCATCACTTCTGTCCCGTTAGTTGCCATATTTGTTTATGTATATCTCCTTTGTTGGTGGACCTCAAACTCTATTTCTGCACATTTGTCGTTTAGCCATTCTTCTTTATTCTGCCTGCATTTGGTCCTTATTTCATTGTGTAATTTTCTGAATTCCGTTCCGTATCTTGGCAGAGTTTTCTGTCTCCTTTGCATCATGTCGAGAATCTCATCAGTCATCCATTCGTTTTTTTTTTTTTTTTGTTCATTCTCTTTTGGGATGATATCGTTTGCTGATGTCACTAAAGCGTCTCTTAGTGCGTCCCATTTCGAGTTTCCACTTTGTCCCTCGTATCTTCTTTTCACATTGTCCGTATATTTTTCTTTCAGTCACGGGTCGCTCAGGAGTGTGTTGTATTGCAATTTGGGTGCTGCATTAGGCTTCTTCAGTTGCCGCAGTTTCGCTCTTAGTTTAAATATTACGAGGCGATGATCACTTCCGCAGTCGGCACTTGGGTAAGTTTTGCAGTGAACCATTGCCTTACTGAATCTTTTGTTGATACTTACGTAGTCAGTTTGGTTTTTAGCTTCTCCTCCTGTGCTCCTCCATGCCTATAGTCGTCTCGGATGTTCTTGAAACCATCTGTTGACTATTACCCGGTCATTAGCCAGGCACCATTGGATCCATTTTTCCCCACGTACGCTGCGGGTTTCTAGTTTGAATCTTCCTGCTACATGCCTTGCCTTCTCCCTGGGTACGTTGACGTTTAGGTCCCCCATGATAATGATGACTTCTTGTGATTAGCAGAGGGCCTTGGCATTGTCTAGCATGGAGAAGAAAGATTCGATTTTTTCTTCCTTATTTTGCACTGTCAGCGCGTACACTGTTCTTATGGCTATGCTGAAAGGCTTTCGTTTCAGCTTGATTACTAGAATACTTTCGGATAATTGATAGTAACCCAGAACACATTTCTTAAATGTTTTATCTAGTATTAATCCTACTCCTTTCTCGTTTTAATCTCTGCCTGCATAAATAATCCTACGCCTGTCGCTGACAAAATCTCCGTTGTTTGGACAACTGATTTCACATACACCTGGGGTATTGATTTTTAGCCTGCTCATCTCTTGTTTCACATTATCTAACTGGCCGCGGTGGTTCAGTGTCCGAACGTTCTATGTTCCGAGATTTAATTTATGTCTGATGCGAACAGTCGCAAAAGGTATCCTAAACAAACGCTTTTTCGATAGGCTGTCACAGATAGATAAACAAGCAGGTCGTCCTAGGGGAATGTCGTCAACGAAGGACAGTAGTCACATACACATACGTACGCATACACAAAAAGAAACGCATGCAAAAAGGTTTCAACCTTTCTCGCCGTACGACTCTTCTGAACCCAAGAGCGTTCGGTGCTTGTAAAAAAAAAAAAAAAAGAAAAAAAAAACCGAAACAAAATCAAGAAAACAAAATCAAGAAAACAAAACAAAAAAATAAAATAAAACGCTTTAGTACTCTACAAATCATTCCCCTGGAAGATCCTTGTTTTTTATTATTTAATTTTTTAAGCATTTCACCCCAAGCAAGCGGGAGTGCCACTAGCGCGCAAGGGGTTACTGAAAGTAAGCGTAAAGAGACGCGTTTGAGGTAACAATATAGAAAAAGACGGGGATCAAGATCAAGGCACCAGAAGATTGACATTACATTTAAAATTTTGAAGATTATAGTTATAAGGGAAGGAAGTAAGAGAAAGGGAGTTCCACTGTTAGAAAGTGCAAGAAAAGAAGCTGTTGGGACAGAAGAGGCGGTTACATTTAACTGTTTAGACAGTAAATGCGTGGGACCGAAATACCAAACTAGTAGCACACTTAAATTCATGCAGTCGGGGCACTAGTGAAAATAGCTCATCAGATATATCGGATTTAATCAATTTCACACACACACACACATATATATATATATATATATACACACACAAACACACGCACACACACATATATATGTATGTATGTATTGTCGCAGTTTTTTGTGTATATATGTTTACTAGTGAGCCAGCCCAAATGACTTGACTCGTTTTATAGTCCACCAATAGAAGGTTAACCAATCAGAAGACGTAAAATATTCAATCGGTCGTGTATAAAGGTGGCCATTTTGTTTACTCTATCCGAATGTCCAGTACCAGCTTGTCAGGCGAAGAGGAACAGAAGGAAGAACTACGCTCCGCTACTTTACCAGGATATCCACTGCTAACCTGAACTACGCTTCCCTACAGTCTTCGAAATATTCACTGCTAACCTCTGGCTTCTATACTCAAAGACGGCCGTCATCATGAACAAGATATATATATATATATATATATATATATATATATATATATATATATATATATATATCACATCAGGGATGATAACCTCATTTTTCAATGAGAAAAGAAAATTACAACAATCTTAATAAGAAGCATGGCTGGACAGATGTAACACGTACGCTATTTCTTTTTTTTCCTAGGTTCTCCTATTTTCCGGTTTACACTACTTCCCGGTCTTTTGACCAGATGCAGAGATTTATCTCTTGTTTTCTGTTTAGGATTGTGTTTCTGGTTCCTTCTAAATTGTACTCCAACTATATTGTTCTAACGTGTAATAGAATATTGTTCTAACGTTTAATAGATTATTGTTCAAACGTATAATGCGAAATAGCGTTGCGGGTGCGCGGTCAGTTTGGGTGGAGTGGTAAAGAAAACAGTTGATTACAACATTGTTCTAACGATTTTGCCACACATATCCCCACCCAATTAAAATAAAGGAAATTTAAGTATGATAGGTTATATATGAGAGTGTTTCACGGATCAAAGTCAGCAGTAAATAAATCAGTGTTATTGGTGAAAATTTATTTATTTCTCTATTCGATCATATTATTTAAGTCATGGCAATTATGTGTGAAAAATAATAACGCCCAAATGTCCGCCAAATCTGAAAGAAAAAGACAAAAATCATTAGACACGTAAACTTAATTCACATTTAAAATCCGTCCAAGTTATTGGAATACATTTTATAATACCCACAGCAGCCATATTCTCTCTGTACCGTCATTTATCAGGAGCAAAATTGTCATATTCTGTTTGTAACGCTATTCCATAATGCCCACAATGGCATTAAGATTTCTCTGTCTATAATGACCATAATAGCTTTACTATATATAATCTCCATAATAGCTTATTCTGTCTGTAACCTTAAGTATAAAACCTATAACAGACATATCCTATCTGTAACTTAATCTATAATGCACATAATATCCATATTTCGTCTCTATCTATAATTAATAGAATAGCCTTATTCTGTTTGATAAATTATCGATAGTGCCTATAATAGGCATATTCTCTCTGTAAAAGGAGCATAACTGTCATAGACTATCTGTAACTTGATACTGTTCATAATAGCTTTATTCTGACTGTAAGGATATTTATTTTTATTCTGTCTGTAACGTTATCACTAAACCATAATTCATAATATCCATATTCTGTCTGTAAACTTATCTTTAATGTCCAAATTGTCATATTACGTCTGTTACGTTATTTAGAATGCAGAAAATTAATATCATCTGTGTCGATCTGACTTTGTATTCTCAGGTTAAAATTTTGCTTTTTTATCATATTGCTGTTTTGGAGAGTCTATTCTCTATTTTTATCTTCTTTACAAAATTGGTTAAAAATGATCCGTGTACCTAGACATTTAAAGTGTTTAGAATTTCGTGTCACAATAAAAAAACAACTTTTCAGTACCTTGTGACAGGAAAGCCACCAAATTTCTGTGTAGAATGGGACATTTATGAACAGATTATTCATGCCTTTCAATAACTGGCTAAACGGACAGTGATGCAGAGCATGAAGACTGATATAGTTCACTGTTTTTGTGACAAAACTCAACACATGATCTATTTTTCAAATCTTAGAACATAAGTTCGGTTGATGAATTATACATTGAAAATGCTTGAATGTTGAATTTGGATATATGTTTTCTATTTTGTACCTAACTTGGCAGCAATTACATTATTTCTTCTAACCATACTGGCAGCACCATCAGT
Organism: Acanthosepion lycidas; assembly: GCA_963932145.1. Taxonomy (NCBI): domain Eukaryota; kingdom Metazoa; phylum Mollusca; class Cephalopoda; order Sepiida; family Sepiidae; genus Acanthosepion; species Acanthosepion lycidas. Next base: position 27,442,422 of record OZ010592.1, on the reverse strand, counting down.
AGATAAACACACAAGTTTATTCAAATCAAAGCCATACTCATGGAGAAGCTGTTCAACTTTCTCAAAAATGTCCTGGCTTGTATCATGCATTGGGACCAGTTCAATTAGTTCTTCATAAATTTAAAATTCATTGTCACAAGCCCTGATGAAAATGGTGAACTCTGCTATTTCATTTATGTCAACAGTCTCATCCAGAGCAATAGAAAAATGATGATAAAGTTGATGATAAAGTTTTCAACTGTCAACTCAAATTACCTGCCATTTCATCAATCCATTCAGCAACAGTGTTCCTGTTTAATGAAATGTCTTGAAATAAGTGTGACTTCTCTGGACAAACAATTTCAGTTGTTTTTACAAGACATTGCTTTATGAAATCTCCTTCACTGTAAGATTTTCCACTGATGGGGATTGTTTTGCAGAATTCAAAGTTTGCAGTAACAGAACTAATATTGCCTTTCTGAATTTTTGTATACTAACTCTGTTGCTGTGTTAACTTAACCTTTAATTCCTTCACTTTTGAAACATGCATATCTCCTTCATATTTATCATAAGATCGAAGATTTGTTTCATAATGTCTTTTCACATTATATTCTTTTGGCATCGCAGTGCAGTGGTTGCAAATCAAATAGTTTATCTTTCCATTAACAGTGGTACAAAAGTATTTTAATTCCCACTTTTCTTGAAACACATGTCCTTCTTCAAATAATTTTCTCATTTTATAAGATGGAGTAGAATTCGACAATTTAAAGGCAAAATATTACAAAATTATGAACGTTTTCACTTTATATTTCTTCTTATTTAGTTGTCAAGGATGATCACATGATTAACCAGAAGTTAAAAATAGTCACTGACATTTGAAAACAAAAACCATTGAGATAGAATAAACAATCTAATCATATCAACTGAAAAAAAAAACTCACTGTTTTTAATCATTTGCATTACCAACATAGACAAAATTCCCGATATACCACGGTTATAGAAAACTTTGTGAGGGCCAAGATGCATGTAAAGGGCTGCATGCAGTCCGCTGGCCGCCAGTTTGACACACCTGCAATAGAGCACGTTTGGGACATCTTGACCGAAAACTTCGAGAGCGTGCAACCAAAATCATGTCCGTGGCAATCCTTAAAGAAACATTGCTAAAGGAGTAGCAAAATATGGCTAGAGACGATTGTTTATAACTTGATCAAATCCATGAAAAATGGAATACAAACACTGAAACTAGCAAATGGAGGACCTATTCCATACTAGTTCCAAATACTGTTTGTTTATGTTGGGTTGTTATTACGTAAATAAATTTTGGAATTGGATGTAGTTTATTTCTCTTGGCTAAAAACTTTTCTTGTGTATATCCTGACATCTCTTGAACTGGAACAGTTACGAATGTCAAATTTTCAATCTGGCAAAGAAAAATTCTTGTAAATGACATGATTTAAATGAGACATTTTAACTTTCTTAATACCTAAAATGTATGTCGAATCGCTTTTCTTTTCAGATGACTTCGTAATAACCTTTATATTGATTAATGTTTCTGTTAACTTAAGTTGAACTTTGCTAATTTGTTTGCAGATGGACAGGTAATTAAAACTCGAAATTTTCACCTGTCGCATATCTGTTAATTATCATCTCGTCGAAGCGGGTGAGCATTTGTTTCCCCCTCACCGACACTTTTGGGAAATGCCTAACGGAAATATATCAACATACTGTCTTACCGGTGGGGGTCAGGGTAGTCACACGATTCTGACGATAGAGGCTGAAAAATGGACATAGGCATTATCTGCTGTCAGTTTCAAAACCAACCAGTTATAGAGATGCCAGCTTGACTTGGAATGATGAAATGAGAGGAAGAAAATTCCAGTATTTGTTAATGGGAGAGCAGCTGCTGTTTGAACCCTATTAAGAAGTTATGGCGTCTACAGTGTCTCTGACCAGCAAGTGGCAAAACACATCTCACCGAGATGATTTTGTTATTATAGTAAAAATAAACTAAATCACATTGTCATCCTGTTATGTTAAAACTGCGTCTTCTCGCTTCAAGTGGCGACAAGGACGGGTCGATTTACCTTAACGAAAAAATTTTATAACTTTTTATTTTTTTAACTTAATATTTTTTTAATTCTATAAATTTATAATTTTTTTTAACTTTTAAAATCCCAACAAGACGCTTTCCAGTTACATATAGTGCCGAAAATGATAATAATAGAATTTTTCACGACCAGGTATTATGTTAACGTAAGTGCCTGTCTACCAGAGAATCAAAGACAATGTTCATTAGAGAGATAGTCTTATGCAAACCCGTGTGAAAGTCTGTAATTAGATTATCCTATAGATTGATATAATCTGCAGTTCAGGGCCTCTCAAGTTTGGCTATAATGTTGATTATAAAAAATCTTATTTTTTTTTACTAAGGATGTGTTGAAACATGTTTATGTTATAATATACAAGGTGTCTCCCAAAATTTGACATCATTTTAAAAGCAATTGTCTTGAAAACTACTAAGTCTAGCTCGATGAATATGAACAGTTTAGGTGTTGAACATCATAAGTTTTTCATGGGGCCGATTTTATAAGTGTTCAATATGTGCACCGCCTGTGACACGGCACACGTCAAATCGGTAGTTAAGCTCTTGCCAAACACGCTGTAGCATGTGTCCGGTAACATTATCCAGTGCGAAAGTGATTATATGCTTGATTTAAACAATGCTAGAGGTGGGGACATAGACCAACCCCGTCACATATCCCCATAAAAAGAAATCATACGGGTACAGGTCCGGTGATTGCGGCGGCCATTTCATTAGAAAACTGTCTTCATCTTCACCACCCCGGATCCATCTCTCTGGCAGATTCTCATTAAATATAAAATCTTGATCTTTTTCTATACATGCCGTGAAAAATTGGTTATTTGAATAAGAAATACCAAAATTATTGGCCGGCAAAATGATGTCAAAATTTTTGGGACTCCCTGTATTATAAAATAGTAGTATTTCTTAAAGAATATTTTAATTGATAAACAAAGGATAGCTATTCCAGTTTATTTAAAGAATTTGCAATTTTACTTCAAGCTATGTAAATATCGCTAAAATACCTTACGAGTAAAACCTATTCAAGAAAGGTGATGGCGAATTAAAGGGTGGTCCCGTCTGAAGAATGCACCATAATGTCGGGGCCCGACCCTATGTGCAATCTATTGTAAAGTTCTCTTAATTGTCACTTTATCAGTGAATGTTCGGTATCACGGTTTCTACGGAGGAAATACTGATGATCTTAGTAATTTCCATGTTTTTCGCAGAAGTTCTGAATAAAAGAGGAAGATGCGAGACGACGCCGACACACACCTAAATGCTTGCGTAAGGTTTTTTCCGACACCTGACCTTTTCGTGTTTTTACATTTTGGTGCTGCCGAGAGAAAAAAAAAAAGATTCCCAGCGCCAATATCCAACAGCACCGATATTTTCCTTGCATATTGCAAAAATTCTGACATTGAATTCCTAGATGCTTCTATTGCCTGGAATCGTCAAAACATTTCGAAAGAATAAACAAATCCATGAATGAAGATATTGACGATGGAGGAATTTGAAAATCCAGGAATAAATATATTGAAGATGGCGGTATTTCAAGAAGCGACATTTAAGAAATCCTTTCGAGAAATTCAATATACTTTTCCTTTTATTAAATATTCAACCAATAAAAGGCCCAAGAAACACTCAAGGTAGAAAGAATATTGGCTGAGCTTGCTGTACGTACCTAAAATATGGAAGTAAGTGGAGGTTATGAGGAAATTTAGGACAGATAACGATTAGCCTTAGAGTTGATGAGGCTAAGATTGTAGTGATTGGAGAAGCAACTTCTCGGGAGTCTGTTCCACAAATTAGCCGTTCTTGGGAAGAAGCTGCTCAAGTGGAACTTCCTACTTACCAATGGAATACGAAGAAAATGAAGAGCTTGTATGTCAGGTATTAGCTGTGAAAGTCTGAACTGGTGGAACTAAGGAATGATAGACTGGATAAAGCTAATGACTTCTGTTGGCAAGCAGCTATAGGGTTGAAAATAAATTTTCGACCATAAGACTTTTGAATTCTGTAAAGACCCGAAAGTGAGGTTTGGGTAGCAATACTCCATTTTGAGTTTGATTTGACTCTTGTAGAATTAGAGCATGGCAGAAAACGTCTGGGTCGGTGTACTAGGAACCGGCCATTTTTTCTCGTATCTTTAGCAGTTGGTCTTATATTTGAATTGCGCATAATGTTTAGATTGAGCTTGAGTCCCAGTTCAATGCAAGTAGAATCATTGAATGTACAGTCAATCATCATGACCAAAAATATAGTCGTCTTCGAAAGCCACAGAAAAAAGTCTGATACATCAACTGATCGGGGTAACAAAAGGTTAGTCAACAAACACTGCAAGAGACGTAATGGATGGGTCCGATTTAGATAGCAGATAAGGTGTATCTTTCAATTAAGGCATCAGGATTAATCTAAATGCGACTGAGGGCTAGATTAAGAGGTATGAATTATGGTGATTCCGTGGGCTTGGAATAAGATTACATTCAGCGATAAAACTAGGAAAGTGCTGCATTCTAACAAGTAAGAATTTTTTTTAAAGTTTGGGAGGTATATAAATGATGTATATCAGGGAAGTTGATTAAAATTAACGGTAAATAATGGGAAATGTAATGATGACATTAGACAGAACAATTCGGAATTAATGATCAAGAACAAATGTTAGTAAAATTACGCTATTCTTTACACCTTGGCCCTCGGGCCGGGATCACAGTGTAAAGAAAGCCCTTAAGATATGTGGTTTTCTGCTAGTTCTTTGCCTGTGAATCTGTAGCGTCAGTCTGTAAATCTGATAATAAATAGATTTCGTTAAAATCTTTCGAGTTCAACCTCTGGAATTTAATCAATTTTAAGCATTGATCAGAGAAAACCATTGTATATAGCTGGTAGTATAGAGAGTTCTAATTGAATTGGATGCCATGCATGAAATGCATATGAGACTATGGGAGAATATCATATAAATAATTTTTATAATGGAATTATACGCTAGAATTCAAAATTTTGAACCCACCACCAGAATTAGCATTTGATGAATTTGGCAGAAAAGTAAAAAACAAAAAAAAATAAAAAGAATGAAAAATAGTTCTTAGAGTCATTGAAAAAAAGAACTGGAAGCTATTATCAAACTTATGCTTTGAGAAACATTTTCAACGAATGCCAAAAGTTTGTGCTGCAGTAATCAAGGCTAAAGGAGGATATTTTGACGAGAGCAAAATTTAATTAAAAAAAGGATTTTTTAAAATCTTTTTGCCATAATAAAATGTCAAATAAAAATTCATGTCTTATGTATAATAATTTTCTCTTATTTAAAGTACAAAACAACTACTTTTAAGATAAATTTAAAACTTTTGAACTCTAGTGTATGCATAGGAGTGGGAGGGGGAGATGTATACGCAGACATTGATTGTAATTATTTTATGAGGGGAAATGCTGAATTTCAAAGTTTTAAATTTTTATGGCACGTATCTGGGCATTCAGTCTCGTCGATCGGATTCAGTTTTCTCACGTTTTCATTTTTTGCTTTTATCGTTTTTGTTTCTACGTCTCTCACATTGTTATAACAAAAGATCTCTTAACAGAAAAGCTGAAATGTTGTAAGAACCTGGACGCAAATTTACCGTGGATGATTAGCCATCAATATACTTTCTAGAAAGTTTCTACTTAGTAAATTGCTTTCCCTTTTAATTAAATTAACATTTTAAAATGGAAATTACTGTTAGACTAATTCATTGAGTGAACGACTAATTCATTGAGTGTGTTCTTTTGTAAAATATCTCTTTTTTGTTCATATAATCTTCTATGGAAATTCCTCGAGGTCTCTCTTATGTATTTCTTGTGGCAGACATTACAGGCTACAGATATGTGATTCTATGGAAAAATAATGAGAATGTCGTGGACTGGACCCGTAAGTAACGAGGAATTTTTAGGAAAATGGAAACAAAAAGGACACTTATATTCAGAACCAGATAGAGTAGCTGAAATTTAAACGAGGAAAGAAAGCTTGGAGAATTTGATGCTCACTTGACATATCGAAGGAAAAAGAACTGGGGAAGTCAGCGGGCTACCAACCTGATTTAGCTTGAATGTGTGAATGGATGACGGAAGGAGAGTGGGGGCGATTGCAAAAAGTCAAACGTTACTAAGATGTAAAAGTTAGAGGAAATTATAGAAAGCCATGATCGCTCAATTCAACGCGAAGGGAAAAAAAGATGAAGTCGACGACGACGACGACGAAGAAGAAGAAGAAGAAGAAGATAAAGACGGCGACGAAGAAGAAGAAAAAGAAGAAAAAATATGAGAAAACGACGATGAAGAACAAAAGAAAAAGATGACGACATCAAAGTACAAGAAGAAAAAAGAAGACGACTACGACGTAGAAGAAGAAGAAGAAGAAGAAGAAGAAGAAGAAGAAGAAGAAGAAAGAAGACGACGACGACGTAGAAGAAGAAGAAAAATAAAAATATGAAATGACGACAACGAGCAAGAAGAAAATAACGAAGAAAAAAAAGAAAAAGACGACGACAAAGAAGAAAAAGTAAAAGAAAAACGACGATGACGATGAAGAAGACGAGGAAGAAGAAAAACAAGAAAAAGAAGACGCCAACATTGAGGAAGGAGAAGAAGACAAGCGAAGACGGCGACGAAGAAGAATTAAACGAAGACGTCAATGATAAAGAAGAAGTTTTTAAAAAATCGAATAGTACAACTATTTTCAGAACTATATTCTTTTCTCTTTTATGTATTTATTACACCTTCATGAAATATTTATTAAATTTATTCCAGGATTTGATGTACTTAGACATTTTCATTTCTTCAGAAAGACTCCAGAAGAGACCCTCTTTAGCTTCTGATCGTTTGATGCCAAAAGCTCACAATACGTTTTTGTCCACTCACTGGACATATCTAAGTCGAGAAGAACCAGTATTGGCAGTATGCCACCTACATGACTAGCCTGTGTGAATAGATGGCGGAATGATGGCAAAATAACAGACGTTATTAAGAGCAACAAGAGAAAATTGAGGAGGGTCATGACCGTTCACGCCCGTAAGGGACACGGCACGTAGAAAAAAAAATATTGGAAATTTGAATAATTGCAATAATTCAAATTGAAGTCACTTCCAAAACACGTTGAAAAAACTGTTCTCACCCCACCACCAAAGTTAAGCAAGGTTGAGCGTGGTCATTACTCAGATTGGTGACCTCTGGAAATACCAGCTAAGCGACAAGCTTAGTAGATATTTACTTGACCCCCACCCCAACTGAGTCAGGTTGTGACCCCCACTGCGTCAGATTGTGACACAAGGTCAGTTTTTAACGTGGGGAACCCGAGTGTTTTAACTCGGGCCGGTGGTCTAAGTTGGTCAGAGCCGTTCCAAGCTAGTCGTAGCCGTGATACCACCAGCACAGCGACACAAGGTAAGTATGCGACAGGTTTAGTAAGCCGGTGATGAATAAAATCTCGCTATTTATACGAAAGACCTCGATATGTGGAAGAGCTTCTCGACTGACAGTGTGCAAGACCTGCATAGATTCCGGTGAGTTTAAAGTGACCGGAGCCTTTTTTTTTCAAGGTAATCTACATTACATGGGTTAGTACTTGACATGGCACTGCGATCCATCGATGGTAGGTTCAAGCCTTGCTGCATACATTGATTTTTATTTTCAGTTGCTTTTTTATTCATTTTCATCTCCGGGTTCGTTACGAATTTTGGAGTCTTTATGTTTAGACATTACAGAAGTATTTACAGAAAATTATTAATATTTTTTAATCAAATCCCCCCACTCACACCCCAAGTAAGGAGATAATACGACACAAGATAACGATTGACATTGCGTTTAAACGTTTTAAGATCAAACTTGGCAGGGAAGCAAGAAGATGGAAGAGAGTTTTATAAGCGAAAAGCGCGAAAAAAAAAAAAAAAAAAAAGCCATGCAGGCGCATAGAGCCGGGTTGGGACGTGTGGGGCCGCGCACGCCTGTCTGCTTCGGCGCCGAGACCGTTCTGTGTAACGACCTTTGCTTTTTTCTGAAGTTTCCCATTGCCGGCAAGCACGACTGTTCCGACGGGTTCGCTAGGTGCTGACAGTGATGGCGAACCGCTTGGCTTTGATCGGCGAACGTTTTCTCTTGGTAACTTTCGCCGACTTTCCACGCTGGACACCACTCTCCGGTCGCTCGGCTCGCCCGCCACGGCTACGCAGTTATATCTAACCATAAAACGATGAGACCTTGCCGCCAATCTAGTACTGCGCTTAAATTCATAAAATGTAGTTACCATAGAGGAAAGGAATATTTATTTTGAAAAATACAAAAATGTGGCACAAGGCCAATAGGGAGAGATAGAGGAAGGCTGGTCTTATCCTGTCTTATCCTAAATTTGGCTAGCCATGATTACCAACCCAAACATACCACAGTATTCATTCTATCTAAGTAACACATTCTTATGGACCATTCTTACTACAGCCACCATAAAACCTCATGGACTCTAAGAACACTGAACTAATTCCCATATGCAGAATTTGTCTGTAGGAGGTGGTGGTGGGGTAAATTAATAACTTTTAAAAATGAAACCCCAATGAATATTTACAATGATTACAAGAGAAGAAAGTTCATCAGAAACTGTCACGAAAATTTTTATATCAGGTTGGTGCAAAAATAATGTCGTTTTCTCACATAGTAACATATGTGAGAAAACGACATTATTTTTGCACCAACCTAATAGAAACGGCACAGGGAAGCTAAGATACGGTGTTGTGAAAGGGAAATCGCCAAATATTTCTGTGTAAATTTGGCTATATAAAAATGATCAGAATAATGGTGGTAAGCGTACGGATTTGCTTGGGCCCCCTTCTCGATCCTGCAACCTTAGATGCAGGTAGCAGCATTGTTCTTGGGGCAAGACGCTTGTTACTAACCCACTGCAGAGACCATTACAGATGACAGGAAGCGGCCATGCGTCACTGTGGCTAATTCGGTGCGGAGCTATATGCAGTTCTTCCTGTTCTCCAAATCCAATTTGTAGACGGTAGTTCATTCCGAGTTGGCAGCACAGGCTATGAACACGGCGTACTTTTTAAAGTTCCTATGTCAGACTGGATGCGTTTTTTTTGTTGTTTTTTTTTCATCCCAAACGAGACTGTAATGCCACTAAGACGCAAGGGATTCCTGGGCGTGAAAGAGAAAGAGAAAACTTTAGAAGGAGTCGGAAAAAGAATCCTAATCAGGAAACAAGTGATAAACCTGTTCAAAAAATGGAGAGGCGTGTAAACCGGACGATACTTATTGCCGTGGTAATGTTCTCTCTACGTCTGAAAAAGAGATGTGAATGCTAAAAGGTGGCGAATGCTTTTATATTTAACGGCCCTCAACGTGGGTCGTATGTGGCACAAGGCTGAGTGTATAGTAGGTTCTTCGAGTCCGTAGGCTCGGCCAAAAAATATTCCCTTCGAAACCGTATAAACGGGTTCAGGGCCTGTCTACCTCCCCGGAAGAAACTTTGCCCTCGTCCGGGTTCCTCTCTGTTCAAGACAGAGAGTTTGATAGTAATGAACTGTTTGGAGTACCATTTCAGGTGGTGCATGCCGTGGTACATTACATTTGATCGACTTCCATTTAAGGCCAGCTAAAAAAAAAAAAAAAAAAAAAAAAAAAAAGAAAAAAGGAAAAGTGTTCCCAAATACCTGGCGCACCCTATCTAATAACAGCTTTTCGTCTAAGCATGTAAAATCTCCCTCCCCTCTCTCTCTCTCTCTCTCTCTCTATATATATATATATATATATATATATATATATATAGATAGATAGATAGATAGATATAGATATAGATAGATAGACTTTTGATTTTTATGATTTCTTTATGAAACTACTTTCCACAAGTTTTCTTGATTTAATCTGTTCATTTAAACGCCCCAAATAAACATAAATAAAAGAAATATTTACTTGTTAACTTCTTATTTTATATGAATAAAACATGTCCATACATGACCTCTCTTATTTGTTTATTCTACGTTCAGCATCCCCAATAAAGGCAGATCTATTGACCAACCTACAGTAGGCTCTGTTTTAACGGAGATCACGATATGTTACATAACCCGATAAATAAGGTTTGTTTTGTAAATATCAAAACTGTTCTTTATTAATTTCAAAAGACTAGGGAGGAATGTGAAAAGGAGGATAAATTTGTCTTTGAAAAAGTCAGTGATCATGAAAGACTCCATGAAAACAAACTTATACCCACATTTTCGAGCTAGATTGGTAGTTAGGCCATGTTTATTTCATTGCCAACTGATGGCCCTAATCATAACGATGGGGAAATTATGTTAAACTAATTTTACCCTTCGTCTATAATTTTACTTAAGAGGGACACTTCCATCAAATCCGACTCCATAATAATATTATTTAATCAAACTACATTATTATTAGTGGTAGTAGCAGTAACACTAGTAGTTGAATTACTGCTACTAGTATTAATACTATAAAAGAAATTATAATAAGGTACTAGCAACGTTCGTTGACACTAGCTGATTTGTAATAGCTTAGTATAACATAACACATACCTATTATTAACCATTTGGAAACTACAGAAGAAATACACGTAACTGGAAAATATAAGTAATAGTAGAACACTTGCTGGGAACCATGATATATTAGGCAGCAGAGAAATATTCTCCTTATATGAAGTAGACAAGGAAGAATGACGGGACTGATAGAAGAGTATGGCTCTTTGGTTAGTGCTAGACACGAAACTGATGTTGCTGAGTTTACATAACTTTTCTCTGAAGCACATGACGTTAGGAAGTTTTAGAGGAAGCTAAACAATCCTCTACTACAAAATGATGGCTCATGATAAGCAGCTTCGAATCAGATTTGCAGCAAGGGTTACTTTTCCCATCATTATTATCCATCTTCAACCCCGCTGTCACAAGTAAGGCAATAAAGCTACTAAGACGCAAAGGGTGGGTGGGTTACAGAGACGAATAAAACGAGAAAACGTTACTGAGGAGATAGGACAATAAAAGAACAGGTTCCAGGAAGACAGAAGATGGCGATTGATGGTTGAAGATCGTAGATGACAGGAAAGCAAGAAAAGCCGGAAAGCAGGCGGTAATTGGGGAGAAGGAAGTTTGAGGATAAGATTTACAGTGAAATTTAGTTATTTCAAGTGTAAAATGATTAGATCAATTTGCCTATAATGGAGAAAAAAAATCGGAATGTACAAAAAATCCTAACCGATCGTTGAAGTAGATATGCCAAACGTGATCACGGATTGGGCGATCATGTCTCTTTCGATTCAGATTTTCTCGCAGTAGATTGTCGTTTCTTTCTGCGATCGATTAGTTGCCAACCAAGGTTATAAAACCCAGTCTACCGTGCTATTTAACCCACAGCTTGATGGAGAAAAGATGGATTCATAATTTTCCTAAGGGTATTTGCGCGTAGGCCAATTTAACATAGTCGACTTGAATTTGAGCTCGGCTCTCCGCGTTCTCATTCCAAGACGATATCCATTAATCGTGAGGAAAAATATGAGGATTTTATAAATTCAGGTATTTTTAGTTATTATTATTATTATTATTATTATTATTATTTGTGTGTATGTTACGTTTCCTCTTTTGTATGATGTAGAGTCGAATCAAGACTATGGTCCTCAGGCCCTATGAGAAAATTGTCATTTAACTGATAGCACCTTTCTTAGTAAATGGGATGTTCATAGTAGGGCGATCTTCTGGGCAACTCGTATGCTGATGTTATCTGGAACATTGTCAGCAAAACTGTCCATTCCTTTTCTCACGAGGTTCAGTGCTCCGATTACTACTGGTACAGTCTCGGTCTTTATTCCCCACATCCTGTTAATCTTGATCTCCAGGTTCTTGTATTTGGAGAATTTCTCGATAATTTTCATGGAGGGGTTTCTCTCAGATGATACTGCTAGGTCAAGTATACACTCCCTAAATTTCTTGTCTTTTATGATAATACCAGGCGTTTTGGCTTTTATTTCCATGTCAGTTTGAATTATCATGTCCCAGAGGATGGTTACATCGTTATTTTGGGTAACTGTTTCTGGTTGGTGCTCATGGAAATCTCTCATTGGTTTCGATTTTGTGCTTTTTCAGATTATTATAGTTTTTAGACTTAGTTTGATTAGACCTCGGCATCATAAAGCTTTTGATATGTACAGCATATTATTATTATTATTATTATTATTTATTTTCTTTGATTTCTGGCGTTTACACATTTTTTTCCGGATCCCGCCCAGGGACCTAAGGTTAGAAATGGCATCATGACACTTTCCACTGACAAAAAAAAAAAAAAAATTACATAAAGCCCTTCGTAAAGTGTGGGCTGTACTTGTAAGAACATTTTTTTGTATCTCCTTGAGGCATGGACTTCCAGGAATCCCTTCAATTAGTCTACTGGAATCTTTTCCAACCAGTCCTAGGGCTCCAAGTACAACAGGGATTGTTGATGTTCCCATATGCCACATTTTCGAGATTTCTATTTCAAGGTCCTTGAATTTTGACAGCTTTTTGAATTTTCTTCAAAGATACATTGCAGTCAGCAGTTATTATTATTATTATTATTATTATTATTATTATTGCAGCTATTTGTAAGGTTGATACTGCAAAATGAATTTGTAAAAAAGTACTGGTAGCATTTGTCAGCACTAACTGATCTAGCTTAGCTACATATGTCGGTGCACTCTCCAACAAATAACCTGCTGAAAACTACAGATGAAAAGAGACCTAACTAAGAGCAAATATTGGAAACGAAAAACACTATTTTGGGAAATATGTTATTAAAGCTGCAAAAATATATGCCAGATATATGAGGCAGAGAGAGAAGAATGACTGATGAGAGAGAAGGTGCATTTACATGTGGTGAGACGAGCATTAGGCTTGCTTAGTACCGGTAGATATGATAATGGTAGTACAGCTCGAGATTAGAGAATGTTACTCTCTAGGAACTTCACTGCAGGAGGTATGAGATTAAATTGTACCATTACCTACAGCAGATAGATGACCTTAAAGATCATCATTTATGGAATGATTTAGTCTATGGATCCTGGGTACAAAAGGGAAGAGATTAAACGGTACCATTAACAACGTCTGATAGATGATCTTAAGGGGCATCATTTATAAAATTTTGGTCTATGGACTCTGGCTGCAGGAAGTATGAGTTTAAACTGTACCATTAACTACAGCAGATAGATGCCCTAAGGGGCATCTATTATAAAATTTTAGACTTTGGATCCTGGCTGCAGGAATTATTGGATTAAGCTGTACCATTTATTGCGTCTGATAGATGTCCTTAAGCATCATAATTTATAGAATTTTAGCATTTGGATCCTGGCTACAGGAACTATTGGATTAAGCTATACCATTTATTGCGTCTGATAGATGAACTTAAGGTTCATCATTTATAGATTTTGAGCCTCTGGATCTTGTCTACAGGAGGTAATGGATTAAACTGTACCATTAACTATAACTGATAGATAATCTTAAGGGTCATCTTTTATAGAATTTTAGCCTATGAAACCTGGCCGCTGGAAGTAAGAGATTAATCTCTACAATTCACTGTAATTAACAGATGACCCTAAGAATCATCTTGGGATCAGACAGCAGCAGAATCAATTTTTTGGGGGGCACATCACCCCATAAATAAATAATTTTAACTGGCAAAAATCAACTAGAGACAGCTAAAGTGATAAATCTCTGTTGACGAAACCCGACGATGGTCTGAATATGATGATGACATTAAAAATCTTATTTTCAAAGTTAGCCATGTAGAAGTTACTAAATGTTGGTTCCAGAAATAAACTCATGGACATGCCATCATGTATATTATTTCGATGGTTATACAAAAGAATCTTATTTATACAAGTCAAACGTAGTTTTCGTAATATATTCTAATTTTTAATGGAGGGAGAGATGGATTATTGTAAACATAATCAATACGTCTTGTCGGATACAAGTTCTATCGTACAACATTTAATGACACAATCCTGTCCACCTTCTCAATACTGGAAAATACTTGTTGACAACACCAATATAATTTACCAGGGAAATAATAAACACATTATTCAAATTCTTGAGGATCTCTATATTAAAAGCAATCAACCAACACATAACGAGTGTAGTTGCAATGTTTTAAAATGCATTTCGTTAACATTGAATGCCATTTTTCCAGTTTTCCATCTGTAGTTAGCTCCCTTACATTGTGGACGCTTGTTTACAAAAACACCATACAACGGATAAACCTAAAATAATTATAACAGAACGTGTTCATGCGTGTTTACAAAAATATCACAACGATCACAGTTACATTAAGTTTGTCTTCACAATTGACCCCTGATGATGAAACTCGAAGAAGATCGAAAGTACTTGGTTTAACAAATCTACGGCGCCTTCTTTAATGAATTTCAACCTAACATCAAGAAGCTAATTAGAGAACTAGAAAGGATTATTAAAAAATTATATTATATTATTCAGTGAAACATGCTTGACTAAAGATATGCTGCCTAAATACACGCACACACAGACACACACATATATATGATTAATTCGAATTAAACCTGGCAATTTCTCGCCTTGTACATCAAGATATGAGTACAGCACCTCGTATTATATATATACCAAACTGTATATATATATATATATATATATATATATATATATATATATATATATATATATATATATATATATATAATGCCTTTAAATTCCTTGAGGAATAATATATAATAAGTGATTAGTCTGTTAGCCTACTCTACAACCCCGAACCAGGTTTTAGAATTAAGAGTTATCCTTCTAGACCAATTGCCACCCAAGGCTATAGAACTCGGTCTGTCCTGTTATTTACCCATAACTGGGGAGAGAAGAGAATTCATACCTTTCCCAAGGGTATTAGCACGTAAGTGAATGTAATGGATTCAACTGGAATTCGAACTGCTCTCCGATTCCTCAATCCGAGCCACTAGTCATTACTCCATCGTGACTTCTCGATACCAATATGTAGGGAATTTTATCTATAAAACTGCTGTTATCAAAGAAATGATCATACAGAATTGGGCAAAATATTACACACTTGCATATTTCTGACTTTTTAAGTTTGGCATTTGATTTTGATCCAACAATTTCACAGATTTGTCGGATACTTAGTAAATTTGACACCAAAAGCCTGGGCGGAGATTAAATGTTGCTGCTGGATGTGTCGGAGGCAAAAGGTCCATCGGTCGAACACTGCCAAAATGGATGAGAGCCGATAATAAACCAACGGAATCTAGACGGTAATTTGACTGACTGGACGTTCATTTATCGCTACTTAGTGCCAGCTTTCTCCAAAACGTATTAAAAAGGTCAACGCGTCAAAAGGAAACAAATCAAGATAGACAGGCCTAACGACTTATCCTTCATGGCCAAGAAATCTTTCTCTTTCTTGCTAAAGGTGACTCACTTTTCTGCTAAGTCAACTTGAAGGTAAGCCGGTTTCTTTTTGTATTTCTAACCTCGTTAAAATCTATTAAGTATTATGGTACTTTTTTTTTCTTTCTTTCAAATTTCAACCTCTTTTTTTCTTTCTTTCTTTCTTTCTTTCGAATTTCAACATCTTTCTTTCTCTTTCTTTCAAATTTCAACCTCTGTCTTTCTTTCTTTCTTTCTTTAAATTTCAACTTCTCTCTTTCTTTCAAATTTCAACATCTTTCTTTCTTTCTTTCTTTCTTTCTTTCTTTAAATTTCAACTTATCTCTTTCTTTCAAATTTCAACCTCTTGGTTTCTTTGTTTCTTTTTTCTTTTTTTCAAATTTCAACCTCTTTCTTTCTTTCTTTCTTTCTTTAAATTTCAACTTCTCTCTTTCTTTCAAATTTCAACATCTTTCTTTCTTTCTTTCTTTCTTTCTTTCTTTCTTTCTTTAAATTTCAACTTATCTCTTTCTTTCAAATTTCAACCTCTTGGTTTCTTTGTTTCTTTTTTCTTTTTTTCAAATTTCAACCTCTTTCTTTCTTTCTTTCTTTCTTTAAATTTCAACTTCTCTCTTTCTTTCAAATTTCAACATCTTTCTTTCTTTCTTTCTTTCTTTCTTTCTTTAAATTTCAACTTCTCTCTTTCTTTCAAATTTCAACCTCTTTCTTTCTTTCTTTCAAATTTCAACCTCATTCTTTCTTTCTTTCTTTAAATTTCAACTTCTCTCTTTCTTTCAAATTTCAACCTCTTTCTTTCTTTAAATTTCAACTTCTCTCTTTCTTTCAAATTTCAACCTCTTTCTTTCTTTCTTTAAATTTCAACTTCTCTCTTTCTTTCAAATTTCAACCTCTTTCTTTCTTTCAAATTTCCACCTCATTCTTTCTTTCTTTCTTTAAATTTCAACTTCTCTCTTTCTTTCAAATTTCAACCTCTTTCTTTCTTTCTTTCTTTCTTTCTTTTTTCTTTCTTTCAAATTTTAACCTCTTTCTTACTTTCTTACTTTAAATTTCAACTTCTCTCTTTCTTTCAAATTTCAACCTCTTTCTTTCTTTCTTTAAATTTCAACTTCTCTCTTTCTTTCAAATTTCAACCTCTTTCTTTCTTTCTTTCTTTCTTTCTTTCTTTCTTTCTTTCTTTCTTTCATTTCCAGCATATTTCCTTCTATCTATCTATCTATTTAATAGCATTAAAGAATTGAATAAAAATGCTATATTTTTTTGGTAAAAAATTGGCACACACAGAAATTAACTCATTTTTGTAATCATGGTCGGCTCCAAATTTGAATTTCTTTATTCATATATAGTAACCAATCAGCGACGTCATATGAGCGCGCGGTATTCTTTGAATTTGCAGACAATTAAGATTTCTTGTTTGCTACGAAATCTTGGAGGATCACCTCAGAATATGACCAATGATGTTTTCCCCCCTTAAAATTAATATTTAAAAGCTGGAAAAAATATTTATTAACCAATAAACTCATGAGATTAATAGAATCTAATTTTTGAAGCCGATGTTTCGTTATAAAAGTGATTAATATTAGTTCGTTAATTAGTTTTTTAGTTAACCTTTGACCAGGGGTCATTCGTTTGTCATATAAAGCATTAATTCTCAAGCCTTAAACAATTTCTCTGATTTTCGCTTATTACAAAAAGGCTTAGCGATATTTACACATAAAAAACATACGAACCAAATAATTTGTCAGGAATAGATATTAGTTGTAGTATCAAGAACACCGTTTTGCCTACTGTCTTGGCTACTTCTGCTATCAGCTGCCGACTGCTACAATAATATGCATACATAAAACAACGTAATTACATGACACATTTTCAAATGTAGACCTACTCTCTTTCTTCTATACTAACGCAATTGATCTGTTTGTCTCGTAAAGCCGACAATGTAAAACGTATTTTGTGTGAAGTTGTTTCAGAAAGAATATCTGTCTTTCTTTGAAAGAAAAAAATAATACATCAATAATAAAGAAAAATATGTAAACCATATTGAAGATCACTTATTTCTGCATTTTATGTACGCATATTTCTCTACCTATCTATCTATATATATTCAACCCTCTTCTTTCTTTCTTTCTTTCTCATCATTTCAGCCACTTTCTTTTTCTTTTTCAAACTTTTCTATCTATCTATCTATCTATCTATCTATGTTGTAACCTGGGAAAGGTTACTGAATGAGGGATAACGAAAACGAAGTTTAGAAATGAAATAGTAATCTTTATAACATCAACAAAATATTATACTCGCCAGTGGCGTGAAGTAGGTAAACCACTGCTAGTGGTGGACTATTTAGACAGCATATTACCCCCACTTACAATAATGTCCAACGTATTTATGACGATTGGGACATACCCAGTAGTGTGTTCATAGGTACAGTATATAACAGTATTGATTGAAGGTAAAATTAAATTCTATGTAAGAGTTTAATTTGTGCTGTTTCTGAGACGTATGTGCGGGATAATGGATAGCGGATCTGAATGAGAAAAGAGTAGAGCCAAGTTCGAATTCTAGCCATATTCCTTATATGATGCTTTTGGGAAAGGTATAAATCTATCCCCTCCCACCAGCTACAAGTAGGATAAACTGTGTTGTTGACCTTTGGCTGATAGCTATTTTGTAAATCCAGCCCTCCGCCAGCAAGGGGAATACCTTAAAAAAAAAACGGGCAAAAAATTCTTCAGTTTTGGGAGTTGCGCATTCTGCCGTAGACGGAGAAAGCGTTTCTTATTTAGACATCGGGAATGGGAGATAGACGGAACTCAATTTAATTTAAAAAAATTTTCAATTAATTTTCCTTTCTTTTCTTAGAGAAACTTTTTGTGGAGTTACTTGTGAAGAAAATTGTTCCGGATTAAATTTGATAAAAACTGCAATTTTAATTAAATTAAATTTCAATTAAATTTGGTAAGTACAACATTCTTAAAAAATGTGATCTGCGCATCAATAAATATGGTTTTCTTCGTCGGAAGGTGGTTGTATACTGTTTAATATAAGAATCAATATGGTTTGGCAAACATTTCTCCTAACGCCCGGTTCGTACTCGTCAAGCGCTGCAGAAGTGACTTCGTGAGCAATCGAAAAGTTTATTTTCGGAAAGGAATGTAGAAACTCGTTGAACGATACGAAGGCGGACTATGTCGAAAAGGGACATAAGCATTTGTTCTTCATCAGTGGAAAGAAAAGTCTTGTTTGGAAATTGCATTTACTTTTTGATCTACATTCGTATATTATATCCCAGTTTGGATATACCGTGGCTGAAACTTTCTTTGTTATTGGATTAGACGTCGAGGGCCAGTTGAATAGCCAGCAAGAAGCCGGATGTAACAACATTATAGACTCACTGCCACACACACACACACACACACATATATGTACCTGTAGCTACTTAAGAGGTAGACAATACAAGGAATCTGAAAGATTAGCGCCAACGCATTACTGAACTGAGACAACCATGTAAAGCTATTAGTCCTAACATCATTAACTGTGGAATTGGTGACGAGAGAAAGCGTCTACTTTATTGTTGAGAATACTGGAGAAGGTATTATGAAGATTCTGTGTATAAATGTGTTTTATTTGCCTTTTTTCTTCGGATACTGTGATTCATATATATATATATATATATATATATATATATATATATATATATATATATAGTATAAATTGACAATTGGAAAAAAATCTTAAATTTTGCCGACGCGTTTCGTCTTCCGACTTTTTCAAGGGAAAAATGAAATCGAAATGTCTTTGTTGTTATAGTTACATTAAAAAAATCCAAATTTAAAAAAGATAGACGCTTCTGTCTAAGCCGTTTCCCGGTTAATGTAAATTTCCCTCATATTAAAAAATATATGAAAAAAAAAATCACTAAGGGAAATTTATATTAACCAGAAAAAGGCTTAGACAGAAGCGTCTATCTTTTTAAGTTTGTATTTTTTGATGTAGCTATAACAACAAACACATTTCGATTTCCTTTTTGCCTTGAAAAAGTCGGAAGACGAAACGCGTTTTTTTTTCCACTTGTCGATTTATACCAATTAATCTAGGAATTTAACTGTTATATATATGTGACGTCGTCCCCTGGTCGCAGCGCCAACCGTGTCGTTGTATCCCAGTCTACCACGGCACCAACTGTGACGACCTACTTTGATTCCCTGTCTGCCTACCCACGTTGTGAATTGATCTAGGCAGAGGAAATCAATCAGTCATCGGGGCCGTACTGCAAACCGAGTCCAACGGGGGTGATACCACCAAAATACGCATAAAAGGCAATAAAATGAAAACTCAAAAGTTCAAAGTATCAAAGAAAAAGGTAACAAACTTTATGTCTAGTTGTTTGATACATAGGACTGCATCTATCTCCCGACCCGTTCTATGGATTGTGACACGTCGTTTTCCGCTAGGCAAGTTTTAACACTTCAAGTCGTCTGCTCTCTAAGAAATTGGTGTTTCGGTGGGTCTTTGGACGAAAGTCAAAAGAAAAACTTGTTTCGGTGATCTGGATCTAAGTCGCTCTTCAAAATAATTGTTCTTGGTTTGAAGATGTGGGTCCGGAAAATGTGCGGGAATCCTGGTCAGCTATCTGCGAGGCTTGCCTCAACCGGAGACTGACTCTGGGAAATGCTGGGTCTCGACTCATTTCTGCTCGTTGTGGCTTCGTTTATATGGGCGCCGACCAAAACCGAGGTGCGTTTGTCGGCGCCGGGGGGGGGGGGGTCCTCGATAATTCTAGATACATATCCACCTCTCTGGTTAGGAATTTCCACCTTTTTCCATTTTTGGGAACCTTTCCTTACTCCCACCTTCTCATCATACTTCAGAGGGGCGTGAACTGTCCTCCCCACATCTTCGTGGCAACCTCTCTTACTCATCCTCCAGATGGGCGGCAACAGCCTCCCTCGTGCATCACGTGATCACCACTCGACCAATGATGTCTTAGTCGGGCGTGGACGAATCTGCGGCTTTGTTTCAGGAAAAAAAAATATCTTGATTAAAAAAAAAATTATCTCTTTTTTCTTTCCTTTTTCTTCCCCTTAATGGTTTATCATTTCTCCAGCCGCGAACGGGACAATATGACAATGGCGGTCACAACTCTTGTTCTACACGTGGTTTACGTCAGGTGTTTTATCGCTAATTATCAGAATGTGTGGTCTTCCCGACATGGTCTCAAAAATGAACATCTCCAAAGTTCCAGTCGGTCTGTCGCCTCGAAGAAAGAAAAAAAAAAAAAAAAAAAAACATTTATCTTCTTTCGGCACAATTCCTGATAACAAAATTTTATTATCGCAAGCCAAGGATGCTCGTGGGTGTTTTTTTTTAATTCTTCATATCTGTCTAAGTCTTTTTAGTTGTCTGGTTTTCGTCACTTAACGAAATAACATTTTCATTTGAATTTTTCTTTCTCTTTCTCTGGCCAGTCGGTCTGTAGTTGATAATAAGATGTCTTCGCGTACCAATAGTTTGTTTTCATACCCTTAGATAACACCGCCGATGCCAAAACATATCTGATTCTTTCCTTCCTTCCCTTTCTTTTTACTCAGAATTTCCCTGTCATTGTAATGACACTCTTTCGCCATTTGTTACTTATCAAAATATCCTTTTATCCATTGTCTCTTAGCTGTGTGTGTGTTCTTGCTTAACACTCACGATTCGGTTCTTAG
This sequence comes from Acanthosepion lycidas, assembly GCA_963932145.1. Taxonomy (NCBI): domain Eukaryota; kingdom Metazoa; phylum Mollusca; class Cephalopoda; order Sepiida; family Sepiidae; genus Acanthosepion; species Acanthosepion lycidas. The sequence goes on along the minus strand of OZ010592.1, from coordinate 27,421,237 downwards.
CCTCTCTTTTTCTTCTTTTCTTTCTTTTCCCTTTCTGCCTCGTTAAATGGTGCCACATATATATATATATATATATATATATATATATATATATATATATATATATATATCACACACACACACACACACACACACACACACACACACACACACACACACATATATATATATATATATATATATATATATATAAAAGAAAGAGGTTGTAGTGCTTCCAGCGAGAGAAACGTATGTATATTAAAAAGAAGAGAAGAGAGGTGCTGCAAACATTTTTGTTTGTAATGTGTTTTTTTTAGAAAAAAATATTGTGCTTTATTTTCCATAATTTTACTACACGGGTTTCTGGTCTCGTGACCGTCATCAGGTAAAAGCGGAGATTTTAACATATTAAAAATAATTAATTTTTTCCTTATGTTTTTCAATGTTAAATATTCTCGATATGAGACATTCTCTGTTTTTGTGTTAGTAATCCGAATGTCTTTCTTGAATTGGCAATGAAGAGTTCTGCGCGAAGGGTCATAAAACAATTAACGTACGTCCAAGAGAAATGATGAATTACTTATCGGCATTTTATCTTTTAATGTTTTACTGACCCCTGTGTGTTCTTGGATCTGTTTCCATTTTCGTGTGTTTCTGTCAGCATGCGTGTATATATGCGTGCGTATATTCCCCCTCCATACATATACTGTCTTACTACGAGGAATTAGTAAACTCATTTGTACACTTACACACATACATACACATACGCACATACACACCATCCTTAATATATATATATATATATATATATATATAGGACGTCCTTTATATATATATATATATATATATATATATATATATATATATATATATATATATATAAAGGACGCAGGAAATAAAACTGAGACATAGAAATGAAATTGTTCAATGTCGTATTGTCCAGGTCACCCTAACGTGACAGTAAGGTATGCAGCATACAAAATACATGTGTCAGTAATTTATAATAAAACTGGCTTAAAAGAATTTCTGCAGCTTTCTTATATTTTACAGGGTGCGATGTGTAATTTATCGCCATTTTATATTTTTATTACGCGCATGCGCATGGTTTGTTTTTAATCTTGTCGACTGTACAATATAGAAGGATCACTTGGGCAGCGTCTGTAACAAAAAGAGCATCATGACGCAATTCACTCTTCCAGTTAACGGAGTGCTGTACTGCTTGGCATTCGTGCCGGAAGCTCAAATGCGAACACTTCAGAATGTTTGGGTGTCAATCCGGTGACAAAACAGAGAATTCGTAAAGAGTTGGATGACTCTAATGGGGGTTACGAAGGTGTTTGGCGTTATCATTAGTGATGGCGAAATTATCCCTCCATTCATCTTTCTACAGGGCCTTAGAATCAACACTAAGGACTACCTCAAGAGCCTTGCGGAGGTAATGTTGCCCTGGGTCAAGAGGGTGGCTGCTTGGAAGACCTTATGTCTGGCAACAGTACTCTGCACCATGCGACACAAGGAGGAAAACCCAGTCATGGTGGTCAGACAATTTCTGCGACCATTTCACCCCTTACATTTGGCCACCTACCAACCTCGACTGCAACCACCTTGATTATTATGTGCGTGGCGCAGTGGAGCGAGAGATCAATAAAACTGTTTGTAACACTAATGATGAAATGAAGCTATTCACCAACTTAAACAAGGAGACCACCCAAAAGACTTGCAGGAGATTTCTAAGTCATTTGGAGGCTGTGGTTGAAGTTAATGGCGATTTTATTGGATAAATTTACTGTTTAGTATTTCAAGATATTTTTGTGTAATCTTGAAAATATCTGATAAAATGAGATATTAGTGTTAGTTAACCAATTTACACGACAATTTATCCATCGCAACCTGTATATATAATTATATGAAATACACACACACACACGCGCGCCCACACACACACACACACACACACACACACACACACACACATATATATATATATATATATATATATATATATATATATATATTATAATTATCTTTTTTAAATAATTATAATTTAAGCACTAATTATGTAGGGAGCACTGTTTTTAAAAACAAAAATACTAAAGAACCCCGGGTTATTTACCTAACGTGTTCTTTCTTATTTTTCTACATATCTGCACACACACACACACACACACACACACACACACACACACACACACACACACACACACGCACACAAGCGCGCGTGCGCACACACACACACGCACACACACACACACACATATATATATATATGAGGATGTGCGGTGGTGTAATGGATAGCGACTCAGAATGAGAAATCGGATAGCCGAGTTCATATTCCAGCCGAATTCATTATGTTCTATTACTCTTGGGAAAGGTAGGAATCCAGCTCTTTGCCACCTAGATCTATATGTATAGCAGGGTAGAATGAGCCTTATAGCATTGATAGGTAATCAACTTGGGATAAGATCAACTCTGAATTCTGAATTCATTTGGATATCTGTGCCACTCTACGCAGGCTATTTCGATTCTTCCGAGAAGTGTGGTTAGCTCTGGACAGGCCTACGCCATCAAATTATAAATGCGGGTAGACTGGCTGTTTGGTTCTTAGAACTGTACTGG
>OZ010592.1:27371142-27413642 GCA_963932145.1 Acanthosepion lycidas | reverse complement strand
TAAAAATTCTCAGAGTCAACCTCTAGAAAAAGACAATTTGTATAAATGTAAAAGACAATAGGAAAACTGTATTATTAGCCTACGGGTTGCGTCTAATGTGGACTTTTTTCAAGGCAAAATGAAATCAATTTATTAAAAAAAAAGTAACAATTAAAAAACAAAACGAAATGTCCTCGGCAACTGGAAAAATTTAGTAAAACGCTATTGTATTCATTTTGTCCACTGAAAATTCCGTCAAGTACTCTCACGTGTGGAAATATTGTTTTATTGACATTTTCTTTTGATTTCTTGGTAGAGTTGTTGGTTTGTGAGAGTAGTAATTCTGTTAGGAAAGGTGATATTGGGAGAAAACCTCGGCGTAGATTTTGTTTGTTGTTAATAGTGACTTTGTTTTTAATAAATTCATTTCGTTTTTGCCTTGAAAAAGACCACATCGGACAAAATGCGTCGGCTAATGATACAGTGTTCCTATTGTCTTTTATCTTTATACACACGTACATACATATACATACATACATACAGACATATATATATATATATATATATATATATATATATATATATATATATATATATATATATATATATTATTGCCATTTGGGTATATGCTCCATCGTTTCCAAATGAATACAGACACACATAGGCTAAATCATTGCCAAACACACAAATTCGATAACTGTTTGCAATCCTTAATTAATGCATATATACATATTCCAGTAATTGATTGATTGAAGTAATCTGTCTAAAAGTAAGTAACAATTTCGTAGACACATGACCAAGAAGGGACATGTTAATGGTGTAATATTTTTGTTTACCTTCTCGTTCGACATAGAAAATATTGATTTGCAGACGTCATTGTATACTTTTGTCTGGCGGGAAAACAATCTTGTAATGCACGCGTTGCTTTTCCAAAACTAAAAAAAAAAAAAAAAATATTGCCATCGAAATAGAACGCAGGAGACAACAAAAACGGCGAGAAACGAAGAAGAAAGAAAGATAGAAAGAAGATTAGAGAGGAGAGGTACAATATGTCAGCCAAATGAGCAGGGATAGTGTTGCAGGAGCGGGGAGGTTGTAGAGATGGAAAATCATGAAAGAATAGTGCGTGTATTGAGATGTTGATTGAATTTCGATGCGTTTGACGCCAACAAATGATTTACTGGCTTTTTACACGTTCAGAAATTGCTTTTATTAGATTCAATTTCTAATTTTTTTTGTCCATACCGCGTAGTCTGTTTTTATTTATCAATATCGTTTCATGCATTCTTTTTCACTTAACCATTTCTTCTTGAATTCGTCTTTCTTCATATCTATCTATCTATCTATCTATCTATCTATCTATCTATCTATCTATCTATCTATGTCTGCTCATTATCTATCTATCTATCTATCTATCTATCTATCTATCTATCTATCTATCTATCTATGTCTGCTCATTGTCTGTCTATCTATCTATCTATCTATCTATCTATCTATGTCTGCTCATTATCTATCTATCTATCTATCTATCTATCTATCTATGTCTGCTCATTATCTATCTATCTATCTATCTATCTATCTATCTATCTATCTATGTCTGCTCATTGTCTGTCTATTTATCTATCTATCTATCTATCTATCTATCTATCTATGTCTGCTCATTATCTATCTATCTATCTATCTATCTATCTATCTATCTATCTATGTCTGCTCATTATCTATCTATCTATCTATCTATCTATCTATCTATCTATCTATCTATCTATGTCTGCTCATTATCTATCTATCTATCTATCTATCTATCTATCTATGTCTGCTCATTATCTATCTATCTATCTATCTATCTATCTATCTATATCATCGTCTTCAGTATCTATCTATCTATCTCATCGTCTTCAGTATCTATCTATCTATGTCTGCTCATTATCTATCTATCTATCTATCTATCTATCTATCTATCTATCTATCTATCTAATCGTCTTCAGTATCTATCTATCTATCTATCTATCTATCTATCTATCTATGTGGGAGGGCATATATGTCTACTTCTTATCTGTTTTCCTCTTCTCAACTATGTGACAGTCCCTTCGTTTCGAACATGGTCTATTTATTCCAGTCAGATTTCTACTATCATAGTCAATTCGAATATACGATTACATATACATTGTCCACATCTATCTAACTATATCCCTGCCTATCTTTTCTCTCTTTCTTTATTTCTTTGTTCTGATCTATCTATCTATCTATCTATCTATCTATCTAAATGGCAATAGGAAACTATAGTTGTTGCCGACGCGTTTCGTCCAATGTGGCCTTTCTCAAGGCAAAAAACGAAATGAATTTATTTAAACAAAGTAACTAATAAAAACAAAAACAAAATGACCTTAGTTACTATCTATCTATCTATCCACTTTTCTTTCTTTCTTTCTTTCTTTCTTTCTACTTTTCAGCCTCTTCTTATCTATCTATCTATCTATCTATCTATCTATCTATCTACTTTTCTTTCTTTCTCTCTGTCAGCCTGTTCTTATCTATCTATCTATCTATCTATCTATCTATCTATCTATCTATCTATCTCATTCATATATATGTTTTGATCTATAAGAATGGATAAACTGAGGATAACAGCTCCTCAAGGCGTCTTTCAATAAATGACTTTTGAACACCAAACATTAATAGAATATTTACACATGCAGAAAGATTATAAATTAATGTTCCTTTCTATAAGATTTGTGTACGTCAATTTTTAATGATTTTAATTTAAAAGTGAAAATAGAAGAAAATGAAAAGTATTTCCCTCGTTTGATACTCTTTTATGTCCGGTAAGGAAAAACGCTATATAAATAGCAAAAAAGATCTGTGCCATTTATGGAGATGGTACCATATCTGAGAGTAATGTCTAAAAGACCTTCACTTTTTCAAAAACAGAAACATTCCGACAGGCCTGCAATCGTTGCTTATAAGCAACTCGAAACAATAATTAAAATTCATCCCGATCAAACATCACGGTATATTGCTTATCTGGGCAGTGTAATATATTTGAAAACACTTGCATATGGACATCGCTGTTTTATTTATGTAACTTGTAATTTAACAGAAAAATAATTTACTACATTTCCATCTGCAATTAAATGTTTAAACGCAGCAAAACGATCCATTTTTGAGAAAGAACGAACACAGAAGATGAAAAATAAATTGTTTACAACGATGTGAAGCGAAAGATTTCCTGTTTGAAACTAAACGAGAAACCATTAAACACTCCACACGTCGGTCTGCATTTGACGAAGGTATGCTGTTTATCTAGTGGGGTTGTAAGGTCATTGTGCTTTACGAGGCCCTTACCGTGTGGGTATGCGAGTTGTTAGGTTAGGAAAACGTGCTGTTTATTTCCTGCTAGAAGGAGGTCCAACTACAAGAAAATGGTTGACTCTAGTTGTGTCCAACCGAAGATGAAAAGAAAACAAGACCGATATATATATATATATATATATATATATATATATATATATATATATATATATATATATATAAACAAATATATGTATTAAACAACATAATTTTACAATGGACATAGACATTAGCATTTTTGTGTGTGTTAACATTTGTGTTTGTTCTTTGGTGAATGTTCGTACGTACGTGTATGTGTGTATAATGTTCATGGAGTCTCCCACAAATGGGAAACGCTATCTTTTGCGAGAGCTCACATTGTAGAGATGTTCGCTCAAATGAAGAAATGAAAAAGAGAACGAGGCAAAAAGTCGCCCAGTATTTATAGTATAGGGAGAGAGACCCCTAGTGAACAATTAGGCAAATAAGGAGGAGCTAACTCTGACACTTTGAACATTCATAAAGTTTGCATTGCTTTTAGCAGTGTCGCGGAGGGATTATTAGTTTGTTTAATTAAAATGTTGATCAGAAGGTTTTTTGTTTTTTTTTTTTGTTTTTTTTTGCTGGGTGGACGAAAACATCTCCACAAACATTTTAATTGTATGGCACATGGCTGTCAAACACCCCAAATATAAGACAACAATATTTTTCAATAAATAACAAAAGGCATTTATATTACAATAATATACAAGGCTGTTTAGCGAACCGGGGGTTTACGTGTTGTTAAATTAGGAACACGTGCGTTTATTCCCGCTAGAAGAAGGTCCACTACAAAAACATGGTGGATCACTGCGCGCATGTACAGTGTTGAGGACCGTGTGGGTTTGAGTATTGTTGAATTAGGGAACACGTTGTGTTTATTTCCTGCTAGAAGAAGGTCCAACTACAAGAAAATGGCGGACTCTAGTTGTGTCCAACCGAAGATGAAAGGAAAACAAACAAGACTGAAATATATCTATATATATAAACAAATATATGCATTAAACAACACAATTTTACAATGGACATAGACATTAATATTTCTGTGTGTGTGAACATGTGTGTTTGTTCTTTGGTGAATGTTCGTACGTACGTGTATGTGTGTATAATGTTCATGGCGTCTCCCACAAATGGGAAACGGTATTTTTTGCGAGAGCTCACATTGTAGAGGTGTTCGCTGAAATGAAGAAATGAAAAAGAGAACGAGACGAGAAGTCGCCCTTTATTTATAGTGTAGGGAGAGCGACCCCTGGTGAACAATTAAGGAATTAAGGGGCAGCTAAATCCGACAGTCTTTCATCAGGAAAAATCCAGACCTCACATCTCCATGTAGACCCCGGCACAATTTGGACAGCATAGTATATTTATTTGACCTTGGTACATTCGGATTACAACTTTTCCATCCCCGCAAAATTTAATTAATGAGAAAAACTTCAGTTATCTCGAAGACTTACACTTGTTCAGCATCGCAGAAGACGACCATGTTCTGGGAGGATGGAATCATGAAGCTGTCGCAAATATAACCAAGTGTTGCGGAACATAATGGCTGATGGCTTGCTGAATAAATCATTGTGCAGATATTTAAATATCTTTAGAATTTCTTTCAAAATGCTATAGACTTTGTTTTAATCCAATATCTTCTACCAGTTGCAAATTTAAATATTCGAACTTGGATCAAAGTCTGAATGCCGTTGTGTACGCTGGCTTGACAGAATAGTAATTCTGTTAGGAAAGGTGATATTGGGAAAAAACCTGGGCGTAGATTTTGTTTGTTGTTAATAGTTACTTTGTTTTTAATAAATTCATTTCGTTTTCGTTTTTGCTTTGAAAAAGTCTACATTGGACAAAACGCGTCGTCTAATAATACAGTTTTCCTATTGTCTTTTATCTTTATACATACATATATGGACATCACAGAGGTACTCCACATATTTCATCTGGGCGGTGTAATATATTTGAAAACACTTGCATTTGAACATTGTTGTGTTATTTAGGTGGCTTGCAATTTAACAGAAAAAATTATCTGTTTATCTGCACTTATGTGTTTGAATGCAGCAAAACGATCCATTTTTGAGAAAGAACGAACACAGAAGATGAAAAATAAATTGTTTACAACGATGTGAAGCGAAAGATTTCCTGTTTGAAACTAAACGAGAAACCATTAAACACTTCACAAGTCGGTCTGCATGCGATGAAGGTAATGCTCTTTATCTAGTCGGGTTGAAAGGTCATTGTGCTTTACGAGGCCCTTTTTTAATTTTAATCGACAGACTCTTTCTGATCGGATAATTGGAGTGACACTATCTTCCCATTCGTTTTCCCTTCCATTTAGTCCCGTCCTGTAAAATGCTAATTTTAGTAAGTATCAAATATTTTGGTGGTTGAGATAGTTTTAATTTACTTATTGCTGGCATCAATATGTAAAAAGAAAAGCCCGTAAGCTAATTTTATAGTAATATACGATTTTGAATCACTCAAGCAAGGCGACAATTCCACTAAGATGCAAGGGTTACTGAGAGTGAAAGAAAATAAAAAGATTTTACCTTATTTTTAACACAAGCACAAAAGCATTGCACACGTATGGTTGGGTGTCCGCATGGTTAGAGCGTTATGGTTTAAACCATGAGTCTATGGTTCGAATACCACTAAGGTTTGTTAAACAAGGAGATGACGATATATTGGCGATCTGAGCATGTGGCCAAATTAGAAAATGCTTGATTGCCTGTATCTGGTTTTGTGCTTTTGCTATGTGTCTAGAAATGACGAAAATCTAAAAAAGAATCGGCAATGTCACAGTCACATTCCACGCGCTGCAACGTAACTTCCCTTTTGTTCTTCCATAAGTATTTTCAAGTTGTTTTAATAAACTTTCTCCTTTGATGCCTCGATTTCCTGAATTTCACTCTAGTAATAGATTGACAGCTATGTCTCATAATTTTCACTGTTGAAATTTCTAGTTGTAACCGTAAGTTCTATGCTAATAGTTTCTTCGCGCGCACCTCTTGCTTCGGAAAATCTATTCCGTCTTCCTGCTTCCCAGTCAAATGCGATGTTCAAAAGTTTAAATGGCCGTCTTCTTTCGTCTTGAATCTTGTTATTATCACTTTATGCGAGGGCAACTCGAGGCGGTGTAATGGTTAGCAAGCTTGTCTCGCTAGAAAAATTACGACTGAGTAGTGAGTTCGATCCTCACTGGGTGCCCCGTACTTTCGGAGTTGTGCCACGTCTGAGCTACGCTTGGAAAATCACGACACTGGGTACTTCAATGTGGTGTAATGGTTAGCGAGCTTGTCTCGTTAGATCAATTACAACTGAGTTGTGGGTTCGATCCATGTGGGTGTCCCATACTTTCGGCCTTGTGCCAGGATCAAATCTACGCTTAGAAAATCATTTGAGCACTTCGTCGTGGTGTAATGGCTAGCAAGCTGGTCTCGCTAGATCAATTGCAACTGAGTTTTGGGTTCGATCTTCACGGGGTACCCCATGCTTTCGGCCTTGTGCCAAATCTAAGCTACGCTTTGAAAATTACTATTATCACCCTATGTTTTTTTTCGCTCTCAGTAACCCATTGCATCTTAGTTATTGCCTTGCTTAGGGGGGAAACGATTCCAAAAAGCTCCTTAACTATATCTTTTCGGGAGCAGACGATGACTGTGCCAGTAGGGAGTAACAGGTAATCAACAAATGGTCAGATCGACGCTCTTTAGCCTTGGTTGGCAATCTATCTGAAAAAAAATATCATTCACTAGTAGCCGAAACACTCGTAGGGATACCTAAAATATACCAGTATATGTCTACATTTCTGAGATGAGGTATTATGTACATTATTTACATTATTCGAACTATTGTTCACATCTTTGACGCCATATTTATTAGAACGTTTCGCCCAGGGGTCCCTTAAGGCCTAAATCCAGTCCTGAGCATGCCAGTGAAGGATTTTGAAAATACACACCTGCCCGAGGAGGTACGGTGGAGTAATGTATAGCGGCTCGGATTGAGGAATTGGAGAGCCGAGTTCGAATTCCAGTCGAATCCATTACATTTAACTTACTAATACCCTTGTCAAAGGTATGAATCCTCTTCTTTTCCCCTACCTCCAGCTATGGGTACATAGCAGGTTCTATAGCCTTGGATGGCCACTGGTCTACTGCCGAAAGAAATGGCAACCTACTAAGAAACATGACCGCCTAAGCGTGACTCACTGACTAATACTGACCTAGACTAACTCGCTAATTATTATTCCACATTGAGGTGCTATTGGTGATTGAGATAGAGTACAATGTTTGGAACAAGGTTAATGTCGAACTATCGAATCCTCATTTTCAAAGCAGGTCCACGTGCATCCTAAATACTTGTTCGTTTGTTCTTGTGCGAAAGTAAATGTATATCCGTATCGAGAAAATTGTTCGAAAATAATTGTTCGAAAGCAACTATTCGAAAAACCTTTATTCGAATTGTAAATGATAATTATTCGAAATACCTCTGTTTGAAGTACGTATGTTGTCTTGCTTTGAGAGAGTCAATGCTGATTTACCTAGAACTAATAACCCCCTTGAAGGATGATATAGGGCGTTGTTGCAGAAAGTGTCATCTCATCATCCCACAATTTAGAAATTTTTAGACGCTCTTAAATGTGAAACTATTTGGCTTGCTAAAAAAAAAGAGAGAAAAAAAAAAGAAAGGCAAGAAATAAATTTAGGTGATAAGAAGCCATCACGAAAAGGACACTAAGTGGTGTTATTTTTCTGACAAAGAAAAGTGGCAAAATTTTTATTTCCATTGTAGAGAAAGGAAGATACTGGATTTAATCTGATTTGTTACGGGGCGGGTGAAAATTCCAGGTTGGTAAAATAACCTGCGAGACAGAATTCTAAAGAGATAAAAATTAATTAAGCACACGCTGACCGAAGAACGAAAATGTCCATTGGACTACACAGAGTTACAAAAAACAAAAGACTAAAACATTAGTTATCTACGGAAAGGTCATTTGGAAAAGGCATCTGTTTTGTGTCGGAACTGGCTAGGATAACGAAGCTATTTTATCGGATCAGTAATTGGCACCAAGAATGCAAATACGTCCAAATGGCCACCCACTTGATGCTGGCGAAAAGCTGATTGACGAATTCCAGGTGATTCGGTCAAGATAAAGAGTCTAGGGTGTGAGGTCACCTCGAAGAGAAGAGAGAAAAGGAAAAGAAAGAAAAAAAAAGGGAAGATAATTTTTTTTCTTTGAGCAAAATTTTTTAAACCGAGGCTAGTCTGGCCACACCCACGCTGCTGAGCGCCCATTGACTGAATAGTGGCATGAGTGTTAGGCGGAGGTAATCATGTGAAGAAGGAGAGGAGGCTTGTTGGCACCCATTGAGGGGATAGATGTGAGATGCCACTGTGAGAGAGAGGGGAAACGCGTTGACACCCTCTGAGGGTATGGGTGAGATACCAATATGAGAACAGAAGAAGTGGGGGACGGAAGACTTCCAAAAATGGAAAATAATAAAATTTTCCTGACCGAAAACAAAGAAGTGGATTGTGGGCTTAGAATTATCAAGGAACCTCAAACCCCGACAAGTCCACCGCGGTTTTGGTCGGCGTCCATATAAGCAGAGTCGCAGCGAGTTAAGTTCAGTTCAGTTCGAGTTCCAGTTGGGTGAAGTTCGCAGTTGGGATTGGAGACACACAGGCAAGCAGTTGCAGTGAGCTGAGAGCTCTGAAGACCCGCCTCGCAGAAGCTGACTAAGATTATTCTTTTTTAACGCATTTGAACTTTTCGAGTTATTATTTTATTTTCTCTTACATATACTTGTGCGATATCACCCTTATTCAACATCGCCTTGCATTACAGCCCAGCGACTGGTTGATTTCGTCTGCCTAAGATCAATTCACAACGTGGGTAGGTTAGACTGGAAATCAAAGCAGTTAATTCGGTAACCAGACGTTGGAAGCGAGCTGGGAACGACAAGGCTAATACCGAATCTAACCAGATTCCCATCCGAATCACCAAAAGGTTAGAACGTCACATTTGGTGCCGCGACCAATACCATGCCAGTTGGTCGTCACAGGACAGGATAGCACGACGGACGCAGCCAGACAGACGTCACATTTAGCGCAGCGACACCGGGGGGGACGTCACAATTGGTGCCGTGACAGCAGGATAAGACCCTGGATCAGCCCCTGCCACAGGTGTTGCAGAAAAATTTCGACCAGGACAACACACGACGTCTCAAGGACTCAAATTGAAACAGACTAGAATGGAAATTAAAGGACTTTGGTTGGCTATAACCATACGGTTTCAGATACTCTAGTACGACAACCCGGAACCTGAGAATAACGAGCGGAAATCGTCTGTCAGATAGGACACTTTATTTTCGGTTGATCTCCCAATCTCGATTGTTGCTGCTCAGATTGTTTTTCTTTTGCTGTGTTAAATATGTCTGACTATGAGCCAGATAGGGTAGACATAGAGGAAGAACAGGGATTGCCGGCAGACCTAAGAAAATTATTGGGTGGACCGAGGGTCCCGGCGTTTGAAGGTAGTAAAAGGGATTTTAAAAACTGGCAGGCAGTCTTGGATAAGAGCCGCGTAATATATGGCCTCTCAGACCAAGAAACCCTTTATTTTGCGTATGATGCCACCAGAGGGAAAGCGTCTGAGTTTATAAAAGGTCTCTTAGCCAGTGAACCCCACATGACATGGGAAAGGTTGGAAGAATTTTTAACTCGGGAGTTCGCTGTCCAGGGAATGGCGATAGAGGCCATGAGAGCCCTGCTGAAGTTGACGCAGCTGAGGGACGAAACCCCTGGAGAATTAGGGACCCGAATGGAGAAGCTCTCGTCATTAGCTTTCCCAGAGGTAGCGAGAAATAATGCGGTCATGCAGGCCCTGTTGGCTGATCTGTATGTGGAAGTGCTCAGTGACGACTGTGTTCGTCACGATGTGTTGAAGGAAGGACCGCTAAGGTTATCGGCAGCAGTGGCGCTGGCCAAAGAGAGCCAGGGTCTTTGGGAGAAAGTAAAAAGAGCTGGGAAGAAGCAAGAGCTAAGTCGAGAGGTCGAAAGAAAGGGGGAAGGAGGTAGACCCCCCGCGTGGAATCGGAAGGTCAAGCTAGAGGTGGATGAGCCTGAGGTGTGGGAAGAAGATCCTACAAGAAATGCTTGGTCAACAAGGCATGGGTTCTATAAGCCCACGCCGGGTCGATACGGATATGAGGATCACAGAGCAGCGGAATGTCCGACGAAGTGAGGTTTGCCCCCAGACTTCGGACGGGATAAATGTACTAGTTGTGGGAAGAAGGGACACCTAGCCAAGTGGTGCAGGTTGAGAAAAGGTGCCCCACCGATATTGATAAAAAAGTCCGAGCCCAAAAGACAAGACCAGAGAAAAGCCAGCGGGCCACCCCGGAATTAAGAGGGAGGGTGGCCCAGTTAAAAAGCAGGAAAGTAAAACATTGGACATGTGGTCAGGAGAGCCACTTAGGTAGAGGGCAAGTCCCCCCAGGAATTAGGGAGAGGGTGGCCCAGTTGAAGAAAGAAAAAGTAAAATGTTTTATATGTGGTCAGGTGGGCCACTTTGCGGTAAACTGTCCACCAAGAAGGTGCTGGTTTTGTAGGAGACCAGGGCACCTGAAGAGGAACTGTATTCTTAGGAACAGCCGCAAGAGACCGGGAGAGGTCCAGCCGGGACCGCTCAGGAGCAGAAAACGCAGGACTCCCCCATATGAGAAGAATGAAAGGAGTTTGTTGCTACCGGCGTCTATGTCTGGGATGACCCAAGGGTATGAACCCAGGAAAAGGAAAGGCCAAGTATTCTCTTCGCTGACGCAGGAGAGGGAGCTGTCTTGTAGGGCAGAGATATTACGTAGGGCAATGAAAGCCCTGATAGATACAGGAGCGCCCGTTTCATTGCTGAGAGAGGAAGCATACAGGCGGGTGAAATAGAAGAATGGGTTGCAGGAAGCGGACATAGAGGTCACGCAGGCAGATGGAGCCCCCCCTGAAGATAAAAGGGATGGTGAGGCTCCCTGTGAGGATTGGGAAATTAATAAGTACCCAGAACTTCTACGTAAGCCTCGACCTGTGAACGGAAGCAATCTTGGGAGAAGATTGGCTTCAGAGCCGGAGGGCTCGGATAGAGTTCAACCCTACTGTGCTGGTAGTGAATGGTGAGAGAACGCCATTGGGATGCCCACCGGAAGAAGATATAACAATAGTGGTGGAGGAAGATGTAAAGCTACCCACCAGAACGGTGGTGTCGGGAAAGTGTAAGCTAATGACAGGGAAGAAAATAGGAAAAGGAACCCTGCAATTGGTCCCTATAGTAGGGAAGGGCCTAGAAGAAAATGAGGTAACTCTGTGTGAGGCAGTAGTGGAGGCAGCTGAATTAGTGCCCATTATGATGGTGAACCAGGCCCAAAAGACGATAACGGTTAAAAGAGGGGAAGAGATAGGAAAAGCACTACACTTACGAACTCTGAATCGAGTGAGATTCGAGGAGAAACGAGGAAAAACTCGTAGAGAAAACAGAAGGAATAGGGGACGAAGATATATTGGCACCTGATCAATTTTGGGCCAGGGTGCTGAGAAATAATCGAGATGTGGTGGCCAAATCAGATAAGGAATTGGGCCAGACCCACACAGTAAGAATGAAAATCGACACCGGTGATCACCCCCCCGTGAAATTGAAGCCCTACCGGACACCTATTCATAAGAGACCCCTTGTGGAAGAGGCAGTAGAAGAGATGTTGTGATGATCGAAAGATCGATCTCCCCGTGGAGCTTTCCAATCGTGATAGTAGGTAAGAAATATGGCGGGCACCGTTTTTGTGTAGATTTTAGGAAACTGAATTCTATATCGAAGCCGTTGGTGGTGCCATTATCACTAATCGATGATATATTGGCATTATTAGGGAAAGCGAAGTACTTCTCTACGTTGGACTTGAGGTCCGGGTATTGGCAGGTAGCCCTTGAGGAGGCTGACAAGGAAAAGGCCGCATTTGCGTGTCACCTAGGACTATTTCAGTTCAGGATGATGCTATTCGGTTTAGCCAATGCCCCGGGAATCTTCGAACAGCTGATGTCAATAGTGTTAGGAGGATGCGAGAGCTTTGCCATGGCATATTTAGATGATATTTTGATATTTTCAGAAACAGTAGAACAACATTTTTTTTCATCTAAAACAAGTGTTGGGAAGACTAAGAAAGCACGGCTTAAAATTGAAATTGTCGAAGTGTCAGTTTCTGAAGGAGGAGACTAGATATTTGGGCTTTGTTATAAACGGAGACGGTATTAAACCCGGCATGGATAAGGTGAAAATCATAAGGGAAATGCCAGAACCTAAGACAGTGAGACAGGTAAGAGGCTTTATAGGAGCTATAGGGTACTACCGACGATTCGTCCCGGCATTCTCGAGAATTGCCATACCCTTAGTAGCCATGACGAAGAAATACGCTAGGTTCAAGTGGCATTTGATACCTTAAAAGAACAATTGACAGCCGTCCCACTGCTGACGTACCCAGACCTCAGCAAGCCAATGATACTATATACTGATGCCAGTCAGCAGTGTGTAGGAGCAGTTCTTACCCAGCCGTGACCCGATAATGAAGGACCAGTGCCAGGCATACCAGAGACACAACAGAGATGGCCAGTAATAGAAAGAGAAGCATATGCTATCTTGTACGCTCTCCAAAAACTGGACGACTACTTGAATGATGCGGTCTTTACTATAAAAACAAACCACAAGCCTCTGCAGTACCTATTGCAGGGAGAATGGACAAATAAGAAGATTCAACAGTGGGCGCTAAAGTTAAGTGGCTACCACTGTAAGATAGAGTATTTGGCAAGGAAGGAAAACACGTGCGCAGATTTACTCTCAAGAATACCGAAACAACTGGAAGAAAGATCTGTAAAAGTAGAGCAGGGAGTAGATAATTAAGCCTATAGAATCAGAGTAATTAACTCCAATAAGCTAAAAGATCGCCCTATGTTAGAATCGGACGAGGAAGAGGACGCACAGATAATAACCGATCCCTACTGGATAGAAAGAATTGAGAAGGAGCAGGCTGACAGTGAAATAGCTGCCCTTAAAGAAAAGGTGGAAGCAGCAGAGACCACCAAGTATGCCATAATAGAGGAAAGGCTGTATTATATCTCAGGTAGGGATGAAGAAGTCAAGCCCAAATTGTATGTGCCCAAAAGTTTAAGACCAGAGATATTGGAACAGTGCCACGAGAGGTTGGGTCACATGGGAATTGATAGAACATGTGATCTAATAGGGAGAAAGTACTATTGGCCCAAACTGTACGGAGAGGTCACTATGTTCGGAGCTGTGTAGTGTGCCAGTCGCAGAGCAGGAGGCAGGAAATGGCACCATTGGAGGAGATGGACGTGCCGAACTTCCCCTTCGAGAAAGTAAGTATGGATGTATCAGGACCATATGGGGAAACTGCACAAGGAAACAACTATATAGTGAATTTTGTCGATTGGCTAACAAATTGGCTTGATGCATTTGCAGTACCAGACAAGAAGGCGAAAACTGTAGCCGATTTGATAATAAGTGAAATCTTCCCTAGGTATGGCGCCCTTGTGCAACTTGTCACTGAAAATGGCACAGAGAATATAAACAGCATAATGAGATAAGTGCTGACAGGTTTGAATATAGAGCACGTAAAAACATCTCCATATCACCCCCAAGGAAACACTAAAGTGGAAAGGTTTCATAGAACCTTGGGAAATGTGCTGGCCAAGCTGGCCAGAGAGAATAGAGGAAATTGGGATTTGTATTTGACGCAGGCTCTGGTGGCCGTGAGGTTTACGATAAACGAAACCTCCAGCTTTTCTCTTTACTTTATGTTGTTTGGCAGAGACGTGGTCCTGCTTGTGGATAACCTGTTGAAGCCCTGAAGAAAGTATATGGGAGAAGATCATCATCAGCTGTTGCTGGAACAGCAACATAAAATATTTGTACAGGCCAGAAGAAGAATAAAGAGGGCACAGAAGAGAAGAAATGAGAGAGTCAATGCTGAAAGAAAGGTAAAAGAATCCAAGGTTGGAGACCCTGTCTACTATAAAACCCAACAGAGAGAAGGAAAGCTGGGCCAAAGATGGGAGCCGTACTACCGGATAGTAGAGCAGATGGGTCCAGTATCATATGTAATATGGGATCAAGTGGCAGGACGAGCAAGGAGGGTCCATGTCAACAATCTGAAGAAGGCTGAAATAGCTAACCTGGAAATGAGCGAGCCGAGGCCTAAGAAAACAAGGACAAGGAAGGTAACTCTTGTTGAGCCGGAAGAAATGGAGACGGAAGAAGATTCCGAGGAAAATGAAGAGATAGATCGACTTGGCCAGATAGACGAAGCGATCCGAGTGACGGAGTTGGAACCCTCGGCGGGGATCAGCGGCGTTCAGTCGTTGCCTGAATCGGCGCAGAGAAGACCCTGTGATGTCACCGTCGCACCTCAATACCAAAAGAAAAGGAAGAGAAAAACGAAGAGACCCAATCAAGCAGTCAAGGGCTCTAAAAAGAGGCACCCTAAACAAGACGAAGAGTTCAACGAGTGGGAGGAAGTGGATCAAATACCCCTTTCCCAACTCAAAGAAAGACTAAGAAACAGGAGAGATTTAGACATCGCGTCAAGAAATAATGAAGACGTCCAG
The DNA here is from genome assembly GCA_963932145.1 of Acanthosepion lycidas. Taxonomy (NCBI): domain Eukaryota; kingdom Metazoa; phylum Mollusca; class Cephalopoda; order Sepiida; family Sepiidae; genus Acanthosepion; species Acanthosepion lycidas. Next base: position 27,398,645 of record OZ010592.1, on the reverse strand, counting down.
GGCACGGACTCGAAACAGAAGGAAGAATCAGGAGAGGAAGAAGAGGACAAAACACCTCCTGAACGGGAATTAAACACCGAGGGAAGGTTAGAGGTCCAGCAAGAACTACCTCTGAAGATGAGATTGAAGAACCCCAAATCTCAGTGGAACAAAGAAAGCGGTGCAGAATAGAAGCACTCGGCGTCGACAGATAACGACACTGGCTCATCCAAAAACCTACTGGCTGACTGTGGTGGATGTGGATGGAGGGGATAGAGTCGCGAGCTGCACCTTACGAAGGACGGAAGAAGATTATTGGCATTGCTAACTGGCCATCAGTGGTGTCATGAAGTACGACCTTTGAAGTGGGAGCGCCACGCACCCACCCGGATCGTTCAGTCTGCTAGGAGTTAGTTAGGGGAGGGAAGAGCCGATGTTGTTACAAACTTAGAAAGAAATTATGGAATAATTGAATGAAGAATTGAACAAGACCGAATGGTTATGAAGAATAAAAAACAAGAGAATTTTGTTGCCTTGCAGGAATGACCAAAATGAAAGGTCTGATGATGATGATGATGGTAGCCACACTGATGGTGACAATGGCGGAAGCTTGGAAGCACAGCCGAAATACCATGTTTAAAAAGACGAGTGAAGTAATAATAACCAGGTCAAAATGGTTGATCACATTCGTGATAGATTTAAAACCATACGAGTCGCTACTAAATAAACTAAGAAATGAGCTAACGCAGCTGGATGCAGCCCGGTTGAAAGTAGGGCAAGATTATTCCAAGGAGAAAGGATATCTCAGATTATTACACTCCCTAGAATCGGAGGCCACTATGATAGAGGCTCAATGGAGGGACATGCAAAATTACCTGAAAGGAATAGAGTTACTGCAGACGCGGGGAACAAGATCGGTAGTTCCGATTGTAGGTAAAGCGTTAAATGTCCTGTTTGGAACAGTGACTGAAGATGACGTTAAATTCATAAGAAGGAAACTGGGAGAAGTGGAAATAAACCAGAGGACGCCGGCTCAAGTGGCAAGAGGGAGTGTGAAAATATTAAATGTGACAAGGTTGGAAGTGGCCAAGAATAGAGCCAGAATTAATTGGTTAATAAATAACCTGGCAGTGTTGAGACAAGAGGTAATTAAAGAGACAGAAACTGTAATGATAGAATTACAGGAAATGAGTGGATTCATGCAAAGATATTTCCAACTAATGACAATTACGAATAAGGTACGACAAACTAGTCAGTCGTTGATGACCTTGCTGGAACATGTGAGAGCGCAATTAGACATGTTGTCATTGGGACACATCTCCCTAAGCATAGTAAACCCGGGTCACCTAAGGGAAGTGCTATTCGGAATACAGGTCAAGTTACCCCATTATTTAAGACTGCCAGTGGATCCCACCAAAGAATTGTGGAAATATTATAATGCGCTGGGATGTGTGACTTTGTTGGAAAGTAGACGACTGTTGGTTATGATGTCTGTTCCGTTGTTAGATAGAGAGAGTATATTCGATATATACCAGGTTGTAAATTTACCTATTCCCTACCCCAGAAGAGATCAAGGTTTGGGAATGGTAGCAAGGTACAAGATGGAAACAGAATACATAGCTTTAAATTCGGGTAGAACAAAATATATGTTGCTAACAGCTGAAGAAGCTAGAAAGTGTAGAAATGATGCTTTAGGGACTTGTACATCGTTAAGCCCTCTCTATATAGCCGGTAACCACAAAATGTGCATACTAGAATTGTTTGAAGGGAAGAAAGAGGGAATTAAGAGGACTTGTCAAGTAGAGGTATTAGCGAACATGGCATTACCACAAGCTAACAGGGTTTCAGACGCGGTGTGGGCAGTGGCCACACAGAAACCCATCAGCTTGTCTAGGGTATGTGGGGGAGAGTCCACAAGGACATTAAGAGTAAGGCCACCATTATCCCTGTTAAAGTTACCCATGGGATGTTCGGCATTTGGGATATCTATTTCCTTACCCCTCTATTACCAGGAAGAAGAAAGATATGAAGAGAAAGATTCAATTATAGAATTGATTGGCAGAATCTTAGTCAATTATACAGATTTGTGGAAGCCAATAGTGAAGGGATTCTCCAATGTTACCATGAATAAAATGCCAGTACTAATGAAGCCGATAGAAAAGATCGATATGGATCAATTGAGGGACAAGTTAAGTGCGTTGGGAAATGAAATTATGGCTTGGGAAGATGATGAGCATATCGCGATAAGTTGGTCGGCAATGACGGGTACATTCATAATTATAGCCATAGTGGGTATGTCAATATGGAAGATTAGGAGTAAGAGGAAATTAACTAGCGATAATCAAATGAGCATGCAGCAACTCGAGAGGGAGATGCCGAGCAGTATTCCTTACTCATACAGAATCGGCGAAGAAATTGCAGGAAGGCCGGCGGAGGAGGCTGGCGTGAGACCGATACGTGCAGCGGAAAAAAAAACCTACATCGGAGAGAAAAACATTGACCAAGAAAAACTAGCCATAATAACCACACACATACACCCACAAGCACACGAGCACATTACAATATGCATGTAGAAAAAAAGAAGAACATTACAATTGCATGTAGAACAGAAGAAGATGAAAAGAACATTACATTTGCATGTAGAACAGAAGAAGTTGAAAAGAACATTACATTTGCATGTAGAACAGAAGATGAAAAGTACATCACCTTGCATGTAAAACCGTAAAAAAGAAAAAAAGAATAGCATGGGACAGATGCATGATGCATGATGCATGCTAAATGGTGTATTTGGGTTTAGGTGTCATTAAAGAGTAAAAGACAAATAGGTTAGGGCAGGATTGTGACACTATTTGGATTGCGAAAAAAAGAAAGAAGAAAAAAAAAGAAAGGCGAGAATTAAATTTAGGTGATAAGAAGCCATCACGAAAATGACATTAAGCTGTGTTATTTTTCTGACAAAGAAAAGTGGTAAAATTTTTATTTCCATTGTCGAGAAAGGAAGATACTGGATTTAATCTGATTTATGTTACGGGGCGGGTGAAAATTTCAGGTTGATCAAATAACCTTCGAGACAGAATTCTAAAGAGATAAAAATTAATTAAGCACCCACTGACCGAAGAACGAAAATGTCCATTGGACCACACAGAGTTACAAAAAACAAAAGACTAAAACATTAGTTATCTACGGAAAGTTCGTTTGGAAAAGGCATCTGTTTTGTGTCGGAACTTCCTAGGATAGCGAAGCTATTTTATGGGATCAGTAATTGGCACCAAGAATGCAAATACGTCCAAATGGTCACGCACTTGATGCTCGCGAAAAGCTGATTGACGAATTCCAGGTGATTCGGTCAAGATAAAGAGTCTAGGGTGTGAGGTCACCTCGAAGAGAATAGAGAAAAGGAAAAGAAAGAAAAAAAAAGAGAAGATAATTTTTTTTCTTTGAGCAAGATTTTTTAAACCGAGGCTAGTCTGGCCACACCCACGCTGCTGAGCGCCCATTGACTGAATGGTGGCATGAGCGTTAGACGGAGGTAATTATGTGAAGAAGGAGGGGAGGCTTGTTGGCACCCATTGAGGGGATTGGTGTGAGATGCCACTGTGAGAGATAGTGGAAACCCGTTGACACCCTCTGAGGGCATGTGTGAGATACCAATATGAGAACAGAAGAAGGTGGGAAGACGGAAGACTTCCAAAAATGGAAAATAATAAAATTTTCCTGACCGAAAACAAAGAAGTAGATTGTGGGCTTAGAATTATCAAGGAACCTCAAACCCCGACAAGCCCACCGCGGTTTTGGTCGGCGTCCATATAAGCAGAGTCGCAGCGAGTTAAGTTCAGTTCGAGTTCCAGTTAAGTTGAGTGAAGACAGACAGGCAAGCAGTTGCAGTGAGCTGAGAGCTCTGAAGACCCGCCTGGCAGAAGCTGACTAAGATCAGCATTATCAACCTCAACTTCTAATCAAGGACAATTTATTTTTGAAGAACGACTTAGACTCGCACCAGCGAAACAAGTTTTACGAATATCGCCTGAAGATACACCAAAAACCAGTTTCTTAAAGAACAAACAACTTAGGATGTTATTCGCGTAACAAACGCAAAGTGTCACGAATCTATATAGCGGGTTGGGAAGTAGACGCAGTCCTGTATTCAGCAACCATGTATAAAATATTGTTATCCTTTTTTAACACATTTGAACTTTTCGAGTTATTATTTTATTTTCTCTTACATATACTTGTGCGATATCACCCTTATTCGAACTCGGCTTGCATTACGGCCCAGCGACTGATTGATTTCGTCTGCCTAAGATCAATTCACAACGTGGGTAGGTTAGACTGTAAATCAAAACAGTTACTTCGGTAACCAGACGTTGGAAGCGAGCTGGGAACGACAAGGCCGATACCGAAACTAACCAGATTCCTATTCGAATCACCAAAAAGTTAGAACGTCACATTTGGTGCCGCGACCAATACCAAGCCAGTTGGTTGTCACAGGACAGGATAGCACGACGGACGCAGCCAGGCAGACGTCACATTTGGCGCAACGACACCGGGGGGACGTCACATAAAGGAGAACAATACTTGCAAGAAATTCATATTGTAAAAGTAAGAGCAGGTTGCCAAAATGTCAAGTGCGCCAAGAAATACCGCGACGTAAATGTTTGGTTTGGTTTGTTTTACGGCATATCAACCTCAATGGATTATTTAATGCCGACATTTTGTTTTTCCTGGTAATATTTTGTTTTGTCAAAAATCCCTTTCTGGTAATATTTTTTCCTCAAAAATGTATAGCTAGTAATATTATTTTAAAAAATTTATTGCTGGTAATGTTTTTTTTTTCAAAAATTGCTGGTAATATTATCTTTTTTTCAAAAATATATTGTTGTAACAGTTTTTTTCCTTGAAAAATTTATTTCTCGTAATAATTTTTTACAAAGTATTTCTGGTATTAAAACCCATGTTCACAATTTCATATAGGTTTTTACTTCAGTTTGGGTGTTAACTATTTGCCCACATCTGGGACCCTAACAGGTGCTGCCACCCCGGGTCAGGCTGGACCTGGAAACACCAGTAATTAAGAGGTTTTTACACTCTTCTCAAAATCTCCTGATCAGAGGCCTTGCTGCTGGACGTAGATTAACGTCTTACCCAGGACGCGGATGTCGTTTATCGTCTTACTTATCACGCGGATTTAGTTTTTCATTATACCTAGGACGCAGATGTAGTTTATCGTCAAACCCAGTACGCCGCGACGTAAATGGAAAACTTAAAAAATTAGTGGCATCTCTTAACGCGTATATTCAGTTCTTGAATATTTGTATAAGTTAAATTATAAGGAATTTTTCGTACTAAATTGTTTTATTAACGATATTTGTATTTTGAATTAATTTTTGCATTTTATTTGGATAAAGACTTTTGCATTTCAAATTATCATTTAGTATAATTGTCCATTCAAGTAATTTTCATTCAAACAATTTACAATTCGAAGAAATGTTTTTCGAATTATTGGTTTTGAACAGTTCTCGAAGAATTATATGCGATCAATGTTCACATAATCTGCATATCGGCTAATATAATATCATGCTTAATAAGCTATAGAAATATCCAATTCTACCGTAAAAGATTCCACTCCCAGGCTATTCTTTTTCTTCTCGATCTGGTCCCACGGCCGCGAGTTGGGTTCCGACTTAAAGTGAGAAAATTATTGTTAGATAAACTTTGAAATAAATAAAGACATAAAAGAAAAATTAAACATTTTTTAAAAAAATTCAATGTTTTTGTAATTTCAATCAATATTTCATGTCAGTTCAGTGGGTAAATTTTCATTTTAACACCCGAGCGCTAATATCCCTTCAAATTTTTCCAAAATAGTCTTCTTTCCGTGCAAATGTATATGATGAACTCAACTCAACAATTAGATATTGAAGAAACCTACCTTTTTGGATGTTAACGACCCGAAAAAAATCAGACTTTTTTCTGGTATTCCGTCAGCCATTACCGGCTTATTGATAAGTAATTCAGTGCTGAATTTCTTTGGTGGACGTAGACAATTTGAGCCTATTTACTTCCTTCACAGTAATTCCTTGTAGTTAACTTTCAAATTAGGGTTTGTTCTTTTTTGTTATGCTTTTATTTTTTTTAAGAAGTAAGTTAACTTTCAAACTAGGGTTAGGTGTTTTTTTGGGGTTATTCTTTTATTTTTTTTAAGAAGAAAGTTAACCTTCGAATTAGGGTTAAGTGTTTTTTTTATTTTGTTATTCTTTTATTTGTCGATGTATACATATATTTGAAAGTTGACTTTCTTCTTAAATTAAGTACAAAAAATCGCTTTACGGAAGCGCGTACCAATTTCTAAAAGAAGTGAATGACACCCGGGTGTTAAAATGAAAATTTACCGTTCAGTAATCAACTTCTCACGAAAATAAAACCAAAGGGTGTTCCCAAACTCGCAGTCAAAAATCTCGAAAAAGAATTGGCTTTCGCTCTGTTCATTTATAATAACGGACAACAAGCCTACGTTGGCTACTATATAACAACCGATGTTATATATTAAAAACTCTGAGGAATTAGTAAATGTGTTGCATCGAATAACATTTCATACGCTCTACCAACCAGCATCTCTTTTATATCTTACCAATGGCCACAAAAAACAGAGTGTAGTATATTTTATCCTCATTTCCAATGGTAATTTGCTTATAAGGAAACATCTGCCATTCATTGACCGAACGACCAGATTTATTTCAGTTAAGTATTTTTTTTTTAATTCTGTGGCAATAAAAAGGTATCATCTGCCTTCGGATGGACAAACCACATTTTATCTCTCAACTGTGTTTCTATTTTGAGATGTACTCGTTACCGGAGAACAGCTACCCGCGGCTTTACCTTCTTCATTGATATTTGTGAACATGGCCCGGGTTCCCGCAATAGTGCTCTCCATATTAAACTAATCTTTTAACACATCCTGCCAGCGGGAGCAGCATTAAATAGTAAATACAGTATCTATTCTTCTCATCTCTAATGCTAATAGTGATATTAACCATTTTATTAAAATTAAGTTGAGTTTTGATGATAATGTTTTGTAGCAACATGCAGTGTTGTGCGAGACTACCCCTAGCGCATTTTATTCTCTTTTCATTTTTCTGATCTCCTATACTGATTTTGTTATAGTTGATCTACGTATCGAGTTATTTGAAATGTTTAGTATATACTAATTCCAAATCCTGACTATTTAGTTGGTTTCAGTGTAGGGGGCATAACTGCTTTCATTCCATGTAATAGTTTCTGTTTTGGAAAGCTTTATCTTATGTTCTATTTCTTGGAACAATTGGTAAGTGGGTATTTTGTTGCTCAATTATTCAGATACTGCTCTGAAAACGGTAACGACCTCAGCTTTTAGATCACAGCTTGTGTTTAAAGGGACGCAAGCAATATATATATATATATATATATATATATATATATATTACATGAATCATTCATAAAAATAGATTAGTGAAGTTAATGATATAAATGGCTAGAATACATCTTCGCAAACAAATTTATTAAAATTACATTAATCCACGAACCTCTAGATGAATGTTGTGATCCCTGTTTTTAATAAATTCAACTTGTATAAGGTCTTTTTTTTGCTAGTACTTTCATCTGTTTATCAGGCATGGAAATTGATTTGTTTTTTTGTTTTTTTAAAATACATCCAGGTAATAACAGGATACGAAAGATTAGACGTGAATCGAAATATGTTTTTTAGAAATGTGTTATTGTTAACGTTAAGAAATTTTGGAGCGTGCGGTCGCAACGCTAAGGTTGAATTTTTTTTTAAATTTAAAAGACAGCGCGTTTTTGTTTTACTTATATGGTAATTGGAGAATTCTTTTGTTGTAGTAGTTTTTTTTTTCAGTTGATGTGGCATGAACTAAATATAAAGGATATATATATATATATATATATATATATATATATATATATATATATAAAGGAAGTGAAACTGAATTCCTATCTAATCTCCTATATGGCCGTGAATGCAGCACAGTTTTCACAGTGATGATGAAAAGATTTGAAGCGACTGTGATGCGGTTCTACATACGAATATTGATAATGCCATGGACTGAATATTTGAGAAATGAGGAAGTTTTATGGAAAATAGGAAGTACAAGGTGACTTATACTTACAATCAAAAAGAGACAGATGCCTAATTGAATCCTATGTAATAACTACTCTCCTGAATGTCAGCAGATCCTGGGCAATCTACGCATAGATGAGGAAGAAGCTTTTGGCAGATTGATCGTGTGTGAAGTGGTTTTTTAAATTACTAAAATGTCAACGAATACAAGGCGCAAGATCCACTCACATAGAGACTTACAAGGCGAGGGTTTTTGTATCGACGTAAGAGGAAGAAGGGCAGGTTATGAGGATATGTACAATGGACAAAGGATGATCTTAGACTTGAAAAAGTTTAGCACCAGGAAACCATCATCTGGGAGATACTCTCAAGAACACAAGTCGTTTCATCTGCTAGGAAGGTGATGCCCTCTGTTTTTCAAGATTCAACTGGCACTGTACTTATTGGCGCTTCAAAGGGTTGCACCATTAATGGAGACTACTATGCCAATTTGCTGAGGAAGTTACGAAGGGTTAGGAAAAATAACGAAAAGGGTCTGGAAGTCCTTGATTTCAATAGCTGCTTTACATGATTGTGACTCTTCTTACAGGTGGGGTTCTTAGGCAATGCGGATGATCCCACAACATGTACGGTATGATATAATTTAGCTGTAAAAGTTTGAACTGATGGAATATAGCGCGTCCGAACATATGCCGTGGTAATAACAGTAGATTAGCTGGCGACGTTTCGCCTTGAGAAAACAGGTTTTACGGTTGAAAATAATTAAGCATCCACAGGGCCCGCTTAAACGCTTTTGAAATCAAAGCTGGAAAGTGGAGATGAGGCAGTCCCATCACAAATATAGCAGAAATACTTCGTTTTTGGTCTGTTCTGACTTTTGTAATGATAGATGAAAGCAGTAGGAGTCAGATACTTTCTGGAGTGGCACAACATCTTTAATCCTAGCTTCCCGCAGTCTGTATAATGTTCTACGGTATCTGATTTCATTAAGTTTCTCATCAAGCGGAAAGGAAATTCACTTTTTTACAACACAGAACGCAGTTGCTGTCAAATACTACGCTTCATAGACGCTTAGATTTCATGGAATCTGCCTGCGAATTACCAGCGACGTGATTCAACCAGGTCTAATCAAACATGATTCGGAGTTCTAGAATGTCCATACCTGTTCCATTAACCTGTTTCAAACGCTGAAGAGAGATGCCTATGCGTTCCAACTTGAGCTATTCAGCCAATTTCTTTGGAAATGCAAAATTAGATTTATAACCTTGAAATGCAATAATCTTATTACTCAAAGCACTCTTATGTTTTCTGGTGCCAGCCATATTTGTTGTGACATCACATACGCATGCGCTCTTTGTTACGTCTGTTCCGGCTGTTATAGCAAGCATTTCCCACTCCCTGTTGCTTTGAATTTACAGCTTTGACAACATTTTAATTCTGATCGACATATACCTCCTTTTATCTGCACCTTCTTCTTGTATGTGTCGTTTCCCTTCAGAATGCGAGTTATCATTGCTCTCCACAACTTCCTATAATTTGAAAGTCTTAGAAATGTTTGTTTTTTACTATTCCCCACTCCCTCTTCTGCTATCCATTTACACAAAGTCGTTAGGTAGGTTATTCGCTTTTTCCCTCTCCTTCTCTTGTGTTCAGTATGCCATGTGAGTGTTAAATTCTCCAAGCCTTGCTTCTCAATTGATTGCTCATCTTTTGCTGTATAGAAGATTAGATATTACGGCCTTTTTTCTTCTAATGACGTTTTCTATCTCTTAATACTTTGCATAGTCTCTGGAAGGCATATTTCTCTATTCTTATATGTCTTGGGAACATATAGCCGAACAAAGGGATACCAAAGGCTCGAAACTTAGAACATCACAAGAGAGAAAGTTGTGGAGAGCCATGAACGTCCACGACCTAAAAAGATAATTCTGTTGTTAATCCTTCCAATTTAGAAAGCTTAGTAATTAATGAAATGGACAAAGTCCGACAATTACTTTAGGGCATTTTTTTATAGATACAGATATTTAAGTAAATCCTCTGTTTATAATAAACAGTATTAACAACATTTACCGGCCTGAATGTCCGAGAAATATTCATAGAAAATATGCGACCTCCGACAGGAATCGAACCTGTATCCTATACGGAACCGTCATATAGCCTGACGTGCTTTACCGATGTAGCCACAGAGGAGTGGTTCATTTAATAAGGTCAATTTTACTGTTTTTAAACTACAATTCTTCATGATTTTCTCTCGTAAATTCATATCTGCTCGATAAGTATCCAAATGCAAAAAAATGACGTCACACATTTTGAAATGGACAAAGTCCGGCAATTATTTTAAGACATTTTTTTATGTTTATACGTTCTTTTTATAGATACAAATATTTAAGTAAATGCTCTTTTTTTAATAAACAGTATTAACGACATTTACCGACCTGAATGTCGTTAATACTGTTTATTATAAACAGAGCATTTACTTAAATATTTGTATCTATAAAAAGAACGTATAAACATAAAAAATGTCTTAGTAATTAAAAAACCGTAGGAAAAAACTGATTTTCTAGTAGCTTACATATAGCAGGAAAAGTCTGTGAAACATTTTTCATTATTTGTTAGCCGGTAGGGAAGAAGGATTTTAAGATGTTGGTGTGACCATATGGCTCCAAATGTAAGCATTTAAGCCAGGAGAACACGGTTCGAATCTCACCACCGTAATATTTCCCGTCCCTTTACAAGGAAACATTTGGCGTTCATTAACCGAGCCGAAAGTCCTGCTTTCGGGTGAAATTTGCAAAATCTTTCTTCGGAAAACATTTTTCGTGATTTTTTTTTCATAAGTTCAGTAACTGTTATCGCCCTTTCCACTATTGATGGAAGATCGTCATGCCAACATCTAGATTATGTCATTACTTTCTCTTCGAGTTACATGTGCTATCCATTTTAGTTGTTGCTGCTGTTAGAAGTTCTCAAGTGATGTGATTTCTGTTATTTGGTACAGTTCTCTGTTTGTGAATCTATACCGCCAGTCTACAATATTCAACGAAGAATGGTCTTTGCCAAAAAACTGGGTCTTATTGTTTCCTTATTAATCATTGGAATCTAGAATAGAGAATTTCGATAGTTGTTGCTGCTGTTGATAATCCTCAACTGATATGGTTTCTGTTATTTGGTACAGTTCTTTGTGATTCTGTAGCATCAGTCTACAAGGTTCAAAGAAGATTAAACTTTGGCAAGAGACTCAGATGGCACTCGCTTTTTTAATCATTGATCTTCGAAAGCTGTTGTAAAGAGCTGATAGTTTAGATATTTCTGAACTGTCTTTGGCGCTATTCGTGACATCCATATGAAAGTCTCGATCCGACGAGGCTCTTTATGCAACATGGCCGATTTATTAAAGACACCGTTGGGAAAATATCCAACAAAGATATCAAAATAGTATCCAAGTATTTTGAATGAAAGGATACATATCCTCATAATCACCACTTGTCCCCTCTTCTTACATTCTTTCAACAAAAGTAATATTATATCTTGAATGGCTCTTGCGATAATGTTGTTAAATAAGACTCCGCGTACTTCCTACTCTTCCTCTACAAATCTGACAATGGACTGCCCTTACTTATAGTGATTTTCCAAGTGTAGCTTAGATGTGGCACAAGGTCGAAAGTATGGGGCACCAATGAGGACCGAACTCACTAATCAGTCGTAATTGTTTTAGCGAGACAAGCTTGCTAACCATTATACCACTTCTAAGCGCCCAACTGCCCTTATATATATGTCAAGTAGTAACTTTATAGTCGGATTTTATTTATTTTTACAGTATGATTCACCCTGTACAAGGCCCAGGGGTCACTCGAGCTAGAGGGTTACATTAAGGGTTAGTTTATAGGGATAGAAGGGGAAGATACGTTTAACTCTTGACTTGAACAGGTTAAGATTGTACGGATCGAGGAAACATCTCTTTTCGATCCGGTTCCACAGAGCCGTGGTTTCGGGAAGAAGCTGTTCAAGTGGAGTTTACTTCTGGCCGATGGAATACGGAAGGAATTTCGGCTCGTTCTGGGTATGACGATAAACTGCACCCAGCAGCAGTGCCTCTGGTCAGGAGGTTTTGAGGAGAGTAGAACCATCTTTTAATTGCTGTTTTTCCCAGGTCCACACTGACCCGGTGTTGCAGCACCTGTTTAGGGAAACAAGCTATGGGAAAATTAACCCTCGAACTGGGGTTAAAATAATAAAATATAAAATAGACTTTTATAATGAAAATACCAGCAATATATTTTTGAAAAAGAAATATTACCAGCAATACATTTTTGTAAAAAAACAAATATTAACAGAAATATATCTAACTCAGGAAAAAAAAACAGTCTTTAAAAAATACGTCAATGAAACCTGATCTATAAAATGATTTCTTATAACGAATACATATTCTATTACTACGAACATATCCTACAAAACTTGTCGGTATTAAATAACCCATTGATGTGTTGATATGCCGTAAAACAAAATCAAGCAAAACAAACTAGACTCTACAAAATCCCTCTTTACAAAAATACGTCAATGAAACTTGATCTACAAAATGATTTCTTACAACGAATACATATTCTATTAATTCGAACCTATCTTAATAATCTTAACGGCATTAACCATACACGCAGGCGGCTAGTGCTCCGATGGCAGGCCGCCGATGACATCGCCAGCTGCCTCTGGTGACTGCTACTGGCGGGCCACCAGTGGCCCGTAGCGGTCCGCCAGTAGTAATATTGCCGAAACCAACACGCTGGTGGTCCTACAATTTGCCACAAGCGGTAAACAGTATTGACAGGACACCAAGTGGCAGATTGGTGGCTTAAGTTTAGGGAAATAACCCATTGAGGTATTGATATGCCGTAAAAACCAACAGACCTAAACCTAAAGTTAATGTGGGTGGTTTGCTACAATAGAAGTGGCATGGCGGGTCTTTACCATGAAGGTTAGACCAGGTGGAGCCAAAGAATGGATTTCGTCCGTGAAATAGCAAGAAAGTAGCAAGATGCTTGCCATAATCCCGTCTGTAAGAAACAGGTTGGATGGTGGAAAATAATTCATCACCCTCAAAGTATTTACTCTACTGTTGCCGTTCTTTCTATGAGTATTTTATAAACCTCTTCTTCTTTGTTGCCTCATCCTAGTCTTCTGTTCCTTCGATACACTCTTCAACAATGGACTTACTAATTCCCGGATATTCTAACTCATTTGTATGAGTATTTAATAAACTTCATCTTCCTTGTTTCCTCTTTCTAGTCTTCAGCTCCTTCAATACTCATTTCAACTATGGTCTTACCAATTCTCGGCTATTCTGACTCCTTTGTCTGAGTATTTAATAAACCTCTTCTTTGTTTACCTAGTTTTCTGTTCCTTCGATACTCTCTCTTAGTACGGCCTTCATAATTCTCGGTTATTTTGAACCCCCCCCCCCAAAAAAAACAAATATTACAAAATGCAGTTTTTTTCCGTATCTCTGAGATAAAGTTATTAATGTAAACGTATGTAAAGATAGGTAGACACATTTGGTTTTTATGATTTAGCGTCCTATTTTCGATAGCGGACGAATACAAAATAAGGGTAAACGTCTTCTGCACTCTAAGCACCGAATATTTTAATGCAGTAATTACAGTAAAATTCGCTTATTTCCTTCGAAATTCATCTTAAGTGTTTGTGCATCAGCTTGGTGTTAAGTAACCGTGCTAATTGCAAAGCAATAACTGAATATTTCTCTACGGTAGTTGCATCCAAGAAAATAAAGTGTCGAAAGAAATCTTTGAGTTATTTGCTCTAAGAGCTTCGAAGAGGAAATGGAAGATGAAGTCGGCAATAAAATGCCGAATTATCTTGTCCGGTAGTTGATTTGAACGTTATATTATCGCGTATTTACACACTAAAAAACCCGGATAGCTTCAACAGATGAGCACACATACAGTTCCATAAACATTCACTATAAATCAAGCAACCCCAGTTTTTTGTTGTTTTAACTCTTTTTTAAAACAATTTCACCCCAAGCAAGGCGATAAAGCCACTAAGAAACAAAAAATCATAAAGGGGAGAGAGGAATGAAAAAGAAAAGAAAGAAGGAAACGGTTGACAATATATTTACATTTTTTAAGATTAAATTTCACTGGAAATCTTAGAGAGATCTCCAAAAGAGTGAATTTTTTTTAATACTAATTTTCACTAATAAAAGGCTCAAGAGCCACTGAAGGTAGAGGTTAACTATGAGCTGTGAGCATTTTTCTAGTCTTGGTATTCAATCTTTTAATATCATTCAACTTCCATTTAATAATGTTGAAGATGTATCTTACTACAGGTATAGCTAAGGTGTTGATAACCTTCATCTGGAGCAGTATAATGAACAGACCATTTTCCCAGGATATTTAGCAATAGGACGGATATGCGTGGGAACAAAAGCGCGATAGAGGAAACTGTTAGCATAGAAATTACGATTGCATCTATCCATTTCAAGTGTAAAATGCTGAGACCTAGCTGTAAATCTAGTATTGCGCTCTTAATAATGGAAGATTTTCCCCGGATGTAATGGCCAAGGCCATGCATATGTATCCTAGAATTTTTTAGGGAAAGTAGAAGATAGCCTGAAACAGAGAGTTCCTTGGTAGCGATAGAAGAGCTTCAATTGGCATCGCAAATATATCTGGTAAATGTTCTGAGGGAAAAGATTTTACATGACAGAAATTGCTAAGGTACCCCAAATATTGGAGAAAGGATGGTTTTGATGGCGGTTGGTGAATTTTGTTTACTTATCTGCTCGCACTTCGTTTAATTGTAACAGTTATGGGAAGATTATTTGTTTTTTAAGGAATACATTCCAAAATAATTATAACTCTCCATCGTCTGTAGAAAATATAAACCGACCGGAAAATGAAATAATGTATGCCTCAGAGTTGTCCACCAGAAATACATGCAGGGGACACCTATCCTTGCACGAGACGCAGTCTAATGGTTAGCAAACCTCGTTTTGCTCGAGCAATTACGACTAAATATTGAATTCTATCCTTACTGGGTGATCCACACTTTTGGCCTTCTACCACATCTAAAGTATTCGTAGTAATTCGCTATCCATGCGCAACATGGCATTAAAAGGCCCCAATATTATGCTCCCGCACCAGAGAAACCTTCCTAAGTGCTATCAAAGAGTTCTGGTTCCTTACTGTCAGTCAGGATACAGTAACTAGAAAACTGAAGTCAAAAGTCATCGTGACGGAGGGTTTAGCGTACTGTTCAACTTCTGTTTAGCTACGTCTGTTGGTTCTGCAGCAGTCGAAGAAACACAAATGCGTTCGAGAAAGCAACGGAGTTGTTTAGAATGCCACGGCAATAGACGCCAAAGACTTCCAAGAATGTCGCCTACCATGTCTTGTCCCTTTACGACATTAAATTTCTGACCTTTCTAGGTATTAACAATGTTTATCTTTTTACTATCTCTCCTCCTCTCTGTTCTGCCATCCATTTACAATATCTTGTTAGGTCTAACGCTTTTTATCTTGCGTCTCTTCAGTATACCCTGCGAATGTCAAATTTTTTCAGGCCTTCTTTTCTCATTATGTATCCTATATATTTCAAATGAATCTTTCTTATTTCATAAATAATTCTGGTCTGGTGCTCCTGTAATATATTTAGAGATTCAGGATAAATTCTAAGAAAAATTTGCAATGTTATTCGCCCTGTCCTGCCATGTCGGCTTAAATCATTATCCTACCGCCGTAAATTAGTTTCCTTGTGTCTCTACTATAAATACTTTCATGGTAATTACTTTGATGAATTTTCCTCTATAGACTTTATGAATTTTACAGTTGAAATGGCTAGATATAACCGTAAGTTCTATGCTAAGAGTTTCTTCTATCGTACTTCTCGCTTGTCGCACTCTCTTCTAGCTTCTTGCTTCCCAGTCAACTTTGATCGTCAAAAATTTAAATGCAATGTCAATTGTTATCTTCTGTTTTCTTCTTTTAATTCTTTTCTTCTGTCTCCTTTGCCTGTTTTTTTTTCTTTCATATTCTTTAACACTTACTAATTCCCTCTGTATCTCAGTGGCTTTATTGCCTTGCTCGGAGGGAAATGATTAAAATAAAATAAAAAAAGTAATTGTCCTTCAATCTCATTGTACGTAAAATTGTATCCTTGTTTGCATACAGCATCCACATTATACTCAGTATCCTTCTGTAGAACCACACCTCGATTTCATCAGGTCTTCTCTTCTTGTGTGAGGAAATCATTCAGAATTCACAACTTATGCTCAGCGCCGGAGATTCCAACCCTGCGGCAGCACCTTCCCGATTGCAGTAATATAGAAGAGGTCTGTGTAATATCGATGACAGCGTGAATGTAGTCGCGTGGGCTGAGCAAAACAACAATTTTTGTCCATGCTCCATATGCGTACGTATGTGTATGGTGCCCCCACAAGTTAAAACGACCTTATGCAACATCCTAGCTTAGTGGGGAGGCCGGGTAAATACCGGGTGTAACTGCAAAATTGTCAAAATGGTGCAAATGTGTAATTAGCCATCCCACATTTTTTTTTTAATTTTTTAATAAACTACTAAACTAATTGTCTCTTTTTTCTAGATTTTCAGGTAAGACGTTTAACGATCTTTTCACCATTATTCGTAAGAATCACTAAAAATCCCGTTGAGTTATTCAGCTAGAAATGGAACACGTTAAAATGATGAGCTCTCCCTCCGGGCGTCGAGCTGCGTGCCCGAATCATCGGAGACGACGCCGGAGCAGGGCGGGTGGAAGAGGACGGAATCCCAGGCGACAACGTAGAGTGACCGCGGGTACACGATCGATCCGGCAGCATCGCAGAATGCAGCGAAGGCAATCGTTGTCGAACACTTCAAGCCTTCGTAGGTCAACCGCAAAAATTGTGTGAACACAAACAATTGCCCTTTATATATGTATTAATTAATGATGAACACGTCATCTTCGTTTATGGTCGATTTCATCACGATCCGTCTGTTAAGTTTGGAGAGTCATTATACATTCTTATTGCTCAAAGTAGAGTCTAATAGTCTTATAACCCCCCCCCACCGGATGATTCCAGTGAGGTATCTTTAACCATTTCTAAGATAAAACGGTTCAGAACTTAATCTAACAATTGGACAATTTTACTGTTACACAATTTTGACAATTTTGCTGTTACACCCAGTATACCATATAGAAGTATTGATATCAGATAATAATTAAGTACTTTGTTCTTTGTTTTTAACAAGATTTTCTTGTTTCTTAATACGCTATTCAGCTTTTGGAAGTATCTTTTGTCATTTCAATGTACCTTCGAATATCGGTGTTATATATATTTCACCATCTGTTAAAAAAAAAAACTACCCGGATATTTTAAACTTCTGTACTCGTTTGGTTTTGACGTTTCATGAAATAATGAAAACAAGAACACTTTTTTTTTAACATCTTTACGCCTCTCAGACCATATGAGTTTTATTCCGAAAATCCCAGTTTTGTGGAATTCTCTACACATAAGATATAGAAATAAAGATCTCACTAAGATGGCTCCAAGTGTCTTGACACCTTAACGAACATCTACAATATATATTTTTAGAGCTGTGTCATGATGGGACTTGCGACTGAGTATAAAGTATTTTCTTGTGGAAATGCTCTGATGAGATTAAACTGAACTAGAAACGAGAAAAATTTCGGAAATATATATTATAATGGAGTCAAATATTGCAGAAAAGAAATAATGCAATAAAAAAAATATAAAATGAAACATTCCTTAAGTTTATTCATTCTTGTGTTAATGAAAAAAAAAATTACGCCTCTCAGGCAATGTGAGTTTTATTCGAAAATCCCAGCATTGTGAAATTCTCTACATATCAGATATGAAAGCAAAGATCTCTCTAAGATGGCCCCAAGTGTCTTGACACCTTAACAAACATCTACAATATATATTTTAGAGCCGTGTCATCAAGATACTTCGTATAAAGTAAAGGGTGTTCCCAATTTTCAATGTAAATTGAGTTTAAGCGTCTAATGATTTTTCTTTAATATTTGGCGAGCATTTGGACGATATTATATTTTACAAATAAATTGCCATGACTTAAATAACATGATCCAATTGAGAAATAAATTAATTTTTACCAATAACACTGATTTATTTACTGCTGACTTTGATCCGACTTAATGAAACACCCTTATATATAATTCGTCTTAATGAAACACCCTTATTTTCTTGTAGAAAATGCTCAGATGAGATCAGACTGAACCAGAAACGAGAAATAATCACGTAATTATTGAACATAAACCTTGTACTTTATACCTTAGGAAAGTAATTCTTAAACTTTTTGAAGTCAGGGCGCACTTGAGATCCTACCAATAATTATAGACGCACTATATACAAATTTCGGGAAAATATGTTATAATGAAGTCAAATATTGCAGAAAAGAAATAATGCAATGAAAAAATAAAAAAATGAAACATTCCTTAAGTTTATTCATTCTTGTGTTAATGAAAAAACATCTTTATGCCTATCAGGCAATGTGAGTTTTATTCTGAAAATTCCAGCTTTGTGGAATTCTCTACACATCAGATATAAAAACAAAGATCTCCCTAAGATGGCTCCAAGTGTCTTGACACCTTAACGAACATCTACAATATATATTTTTAGAGCTGTGTCATGATGGGACTTGCGACTGAGTATAAAGTATTTTCTTGTGGAAATGCTCTGATGAGATTAAACTGAACTAGAAACGAGAAACAATCACATAATTATTGAACACAAACCTTGTACTTTATACCATAGGGCAGTAGTTCCCAAACTTTTTGAAGTCGGAGCGAACTTGAACTCCTACCAATAATAGTAGGCGCACTATATACACATTTCAGAAAAAAATATGATATATTGAACTCAAATATTACAGAAAAGAAATGAGGCAATAAAAATATAAAATAAAACATGCATTAAGTTTATTCATTCTTGTGTTGACGAGAAACATCAGCCTGGTGAGTTTTAGCGATTTCGTCAATGTTTTGGCGTATATTTGATAGGCAAACTCTCATTTCCTCCTCAATACATTGAAGAGTTCCTATCTTTTTGCACTTAATTGTAGTGAGAACGGAAAAAGCCTAATTTGCATAAATATGAACGAGACGGCTACAGAAATATAATAAAGTAAATATATTTATTTCTTATATCTGGATACATTCTTCTGGAATGCCAGGGCGCACCTAGACATCTTCCAGGCGCACCATTTGAGAACCAATGCCGTAGGATTTCTTGCCTTATTATCTGTGAATTGCCATGATACATCATATTAAAGGGAACTCATGAAACGCTTAAGGTACGCGCCATAACGTGTAGAGAGAACACGCTCAGTCAGTTTCAGAGCGCTTCTGTTTTTATGTGTCGTGTCCCTTCAGGGTGTAGACGATCATGGCCCTCTACATTTTCTTGTCCCGTGTAACTCTTAATAAGTTTTGTCTTTTTGTTTTTTTTCCTAAACCTGTTCTACCATCAAGCCCATCAAGTATGTTTCACACTGTTTCTTTCTGTCTCTCTTTCCTGCTATTCGTCCTATGAGTATCAGATTTCCAAGTCTTCCTTCGACAGAAATTTCAACCACCTCTTCCTGATGTTAAGCATAAGTTTTCCTTTTTGTTTCCATTTTCTCTAAAACCTCATCGTTGTCTATGATATCCTCAGCATCCTTCTGGAGAACCACATTTCTGTTGCTACAAGTCTCTTCTTCATCTCTGAGGAGATTATTCATCATTCATTGCCATCAAGGAAGACAGATATCATGTAACAGTTCAGTACTCTTTTCTTTGTTTCCCACGATGTTTTTCTGTCTCTTGATACTCTGCTTAGCTTAGCTGGAATGAATCTTTGGACATCACAACGCGACTTTTGATCTCAGTGCGCACTTTTAATCCTCTGTTAGAATACTACGCAGATATTTAAATTTTTGCACATGTTTTGTTTTAGTATACCTGATTTGGAATTTGCATTTTGGGCTCATCCTTTTACTGATATCCAGGCTTTCTATCTTCTTGTAGTTAGTCCTTTCTTCTCGCTTTCCTTTGCTACCTTATGTAGGATCTTTTATAGTTTTCTTATCGTGTCATCTGCATATCTATATTGTTAAAATTTTGGCCGACAAAAAGGAATCCTGGTATCGCTAGCGAATTAAATTTAAAATAATTATTTTAAAAGATATTAAAATATCTTACATTAAACAAACTCAGTAAGAGCTCTCGAAATAATTTATGTGTCGTGCCCCCTCAGGACGTAGGCGATCACAGCTCTCCACAAGTTCCTGTACATCGTAGCTATTAATAAACTTTGTCTTTCTGTTATTTCTCCTAAACCATGTTCGGCCATCCATTTACTCAAGGTTATGCGTTGTTTTCCTCTGTCTCTTTTGCCATCTATCTGTCATGTGAGTATCAAATTTTCCAAGACATCCGTCCTCATTTTGTAACCCAGAAACCTCAACTGTCTTTTCCTGATGTTATGTGTTAGTTTTCTTTTTGTTTCCGTTTTTCTTTAAAATTTTGTCGTTCACCCAATACAAGTCTCAAGAACCACTCGAGATAAAGCACTACTAAGTGATTGTTTGTTTGTTTGTTTGGGTTTTATGGCATATCAACCACTGTGGGTTATTTAATGCCAAATCCAGTTTATATGAATTTTAAATGCCTATTTTGTATGGAATAAAAAACGTATAGCTGGCAACATTATTCCTTTACAAAAAAACGTATAGCTGGAAACATTATTCCTTTACAAAAAAACGTATAGCTGGAAACATTATTCCTTTACAAAAAAACGTATAGCTGGAAACATTACTTTTTTACAAAAAAACTTACAGCTGGCAACATTATTGTTTCAAAAACTTAGAGCTGGCAGCATTATTTTTCTGAAAACATTATCTGAGACCTTGCTGTTGGATGCAGTTTATCGTCATACCCAGGACGCGGATGTAGTTTGCCGTCATACCCAGGACGCAGATGTAGTTTACCGTCATATCCAGGACGTACTACTAAGTGAGGTCGTTGCATAAACATGTGGAAGAGAGGTAACAAGTGTAGATAAGATTGAAGTGATCGGGAAAGCATCCACTCGGGAGAATGTTCCACAAAATAGCGGTTCTCAACGATCCATATCATTTTATGTGGATGTGTAGGAAAAATTACAGTTGACCCTACATTTAAAGAAGTTAAGATTTTAGAGATCAGGGGAGGCATCATCTCTAGAGTTTGTTTCATAAAAAATATCGGTTGTCGGGTTGCATTTACATTTTATGTGGATATATATAAAAAAATAACAGTTGACCTTAGACTTGAGGAAGTTCAGATGGTAGTAATCGGGAAGCATCCCCTCGGGAGTTTGTTTCACAAAGTTGCTGTTCATTGAAAGGAATTCGAAAGGAAATTCTTTCTTAGCCGTGGAATATGAAGAGGATATAGGGATAACACACCCCAGTGTACGGTGCATGGCGTGTCTTAGAAAAAAATAAACCAAGACCCCCTTCCTGATACAAACACGAATAAACACACCTATTAACTTATCATATCGTAACCAGATGCAGCTTAATTATAAACAGGATGAAGAAAAGTAATTAAAACATAATTCACCGATACATATCGCTCAGTGATCTTAACAAACACTTAGGATTTATCATCTGCAATAAAAAGTTTAAAACATGCAATCTGATTATTAACAATAACACGTGACCTAACCCTCCTTGTGTAAAAATAATGTTGTCTATGAATACACACACACACACACATACATACATATATATATATATATATTATTAAACGTTATTTTAGTGGTTGAGAACGTTTTATGCATTTATTTACGACTACCGCCCTAATTATTCGAGAAGTCTTGTTAAAGAAAAAGATGCTTTCTATCTTCTTGTAGTTTATAGTTAGTCCTTTCTTCTCGCTTTCCTTTGCTACCTTATGTAGGATCCTTTATAGTTTTCTTATCGTGTCATCTGCATGTCGGATATTGTTAAGATTTTGGCCGACAAAAAGAATCCTGTTATCGCTAGCGAATTAAATTTAAAATAATTATTTGAAAAGATATTCAAATATCTTGCACTAAACAACCTCGGTAAGAACTGCCAAAATAATTTATGTGTCGTACTTCCTCAAGACGTGGGCGATCACAGCTCTCCACAAGTTTCTATCCATCGTAGATCTTAATAAACTTTGTCTCTCTGTTATTTCTCCTAAACCATGTTCCGCCATCAAGTTAAACAAGTGTTATGCGTTGTTTTCCTGTCTTTTTTGCTCTCTATCTCTCACGTGAGTATCAAATTTTCCAAGCCATCTATAAAAATAATGTCTATGAACACACACACACACACACATATATATATATATATATATGTATATATATATATATATATGTTATGGGGTCCACCCCTTTTTCATACAAGTGGACTCGACCAGTGTATACCTGTACTGCTGCCGGTGAATACCAGGGAGTAACAGAGACGAGAGATATACACTGATACAGTGGGAGTTTAAGGTAACTGCTTTGTAGGAGTCACATTTGCGAGCACGTAGACTCAGAAGGAAGTCCTACTTCGATACTGAATTTCCCAGACTATATATATATATATATATATATATATATATATATATATATATATATATATATATATATATATATATATATATATATATATATATATATATATTATATATATATATATATATATATATATATATATATATATTATTATTATTATTGCTACTAACCGCATTTCTGGATCTACTAACGGTATTACCAATTGTATTATTACGTCAATACATTTATTTGCTATATTTCATTCCTGCGTTCGTCATTCATTTGAGACCGGATTTCATCCCAGAATCCACAACAATATATATATTACTCAAACGTTATTTTAGCGGTTATTCATATTTGAGAAGACGAACGTTTTATGTATTTATTTACGTCTGCCGCCCTAATTATTCGAGAAGTCTTGTTAAAGAAAAAATATGCGATCTCCGGTAGGACACGAGCCTGCGTCCTCCGTGGAAAAAAAACCGTCGTTAGATCCGACGTGCTTATACCGGCTCAGCTACAGATTGCGTTGCCGATCAAATAAACATTAATAGTGTCGTATCAATGCAGATAATTATTAGAGAATTTATTAATAAAAATTCATCACTTCTTTAGAAATTGGTTTGTTTACGTTGGTATACTGGACTATAGAGAGTAGATATGAATGCTTCGAGAGTCTGTGAATGATTTGCGTATATAAACCACTATTCGACTTTTCTTGACAGAGTAATATTTTGGCTTTTTATTCTAGGTAATAAAACTATATTCCCTTTTGAAAATTTATGATATATATTTATATATTACGAAATGGACAAAGTCCGACAATTTATTTATTAAAGACATTTTTATGTTTAACGTTCTTTTTATAGATACAAGTATTTAAGTAAATGCTCTGTTTATATTAAACAGTATTAAATAACATTTACCGGCCTGAATGTCCGAGATATTTTCATAGAAAATATTCGTTCTTTGACAGGATTCGAACCTGCATCCTATACGGAACCGTCATTTACTAAGTAAAATGACGGTTCCGTATAGGATGCAGGTTCGAATCCTGTCCAAGGACGAATATTTTCTATGAAAATTTCTCGGACATTCAGACCGGTAAATGTTATTTAATACTGTTTATTATAAACAGAGCATTTACTTAAATACTTGTATCTATAAAAAGAACGTTAAATATATATATATATTCATACATGTTTCATTAAATACTATAGACAAGTGTTGTTTATTTATTTTATGTAAATTTTTTCGTAACCTCTGATGAGTTTAATAGCATTATCGTTGAACTCATATCATTTAATGAAACTTGTATGTTGTTCAACGATAATGTTATTAAACTTATCAGATGTTACGAAAAAAAATGACATAAAATAAATAGACAACACTTGTCTATATTATTTAATGAAACGTGTATGAATGAAAAGATGCTGCCTAAATACACACAATATATATATATATATATATATATATATATATATGTTATATTGTTAATAGACTCTCCCAGCTATAATAGGTAGGACTAGTAAGAGTAACGAGGGAGTTGACTCAGTGAGTTAGTCAGTAAGTCGATATCGGACGACCGTTAGTCGGATATTAAAGTATAGCCACCACAGCTAGATTACTGCGTCGTTACCTATTATATCAAGTTCCTAACGTTTTGTACGTCGAACCTATTTTAGGAGCGACTTCGTACAAATACAAGCTTCCACTGTAAAACCACTCCATGACAACTTGGCGACGAGGATTCGGAGTAAGAAAAACCTTTCGCACTCTACAACAATATATAAGGTAATTGAAAAGTAACTCCATATTTTATGTATAAGTAGCCAACCAGGAGTCCTGACTTAACACACTGTGATTTTTTTACTTTGGGATTGGTTAATGGAGTAAGTCTACTGTACAAAACTAAGACTTGCAGGTCGAATACAAGAAGTTATATCTTCTATACCCCAAGAGGTCCTGGTAAAATCAATTGATGCGATACCTGGGCGGCTCGAGAAGCTGCTAGCGAAATCTGGTGCCCTTATTGAATTTTAAATAAAACCTCATGCTAAACGCTTTCCCTTCATATCTATTTCTTGCAATATATATATATATATATATATATATATATACTTACTTAAATATTTGTATATATAAAAAGAATGTATAAACATAAAAATGTCTTAAAATATATATATATGTGGGTGTGTCTTTGTATAAATAATATTATTTGACAATTAATAGAGATCATACCAAAAAGAGATCAATGTAAGAACAGAACAAATATAATTGTGATGTAAGCGGAGTCCTAAGAATTCCATTGGTAATAATTTATTTTACGGGATCGATAGCGTATCTCATCAAACCCAAAATTTTTATAGCAAAATTTTACAATTGAGGACAATAGTCCGAATAATGTAAATAGTATATATATATATATATATATATATATATATATATACACACATATATATACTATTTACACTATTCGGACTATTGAACCAGATATTGAACTCACACTCTTTGGGTCCTGTCACTGGATCTAAACTAACGCCTTTATCCGCTATGCCATGCGTCCTTGAGAACATCTGTGTATGAATTTCTGTGTATTATAAAACTAATATCTTCAGCAACAATTTTTACCGGTGTTCATATTGCAATTTTTGCTGTTATGATTGCATGTTTTTTACCTAATGTCTAAACCTAAAAAAAAAAAAAAACAGAAATTTTTTTTACCAGTGTTCATATTGAAATTTTTGTCGTTATTATTGTTTTTCTCTGGCACTCCTTATTACTGTATTCGTTTCTATGCTTGATTGGTTCAGGAGATTTTTGTGGTCTAGCATATGTGCTGATTCCTTAAGTTTACGAATTTTCCAATGGTGTTCTTTGTCTATGATCTCAACCTGATCCCTCAGGGCACATGACACTGTGGGTAAAGGCGTTAGTTAGATCCAGTGATAGGACCTAAAGAGTGTGAGTTCAATGCCCGGTTAAGGCAGTGGAGAACTTGGAGCGGGGCGTTAACAGGAGATAACTGTCAACTGACATCCATTAAACGTGGCACGGGGAACTAGAATATTCTAGAGTGAAATAAAGGGTTCACTTCGACATTCCAACTACCTGAAGAAGGACATAGCGTACAACGGCCGAAACGTTGTAATAAATATGGCGACAAAAATGAGGACAATAGTCCGAATAATGTAAATAATGAAGAATAGTTAATGAGATAAATTGAAACTTTTCGCTGTCAGTATCCGTAGAAGGTCCACGACTCCAATTCATATATACTGTATCGTCCATGAATAAGTATTGCATTTTATATTTTGAATAAAAAGGTAATTTTCTTCAAATCTAAAATGATGTGACCATAATCCTTAAGTAAAAAGAAAATATCGATTGCAATGTAAATGCAAAAATTTTGGTAAAATAATATATATATATATATATATATATATATATATATATATATATATATATATATATATATATATATATATCTGTGTTTGTGTGTATGTGTGTGTGTATATATATATATATATATATATATATATATATATATATATATATATATATATATATGGGGCGGGTGTTTGTAAGAAATATATTATAGTAACGCAATGAAATAAAACAATACCTTGGACATTTTAAAAGGGGTTATACGTAAGGCCAATATCTTTGGAACATAATCGTGTCAAGAAGGAACGTATTGCATCTCGCAAATTTGGCTCCAAAGATTATTGGCGTCTCTGCAAGAGTGTATTGAACAATTGCAAACCCTCTATACCTCCTTTATTCAACTAGTTCGAAGTCCTGACCTCCTCTACCGAAAAGGCTGAATGCTTTGCTCGGAAATTTTCATTCAACTCGACGCTCCTCTCTTCCGGTGCACCCATACCCGACTTGCCTCTTAGAACTGAGGCCATATTTAGTAGGTTAAACATAACCATATCTTTGGTACTGGGCGTTATCTCCAATTTAGACCCCAACAAGGCTAGTGGGGGAGACAGGATACCAGCCATTTTCTTGAAGAATGCGCGCCTGAACTGGCGCCTGCCCTTTCTAAACTATACAACTACTGCCTCAAGGAATCTTGTTTTCCTGACTGCTGGAAGTCCTCTTCGATCGTTCCTGTCTTCAAGAACTCCAGCGACCCCTCTGACCCTTCCAACTACCGTCCTATCATTCTCCTTCCCCTTTTCGGCAAAGTCTTCGAAGCCCTAATCAATACCGGGGTGTTTAACCACCTCACATACCATAATCTGCTCTCAGACAATCAATATGGTTTCCGCTTTGCCCGATCTACAGCCGATGTGCTTACGGCAATCACTGAAACAATCTACCGAGCTCTTCAAAATAACGGGGAAGCCCGAGCCGTGGCGCTAGACATCTCCAAAGCATTTGATAGGGTTTGACATGCCGGCCTTTTTCGCAAGCTCCAGGGTTATGGCATTACGGGTCGATTATATAACCTAATACGATAATTCCTGTCAAACCGTAAATTGAAGGTCGTTCTCAATGGATTCTCCTCCAGTTCCTATTCCACGAACGCAAGTGTTCCTCTAGGCTCCATCCTAGGCCCCACTCTATTCCTTATCTACATAAATGACCTCCCTGACACAATAACTTCCCAAGTTGGCATCTACACGGATGACACCACAATTTATTCCTGCCTCAAAAACAAATCTAGTCTCGCTGACAAAACTCGCCTGGCCGTGCGTCTCGAAAAGGACCTCCAATCGATTGTGAACTGGGGCATGAATTGGCTGGTCAACTTCAACGCTTCCAAGACAAAACTGCTCTCTATTAATCACCACAGAGATCCTTCCCTTCTCTCCA
>OZ010592.1:27346142-27368642 GCA_963932145.1 Acanthosepion lycidas | reverse complement strand
GAAACTCCATTGGCTATATTTGGAACAATTTAAAAGTTTTGCTAGATGATGTCACTTTGATTGAAGAAGGTAGGAATTGTGGTACTACCGCCATTTAACACATACTTGCATAGCCGCCAGCAGTCACGAGAAACCAAACGTGTGGGAGGTTAATCGGTGCTTAACCAGAGACGGATATGCAAAGTAATTGGCCCTGATCTGGCATCTCGTCTGCAGTCGCTCTCTCTTACTTCAATATTCTTCATTCTCATATACATATCTTTTAATGATAAACCAGAAGAATTTTTCTCGCCTGAGTCGATCCCTCAAAGTTACAAATCAACAATTCACCCTTGCATGGACTATTGCTGCCATATATGGTCTGGTACCGCTTCTGTTTGTCTCAAGGTCCTTGATAAAATATAAAGACGGATATGCAACGTAATTGGCCCTAATCTGGCATCTCGTCTGCAGTCACTCTATCACAGACGTGCTGTCGCCTCTATCTGTCTTTTTTTTTACAAATACTTTCATGGTAATTGCTACGATGAGCTGCTTTCGCTGGTATCCAGACTTCATGAATTCAAGCGTCCTACGAGGCTGGCATCCCGCTCTCACCCTTTCATTGTTGAAACTTTTAAATGTAGCCGTCACTTCTACTCCAATAGCTTCATGTCTCGCACTTCTCTCCTGTGGAACTCCCTTCCCTATTCCTGTTTCCCTGATAGCTATAATCTCCAACTATTCAAGTGTAATGTCAATAGACATCTCCAGTTGCCTTGATCTATCCACTTTCCTTCTCGTCATCATTTTCTCTATCATTCCTACCTGCTCTCGCTCCAAATCCTATGTAACCCCTTGCGTGCTAGTGGCTTCCAGCCTTGCTTGGAGTGAAATGCTTAAAAAAACAAACTCGAACAACAAAAACATAGTCTCTTTTAGGATATCGTTTACAGTTATTTCGATCAGACGCAAAGAGGTGTCTGTTGTAATCAGAGTTACGACAATAATCTGATATAATCCATGGGTGACGACAATTGCCCGATAGAGTTCATAATTTATGATAATAATCTGATATACTTCGTATAAGACGAGGGCAATCATATCTGAAATAAAAATTACTGACATTTACGTTGACGAATGAATATAAACTACGAATCCCTACGATTACTATAAGACAGGGATATTTCTACTCATCGCTGTCCTAACAAAATCAATATTGGATCATCGTGGGTTATGAAAACTTTAAAATATTAGATCTTCTTTTCAGTTAGAAAAACTTCCGCCATGTCTCTTTTGCAACATACCGTCTTGCGTTGACGTGGAGCGTTTTCAAAAAAAAAAAAAAAAAAAAAACGACCGTTTTTTTAACTCAATTTTCTTCAGATGGCGAAAGGCAGTCAGTCAGTCAGTTACATGCCATGCCTGATACACGCTTCGGCGATCATGCATCTTTCCATACATGACTAATGAAGCAGATTTTTTCCCGCAGTAGGTTGCCATTTCTTTCTGCGGTAGACAAGTTACCATCCAAGGCTAGAGAAACTGGACTGTCCTGCTATTTACCCATAGCTGGAGGGAAGAAGAGGATTCATACCTTTCTCAAGGATCAGTCAGTTATGTGACATGCGTGATACACGTTTAGGCGATCATGTATCTTTGGATACATGACTGACGAGGCAGATTTTTCCCGCAGTAGTTTGCCATTTTTCTACAGTAGACCAGTTGCCATTCAAGGCTATAGAACCTGGTCTGCTCTGCTATTTATCCATAACTGAGTGGGGGAAGAAGAAAAGGATTCATACCTTTCCAGAGGGTTAGTCAGTTATGTGCCATGAGTGATACATGATTAGGCGATCCTGTATCTTTCGATACATGACTGACGAGGCAGATTTTTCACGCAGTATGTTGCCATTTCTTTCTGCGGTAAACCAGTTGCCATCCAAGACTATAGAACCCGGTCTGTCCTGCTAATTACATATAGCTGGGGGCGGGGGAAAAGAAGAGGATTCAGAATTTTCTCAAGGGTATTATTAGCACGTAAGTAAATGTAATGGATTCGACTGGAATTCGAATTCGGCTTTCCGATTCCTCATTCCGAGCAGCTATCCATTACTGCACCGTGCCTCTTCGGTTAAGATATCGATTTTCAAACTTTTAGCAATCTCTTCTGTCGAAGACCTCGGGTTTATTTACAACAATGGCAATCAGAAGCACTTTGAATTACTTAGTAATCACCCTAATGAAATCTGCCAAACTCCTTTTTGACTTTTTAGAAATCCGGAGCACGATCCAAATAAACCTGAATTTATTTTTGTCGCAGATCCAACGCTTAATCCTTACCGAAATTCATCGAGCATAATATGGCGAAAATGCAAATTTTCATCCTCTATTTTGAAGGCATGCATTTGTGGATAAAGCATCGACATTTAACAAAGTTACCCTTGCAACTGAAAGATACAAGGTTTCAATCTAGAACACAACAAAAATCGGCACACACACACACACAAAATTAA
This sequence comes from Acanthosepion lycidas, assembly GCA_963932145.1. NCBI lineage: Eukaryota > Metazoa > Mollusca > Cephalopoda > Sepiida > Sepiidae > Acanthosepion > Acanthosepion lycidas. The sequence goes on along the minus strand of OZ010592.1, from coordinate 27,366,147 downwards.
TAATAAAAAACAAAACAAAAAAGACAAAAAACAAACATGCAGTCTTGCGTTGTCGTGGCACCTTTTCGATTTACAAGAAAGAAGAAGAAAAAGAAGACCTTTTTTTGTGAACCGAATTTTCTTTAAATGGTGAAAAGGAGTTAAGATATTGATTTTCAAACCTTTAGGAATTCTTGGTTGATTCTTAATAGCAAGAAGCACGTTGATTACTTAGGTTAAAAATCAACCTGACGAAATCTTCCAAATCACTTGTTGAGAGGCCGAAGAGTTGGATCAGGATCTAAATAAACCTTCTGAATTTATGTTTTTGTAGCAGTTCAAACACTTAGACCTTTCCCAAATTCATCAATCATAATATGGCGAAAGTGCAAATTTTCATTCTCCATTTTTAAGGCATGTGTTTTTAGACAAAGCGTCAACATTTAACAAAGTCTGACTCGCAAATGAAGATGCAAAGTTTCAATCTAGAACATAAAAAAATCAGCAGAAACACTGTTGTGATGTCCTCCCTCTAAAGAGTCTATGTTGGAATCTTCCGCCTAATAATAAGATTAGTAGGTGAGAAGGCCTTGGGGGAATAGTCGAATCGATTGTTCATCTGTCGAACTCTCTGCCTCGGCAGAGAGGAACTCGGACGAAGCTTTGCCGCAGGGCAAAGTTTCGTCCGGGCAGGTAGACAGTCCCTGAACCTGTTTAGGCGGATTCAAAGGGAATATTTTTGGCCGAGCCTACGTGATCGAAGTACCCACAATAAACCGGCCTTGTGCCACATACACCCTCGTGGGGGTTGTTAAATATTAACAGCCGAATAGCTTGAACCGACACACACTCACTAGTCGTGTAATACACTTCTGTTGTACTTACTTAATATATAATATATCTGTAATACTTGTTTTGTTATTTTTTTAACCATTTACTTGGTCACAACACACACACACACACACACACACACAAATAAATAATTGTATCAAGTTGTGGTCATTTTGCATTAACAATCAAAATCGGTTATGGATTTTGCAAAATTATCTGATATATGGACTTAAAATTTAAACAAATAAAAACTAAGTTGTAATTAGTTAATATGTCATTTCAGGAAGCAAGCATTGATATGCATAACAAGAATCGCGTTTTTGATTTGCAAATGCAGATTTTGTCATTTCATCCTAAGCAGGGCAATAAAGCCACTGAGACACAAAGCTTTACTTAGTGTAAGAATACGAAAAAGAAAAAAACATTATCAAAGAGCGAGAACAGTAAAAGAAGATGAATCAATAAGACAGAAGATTCATTTAATTTTTTAAAGATAAAATTTAACTGGAAATCTAGAAGCAGAGAGAGAGTTCCACAAGCGAGATGTGCGACAGAAGAAACTATCAGCATAAAACTTACGGTTACATCAATTCATTTGTAAAATGATGAGATCTTGTTACCAATCTAATACTGAGCTAAACTCATATAGTCTAGGTATCACAGAGAAACAATTACCATGAAAGTATTTATAGAGAAATCCAAGACAAATTAGATTATGTCAGTGACTGAAGCCGGGATGCCAGGTCAGGCCCAATAATATTGCAGATTCTTCTCTGGATTTTATCAAGAATATCTAAATACATAGCAAGAGCACCAAACTAGATGTGGCAGCAATATTCGAAGCATTGGTGAATGGTAGACTTATAAATATGTAAGATAGATTTTGAAGAGAAAAATCGTTTAACATATTGAGCCAACTTTCCTATCAGCAGATTTATCAGTTGATTTAATTATAATCTTTCCACTACATATCAGCAGAGAACGATAGCAACGAGTCCTTCTCCTGAAGGTTAGCATCAGCCATAATGATGGAAGTCAAATAGGTATCTCTCAGATGTATAAATTATTATTTTTATTATTCGTATCAAAGTCGGAGTTTTCTAAATTGGTTTATATAATTGCGATTCCGTCGGATTCTCATAGATACTTTAGACAAGATGTCGACATTGAAAACACGAAAACAATTTTACATTTAATCAGAAACTATATGAAACTTATCTCGTGTCATTTATATAGGGACGGGAGACACTTTTTTACAAAACTATATCGTTGAAAAAGTGATACCGTACAAAACATGATATAGTTAGATTGACGTACCATATATTCCAAAAATACGCTCCGGATAACCTTATTTTCCCGATTAATTATTTTTGCAAGAATGAAATAAATACATTCGAAAAAGCGGGGATAATGGACCAAAAACTACGACAAGAAAACAGCCTCGAAAACCTGTTAACTGATAACCTACTCTGGGAATTAAATAATGCAGACCATCAACAAAAACTACAGTCGCTGTACACAATTAGCAAACGGAAAGGTATAGGATGTCTAGACCTTGGCAAAAATCACTATCCAGAGCAAAAATTCCATAAGTGAACGAGAAGCTCTCAATTTTGGATTAACATTGAAGACAGAAATAAAAATAAACGTAATGCCAGAGAAACCATAATAATTAATATTCCAGACATGGCTTTTAAACAAAGGATCGTAAGTGCTACTCTAAAATCAACCGAAAATGGGACATTTCCAAGAAGACAGCTAGGTCGAATATATGCTGAAAACTCAATTAATTTACGTTACGCTATTTATGGGAAAAAATTGGATAACAGGAAGGTAAAAGTTAGATTTATTGAACTCAGAAGTTTTATTGATTAGAGAGAGAGAGAGAGAGAGAGAGAGAGAGAGAGAGAGAGAGAAAGTGAGAGAGAGAGAAGGAGAGACAGTGTAAATAAAGACCCCTTTACATGCGAAACCAAAAAATTGAAAATAATCTTCCTTTTACTAAACACTCAAAAAAAAACGAAACAAATATTTTCAGAGCAATCCACCCCCAAATGCTAATGTTAATGTCAACATTATTCGTTTGCCTATAGGGAAACATTTGGCATTCATCGAGAGAGCAGCCGTTACTGATTTCGTTTAAAATTTATATCTCGTTCTCTTAAAATAATAGATTTTTCAAGTTCAGTAACTGTTACCGCTCTTTCGATTATTGAGTGGTAGGGAGGCGAGCTTCAAAAGCTTTTATTTATGGTCCCTTCATGAGTGGGACAGAAACAGCCAGAAATCATGGGTGAGACAGAAACAGATGAAGAGATCACATCTAGATTATGTCATTATTTTCGATTATACTTGCATGTGCTATCCATTTTATTTGGTGATAGTTCTCAAGTGATGTGATTCTTGTATTCGGTACAGTTCTTTGGGATTCTTTATAGGCAGTCCACAAAGAAGGGTGATCTTTGCCAGGACCTTCAGGCTTCACTCGATCAAAGCCTTTTTTCTCCATTGGTTTTAGGAAGCGGTTGTATTCATCTGACAGTTTAGATATTTTTGAGCGGCTTGGCGCCATTTTGACATCCATATATAAGCCTTGATCTGACGCGGCTATTTTAGAACATGACTCGAATTTTCATATTGATGTTTTGGTTGCGTAGCAATTTGCGGTTTTGGGCGAAACTAACTCTGGCACAGACTATTCTATGTTGGATTTCTTTTTCTCCTATAGTTAATTTGTTATAACTGATCCATATGCCGATATTTGAATTGCTTAGTATTTACTAATTCCTTATTCTGTATTTTTATGACCTATTCAGACTATATGCCATCACTAATGTAATTTCAATGTTTCTGTTTTGGAAATGTTTATCTTCAGTCTTATTTCTTGGAAAACTTGATAGAGGATGTTGATTTTCTGTTTAACCCTAGAACATTAACCATCAATTAAAGTTACAGCACTACTAAGCATGGGTATATGGTACCCGATTTTGAAAATATCAAAAAAAAAAAAATTAAATATAAATCTTTATTTGAAATATTTTACATGCAGGCACTTCAAACTTTGTACTTTGAGTTAACATTAATAGGAACTGGAAAATATATTATTTAGATAAGAAAATCAGGTACTGAATATTGTAATAAAAATGGAAAATTTGCGCTGGGTACTATATACCCATGGTTAGTGTTCTAAGGTTAAGATCATTCTCATCCCAAATATTAAAAAATCGAGTCTGATTCTGATCAGGTTTCTTCTAGACTCGATGAATTACTTAATTATGATTATTTCAAAATCCTTCTAATTATTTCTATCTGTATATCCTTGCTTGAACCGGATTCTAATGCTTTGAATGGAGCGGCTTGGTGATAGTGGTTGTGGCTCGTGGGGGGCACAGTCCTATGGTTAAAAGAGAAACTCGGATGAGTTCCACCACGGAATATGTGATCGAGCGGCGCTATATCGAGTCTGATTCGCTACCTCTGCATCACCGAGTCCCGTTGGAATAGGTGGTATGACGTTTGTCTGATAACGTGTCTGTCCGGGTTTCAATTCTGGGTAGCGGATGTGCACTTCTGATAAGTCCCAAATATAGGACGAAACGGCCGTCCAGTGCTTTCTGAATTCTGTTGAGGTTTCATGGAGACTCGATGAATTACTTAATTGTTATTATCAAAAAAATCATGGTTAAATACTAGTTAAGACCATTGACGGATGCGGTTGGCATCAGCAAGAGATTACGGAACTTTCTTTGCAGCGGGAAACAACGAAAATAAAGGTAACTGATGTAAAATTCGAATGGTTCCCTCTGGGTTAGGCACACTTGGCTGAACAGCTTTTACTTTGATGGAAAAGCGCAATGTAAATTGAGATGGCTCATTTTTATTAAGTAGAATTTCTGAATCTCTAAGCCGGACGATATTAATTTCCCTGCTTAAAATATCAGGGATTTCGCATATCCATTAAATATAACGTTTGTAGAAATCATAATGATATATAACTTGTTATATGTCCCTACATACAATCAGTCATAAATAAAGAATCGTGCTCAAACATTCGCTAATAAAATCGGCCTTAAATCATGAACGCTCATTATAAAAATGTCAACGGCACATGTCTATTGGAAGAACAAAATAGACATTAGCATGACATTGTCATTTAACACGAGATATTCATTTGCAAGGGATACATTTAGACTCTCTCATTCCATTCAATAACTCACTTCAGTTCACACTGCTCGATTAAATTGAATTATCGCCAGTGTTACTTTGTTGCTCTCGCAACAAAGGAAGCACCACATGTGTTATAAATATAATTTTGCGCTCGATGGTCTGACATGAAAATAAAGCATCAAGTTCCAACGTCTATTTAGAGCGATCGATATGTTTAATATATTTAAACGTCAGCGGGAAATCGCAGTACAGTGTTCGAAGAAAGCGTGCGGATACTACACAATGGCCGGTGATTAGCGAACGAATATGGAGGCGAGAAAGGAAAAGAAAAATATTAGAAAATTAACAGAAATAGACAAAAAGAATGGAATTAAAAATAAAATTATTATTATTATGTCATGGAGGTGTTGAAAAGTTTTTGGTCTGTCCCAGATCGGAAAAGCTGATCGAATGATCAAATATCAAAGAACTTTTCGGCAACCCACTCCCTTAGAAAAAGTGGAAGGTCTGAAGATTTGATATTACATGAAAAGCAACTGATATTGTCTGAAATCAGAATTATAGTAATGGCGTTAAAACGAAAAATAAAATAAAAAGGCAAGTGGCAGAAAAAAAAATAGCCATAAGACACGTAGGAGTAAATTGTTGAAGTAAATTACTGGGTTTGCGTGAAACAGAAGCAGATATAATGATCATGAGTGAGACAGAAGCAGATATAAAGAGTATGAGTGAGACAGAAAAAGGTAGTGATCATAAGTCAAATAGAAACAGATAAAGAGATCATGAGTGAGACAGAAAAAGATAAAGCGACATTGAGAGAGACAGAAACAGATATAGTGATCATGAGTGAGACAGAAACAGATGAAGAGATCACCGGTGAGATACAAACAGATGAAGAGATCATGAGTGAGACAGAAACAGATATAGAGAGCATGAGTGAGACAGAAACAGATGAAGAGATCATGAGTGAGACAGAAACAGATATACTGATCATGAGTGAGACAGAAACAGATGAAGAGATCACCGGTGAGACAGAAACACATGAAGAGAGCATGAGTGAGACAGAAATAGATGAAGAGATCATGAGTGTGACAAATGTAGGGAGTATGAGTATGACAGAAAGAGATATAGATTGTATGTGTCAGATTAAAACCGATGCAGACAGTGACAGATGTAGAAAAGTTCATCCTTTTTCGCTTTCTACGTAAGTGTCAAAAACACCATCCTGGGTATGACGATAAACTACATCTGCGCCCTGGGCAAGACGATAGACTATGTCCAACAACAAGGCTTCTGATCCGGAGAATTTGAGGAACGTGGAACCACCTCTTAATTGCTGGTGTTCCCAGGTCCACCCTGACCCTGGGTGGTAGCACCTGTTAGGGTCCCAGCTATGGGCAAATAGTTAACAGCCAAACGTTTGTAAAAATAGGTTTTAATACAAAAAATATTTGATAATAAAAAAATGACTACCAGCAATAAGTTTTGAGGGAAAAACTTTTACATAACCAGCAATAAAAACAGCTAAACATTTTTTGGTTTTGTTTGGTTTTGTTTGGTTTTGTTTATTTTGTTTAACGACATATCAAACTCAATGCGTTATTTAATGCTGACAACATTTTTAGAATGGATTCGTTTAAATAGAATATGTATTCTTTGGTTTACATTGGTTTGGTTTATTTTCTTTTACGACATATCAATCTCAATGGATTATATAATGGCGACAACATTTTTAGGATAGATTCGTATGAATAGAATATGTATTCTTTGGTTTAGATTGGCTTGATTTATTTTGATTTACGGCATATCAACCTCAATGGGCTATTTAATGCCAACAACATTTTTAGGATAGATTCGCATGAATAGAATATGTATTCTTTAGTTTAGATTGGTTTGGTTTATTTTGTTTTACGGCATATCAACCTCAATGGGTTATTTAATGCCGTCAACATTTTTCGGATAGATTCGCATGAATAGAATATGTATTCTTTGATTTAGATTGGTTTGGTTTATTTGTTTTACAGCATATCAACCTCAATGGGTTATTTAATGCCGACAACATTTTTAGGATAGATTCATATGAATAGAATATGTATTCTTTGGTTTAGATCGATTTGGTTTATTTTGTTTTACGGCATATCAACCTTAATTTTCTTGATTTCAACCAAAGTTATTTGGAGGGAACTGGTCAGCTATGAAAGGGCCATGACAGATTATGAGTCTGATGATGATAATGATAATGATGATGATGATTTCTGTCGCATGATTTGGTGCGGCCATCATTAAACCTTCATGTTCTTTTTCGCCACAGACAAGTTTTTCCAATCTTTTTACTCCAAATGCCATACCCCGGCAGGACGTAGGAGATCTAGGCCGTTTTCAATTTAATTTTTATTTTAACATCTGTAATTTGTGAATAATATATACACAGCAATTGACATGATAATCAATAACGGGAAATGAAACTAACCAATAATCAAATTTGAATATGGCAGCATAATTCTTTGGATGCATAACTCTTTCTTTGACTCCCCTCTTTAAAACTTCTCTCTGTTAAATTTTAATATCCACTTCATCTTTAGATTTTCCTGTTCTTCTGTTGTCTGTTACCCCTCCCTATAGCTTTTATTTACTCTAACATTTGTCCCACACTCTCATACATACACTCTCAATAAATTTTATTTTTTATACCCGGAGTTGTTTATTCTGTTTTCGTTTTGAATTTGTTGGTCTGATGAATCGGATAGTATTTACGATTCCAATGGAATAAATTATGACCATGGAATATTAGTGTTTAAGCCTTTTATATTTTATATATATATATATATCTATATATATATATATATATATATATATATATATATATATGAATATGTGTGTGTGTGCGTGTGTGTGTATTTAGGCAGAAAAATCTGTCTTACTGAATAAATTACAAGCATATCTGGTAATATCTTCCGTGTATTGATGTTAAAGGATGAGAAATGTGCTATAGCTGTTTAAATTTCTTTTCCCAAGTACTTTATATATATATATATATATATATATATATATATATATATATATATATGTGTATTTCTCAGTATTAACCTGTTGAAAAAAGACAATATGTATAAAGAAAGAAAGACGATAGGAAAACTGTAGTTTTAGCCGACGCGTTTCGTCCAATATGGACATTTTCAAGGAAAAAACGAAATGAATTTATTGAATCGTTTGCTTCGTTTTTTCATGGAAGAGCGTACACTACTGTTGAGCCGGGAGTTATCTGTGAATGGACTATAAACTGCCAGGAAGAGTCGCAGTGTGTGATTAAAAATAAGGAAAGTTGTTGTACACAAGTCGATACCTGATCAGCATCCGCTGTCTCACTATAAGATGGTGTGTCATGTTGAAAGATCCGATACCATTAATGAGTTCGGCTAAAAAAACATCACAGATGATGTGTGCCAAAGCATTAAACAGATGTATTTCATGAAATGTTCGAAAGAAGTGGGACACAGAAAGAAATATTTTATTAATACAATGTACTATATAGCTCGTGGGGAGAACTCGGAGACCAGAGTTCGAATTCCAGTCGAGTTCTTTAGAATCACTTGCGCACAAATACCTTTAGAAAAGCTATGAATCCATCTTTTCTCCCCCAGCTATGAGTTGAATATCAGGACAGGCTGGGTTCTTTAGTCCTGGATGGCAACCAGTCTACTGCACAAAGAAATGACAACCTACCGCTGGAAAAAATCAGCTTCGACAGTCATGTATTGAAAGATATATGTAATCCTCCTAGTGTATGGGAATTAACTGACTGAATGACCATACAGCTGAAGAAATCGTTATTTTTTTTTTACAGGTTTATATAAACTCCTTGGTGTTTTGTAACATAAATCAGTGATTTTCTTAAATTATCTTTTAATCGTAACGTTAATTGCAGGAACATTATTCCATCACATTGAGATTTTTCACTCTCATATACATATCTTTTAAAATAAACCAGAAGTATTTTTTCTCGCCGGAGTCGATCCTTCAAATCTGCAAATCAACCATTCGTTCTTGGATGGAGTATTGCTGTCATATATGGTCTGGAGCCCCTTCTGTTTGTCTCAAGGTTCTTGATAAAATCCAAAGAAGGAAATGGAACGTAATTGACCATAATCTGGCATCTCGTCTGCAGTAGCTCTCTCACAGATGTGCCGTCGCCTCTCTCTGTCTTTTTTAGAAATACTTTCACGGTTCCCAGACTGCATGACTTTAAACGTGCTATTAGGTCGGCATCTTAGTCCCATCTTTTCACTGTCGAAACTGTTAAATGTAGCCGTCTCTTTTACTCCAATACGCGTGACGTCATGAGCTGCAGTGAGAATTTCGCTTCCAGTTTGTCGTTGCTTGGAAATCTTCCATGTAATGAAAAACCGACTATCATTATTGTTTTGTCCGTGTATTGTTTAATATATTGTAATGTAATTGTCATCTTTGATAATGGCTTATGTAAGTCGAAAGATTAAATAGGATTAAAAAACATGTATCAATATAGTGATTTTCTTTCATATTTTAATGATAATGTTATTAAGCTTGTCAGACGATATGAAAAGAATTTATATAAAATAAATAGACAAAACTTTTCTGTATTATTTAATGAAACATGCATCAATGAAATAATGCCGACTAAATACGCACATTATATATATATATATATATATATATATATATATATATATATATATATATATATATATACGAAAACAAGGTTGGTATAGATGGAATTAAATTCCAGTAACCAAAAACACTATTTAAAAAAATGATCAATACAAAGTAGAATGAATAATATTTATTTAAAAATTATTAAAAATTCTGGTGTCTTATCAAGTGACGGTGTTGATTGTATCAACACCATCACTTGACAAGACACCAGATGTGCTGAAACAAAATGGCTATTTTTGTAGTGATGTTATAACATACTTGTGTTATATATATATATATATATATATATATATATATATATATATATATATATATATATATATGTGTGTGTGTGTGTGTGTGTGTGTGTGTGTGTTTGAATACATTACAAACATTATATCTGCATATTTTTATCCTAATTCTTTCATATTTACGAATATTTTTCCGTTTATTACGATTGAATAAATCAAGAAACGCATTGTAAAAGTGAGAATCACTTTCATTTCGCAAGTACTTGCACTCCTGATGATGATCTTAGAAAGAGATGGAAAGTACTTCGGAAATAAAAAGGATTCTCACTGTTACAGTTGCATTTATTGACTTATGCAATTGTAATATACGGAAAAATATTCGTGAATATGAAAAGATTAAGCATAAGCATGCCTAAAAGAGAATTTAATGCCGAAATAGACACACACATACACGCGCACACACACACACATACACACACTCATACACACATATATGTGCATTTAAGCAGTATATTTTCATTAAAAAACGTTTGGTTAAATAATTTAGATATACTATGTGTTATGGGACCTTACCCATAATGACATAATGGACTATTCCATACGTAATAAATACTGCGCCTCAAGAGGAAGTAGGGAGTTCAGTCCGAAGTGGGGCGACCGGCTGACAGGCTGATCGGTTGAACTCCCCACCTTCAAGCGGGGAGGAACCTGAACGAGGCTACGCCGAAGGGTGGAGTCTCTTTCGGGGAGGTAAACCGACCCTGAACCCGTTTATACGGGTTAAAGGGCATATTTTTGGCCGAGACCACGGGCTCGGAGATCCACCGGGGGTCGGAGATCCCACGGGCTCGGAGATCCCACGTTAAACCAGCCTTGTGCCACATAATGCCCTCGTGGGGGGTGACTAAATACCGTTCAGTCCGAAGACCGGCGATCGGCTGCCAGGCTGATCGGTTGAACTCTCTGCCTTCGAGCGGGGAGGTAAACCGACTCTGAACCCGTTTACACGGGTTCAAAGGGCATATTTTTGGCCGAGCCCACGGGATCGGAGATCTCACGTGCTCGGAGATCCCACGTTAAACCGGCCTTGTGCCACATGATGCCCTCGTCGGTGGGGGGTGACTAAATACCGTTCAGTCTGAAGTTTGTAGTGAGGTCCGTCAGGAGTCAGTCAGTCAGTCGAGTCCAAGGCAGTCCGTAACAGAGTCGTGTTCAGACAATTAGTACAAGACATTAGAATAGTAATACTGGTCGAGACTACATTGTTCTCCCTACTAAACCTGATTGTTCGTACTAACACTTTCTACTTCTCAGTATATATTCCTGTTTGTAATATATCTGTGTTATTCCATATCCGTGTTCGAGTTCTTCTTTATTGGTTCTACCTTGGACCATCGCCGTGGTACAAGGACTTGGACCATAACACTATGTCTGTTTATTTTTGTTTTAATCCTTATGAGTTTACGAATCAATTTCTTGGTAACTGTAGAAAAATTGATTAAGAAAAATACCAAAATTTTCTTTCAAATATTTTTTATTTTCCCAAGTGCCTTCAGTCTCATCTGAGACACTGTTTAGGGGTTTAAATTGTCTGTGTATATTGTTACGAGGATGCATTTCTATAATAAGGGGTTCCACTGAGTTCTACTTGTTATTACAAAAAAGTTTTCATTGATGAAGTAGTTGTAAAATAGACAAATTAGAAATAGAATGTTTGGAAGTTTCTAGATCATTCTAGTATATTCGAGAAGAATCTAGATGATTCGAGAAACATTTAGAAATATGCAAATTAGGTGTTAGCCCCTATAAAAATAGGTTTTTGGAAAAGGGTTGTCAGTTGATGAAGGAGAATTTCTGCTGTTATCAACCCCGGCTTTGATTCAAGGACTATTATATCCAGCCGAAAGAATCTCTATAAAAAGTTGCCGACCAACCAAAACCCAAAAGAGAATTTCATGGAGCAAATTTGGTAAATAGAATTTTGACTAATTTTCATTGACCAAACTAAAAATTAATATTTATTTACACACCTTTGTGGATTTCCAAATATAGCACTTAGATTACTTCACTAGCCCTAAAGTGATAAAGATATTTGATTCCCTTTCCTTCTCCCTTGTAACACTTCGCCAGTAACTCTGCGTTTTCTGTTTTGTAGGCCACAATTGTTTATCCTGTATATATTTTATGTTCTGTTTTAGTAAATTAAATATTTGTTTGTGATTTAGCTCTGTGTTGTGGTAAATCATTTTTTTTCTTTGTTACAATTATCAACACGTAACAATATGTATAGTATACGTATTTCTGTAAATTCAAAACATTTTACTGCACGTTTTACTGCGTTTTTATCGTTGTATGTCAGTTTCAAATTCGCGAGATCTTTTTTCCATACAATGAAGGCAACTTTTGCTTATCCTAATTTATTATTATTATTTATTTTTTATTTTCATATATATAGCATATATTTTTATATATAGATGTATCTTCAACTAATATTTGTTATGTCTGTGTGTGTGTGTGAAATATGACGACAGGTCACCATATTTTCCATTCATTTTAATATTTTTCTATTTCATTTTTATTCTATTTACTGTTAAATTAAAAAATAAATAAATTAGCCACATTGTTTCTAAGTAGCAAGGTTGTCAAGGTAACGATTTTTCAATAGACTTCATTTTAGTTGTTCTGATGGTGTTCTTATTGAGCGAAACGTTAACAAAAAATGACGCATCCATTTCGTTTTCATATATTCCATTTTATCTACTTCGGTTATTACATATAAGTCATATTATCATACATAATATAAAAAAAAATAATTTTAATCACTTCACTCTAAAAAAGTCAACAAGGCTTCTAAAACGCAAAGGGTTACCGAGTGTGAGATAATATGAGTAAAAGAAAACATAATTAAGTAGAGAGAACAGGAATTAAGAAGACACCAGATGACGATTGGCATTTCATTAAAATTTTAATGATCAAAGTTGATTGGAAACCAAGAAGCTAGAAGAAAATCCCACAGGGAGAAAAAACTTTTAGCAGAGAACTTACGGTTACATCTAGCCATTTTAACTATACTAATCTAGCGCTCTGCTATTATTTGTAAAGTCTTAGTATCAAAATGGAAATGTCATCAGAACAATTACCATGAAAATATTAATAGAAATGGCACAGGGAAGCTAAGTTACGGCGGCGGAAAAATGACTGAAGCCGAGATGCCAGGTCAGGATCAATATCATTGCAGATTATTCTTTGTATTTTTATCAAGAACCTGTAAATATATTTTTATGTAACATGCGGGATACGGACTGAGGCAATCATATATCTTTCGATACATGATTGATGAGGCAGATTCTTTCCCGCAGTAGGTTGCCATTTCTTTCTGCGGTAAACCAGTTGCCATTGAAGGCTATAGAACCCGGTTTGTTCTGCTATTTACTGAGGAAGAAGAAGAGGATCCCTACCTTTCCCAAGACAATTAACACATAAGTGAACGTCATAGATTCGACTGGAATTCGAACTCGGCTCTCCGATTCTTCAATCTGTGCCTCCACTGTAAATATATAGCAGAAGCAATAGACCAGATGTGCCAACAATCACTGTATGAACGAATGGTCGACTTAAAAATGTAAAAACCGTTAATATTACTTTATATATGTAAGTGTATAACAATTCTAGTTTTTTTTCTAGGTGGAATTTGGATAATATATATTTGTGTTTTGCTGGCACTGTAGTTTGAACACAGATCACCAGTAAGCAAACTCAGACGATTCCATTATTAAATAACTAGATCACGTGAACGTATAGGAAACGTATTATAAGTTATTATAAGTTGGAATTAGCGTGACGTCTAAGTTATCGTTATTCTCTATACTATTTCTCTATACTGATCATTATACGAATTACTATTCGGTGATTACTATTTGAACAATATTATTACATCGAGTATTATTTGAAGGCGTTACTACTCCAGTATCTGAGTTTACAAAGTCTCGTCTGCAACGTTCATTTCGGAAGTGATAACAAGAATTCGTTGACCTAACGAAAGTTACAACAGTGAGCGTCTAACATCACAAAACAATCTCTCTCTCTCTCTCTCTCTCTCTCTCTCTCTCTCTCTCTATTTCAGTTTGGTCTTTGCTTATAGGTCAGCAACATTTCTTATTCTCTTTTGAAGCTTTTAATTCTTACACTAGCTTGCCGACGAACATTGTCCAAGTCACTAAATGCTTTTGCCAGTATCAATCGTTGTTATCATTTTTGTGCAAACTGGACGTTTATCGATGAACTAGTCAGTTTTGATTTCAAGGCTGGGGTTGGATCATATTTGTTTAGAATAAATCATGATGTTTACATATTTTTTTTCTAAGGCTATCATCCCTCTCCACAACTTCCTCCACTTTATTATCGTGAATTACTTTGACATCTTCGGAAATATAATGAAATGGTTTCTCGATGCTTTCTCTGCGATTTGGAATTAAGACATTTTTTCTCTTAGATTGATTACCATCCAAACGTAAAGATCTTGCTCTATTATTCTGTTGGATGGGAGAGAAAAGATGGATTCATGCCTTTCCCAATGGCGAGAATAGACGGTTTAATGCCTTTTGGAATAGTGTTTTCATTGTCTTGGATTGATTACCACGCAAGGGCAGAGATCGAGGTCTACCATTTTGTTTAACCCATAACTGGATGGAAGAGAAAAAAACAAATTCTTGCCTTTTTGTTGTATAGGAATAAAGTGTTGCTGTCGACATTGTAATTTGAACACACAAAAACAGTGAGAAAACACGGACGACTCCATTATTAAATAACTTGATCACGTGAACGTAAAGGAAACGTATTATAAGTTATAATTTGGAATTAGCGTGTGTCTAAGTGATCGTTATTCTCTATACTATTTCTCTATACTGATCATTATATGAATTACTATTCGGTGATTACTATTTAAACAATTATTATTAGTGCGAGTATTATTTGAAGGCGTTACTACTACCAATATCTGCGTTTACAGTCTCGTCTACAACGAGAATTTTCGAAGTGATAACGAGCATTCGTTGACCTAACGGAAGTTACAATGAGTGAGCGTCTAACATCAAAAAATTAAGTATGTGTATCTAGTAGACATTGTGTTTGATGATTTTTCTCATGTTGAATTGGGAACTTTTTTTTACGTACATACCGTTTGTTTTAGACAAAGATACGTTAGATTCTTTGAGAATGGATTCGGTAAAGGTTGGTGATGTATTCTAATGTTTTTGTCTTTTTTTTTATAAATGTTAGCACATTCAGAATACATTTCCCAACATCTCATTATTTATCACACTTGTCCTTATGAATATCAGAGATACTTGATGTGCATTCTCTGATGAATTAAATTAATACAGTATTATTATGAATAAACATTAACCCAGACAAGAATTAATGTAAAAAAATGAAGTATGTTAGTAACAAGAAAAAAAAAACGTGTTGTTGCTTTTATTTATATTCTATGAATCTCATTCCTCTGATGTTTAACGTATGTGACTCCGACATTAAGCGAGTTTGCTTATCCCTCGTAGACAACCGAGGAAATTAGATTTTAGCAGCTGTCGCGGATACTGCTGGCTCAACTAAAAATAGTGACAACCAAAATTAATACATATAAACGACGTGTTCTCATTATTTGTAGAGTTAAAACAATAAAAGGGATACATTGAAACAACGAGCTACTTTCATGGGTTTTTATATAACTAAATAATTAACAAAAGACTGCGAACATTGCTGAAACGGAAATGAAAAAAAAAAAACCCAAAAAAACATTACATCTTAGCTATGAGGATCTGTGCATGTCTGTGTACGTGTGAGATGCACGTCGAATGAACGTGAAACCCTATTAACCAATTAGAAAAAAAAAAAATAAAAATACCATAGCTTTTTTACTCTATATCTAATTCTCTGATGAAGGTTTCTAAAAAAAAATGAAACGTCTTTGACTGATGCTATTTGCTCTTTATCTTCTCGTTGATTGAAATTTAAATTCAATATGTTAAGTTGATTATAGTTAACTTTCGTTCACGTTTTAATTTGCCCTGAAACTACTGACGACATATAGCTTGAATTGGATAGACCAAGGGTCAGCAACCTACGGCACGCGTGCCATAGACGGCACGCCCTGCAATTTCCAATGACACACACCCGCAAATGACATCACGGAGTCCGACACAATAACTACTACAACGCAAATAAGATACTTAGCTGTTTCAATTTTAATATATACTAAAGTAAATATATTTTATATTACTATATAAAATATATTGTAGAGCAGGTATATTGGCGTTGACTTGTATAAAAATACGTCTGCTGTTGGTAGAGTGAACGATTTTAAAACCCTAAGTCGGCACATCGTTAGCAAAAGGTTGCCGACTCCTAGTTTATCCGTTGCAATTTAACCCATAGATGACCGAGGGAGAAGAGATAGATACATCATGCTTCCCCCAAGGGTATCAGTTCAAAAGTAAATAAAACGGACTTGGCCAATAACAATTACCCTAGACTCAAATTTACGGTATAAGTGTCAAGTTGATGATGATGATGATGATGATGATGATGATGATAATAATAATAATAATAATAATAATAATAATAATAATGGTAATAACAATAATAATAACAACAACAACAACAACAATAATAATAATAATAATAATAATAATAATAATAATAATAATAATAAAATGAATAAACTATTACACATGATAAAATGAGCATAATAATAAAATGAGTATAACACACGTGACACGCCAAGCAATTTCCAATGACCCCCCCCCGCAAATGACATCACGAAGTCCGAAACAATAACTACTACAAGGCAAATAAGATATTTATCTGTTTAAATAAAACAAAACGGACTTGGCCAATAACAGTTACCCTATAGTCACATTCCCGGTATAAGTGTCCAGATAATAATAATAATAATAATAATAATAATAATAATGATAATATGAAATGAATATACTGCTACTCATAATTAATTTATACTTCAGAGCGGACCTTAGTTACAGTTTCTGGGAGAGAGCGCGTTATCTAGCGTGATCAACGGTCTAAACAAGGCTAGCACGCAAAAACCATTGGTCACGATGACTTGTGACTTAGTACCACGTGCCCATATATAGTGATTGTCCAACCGTAGCTTAGATGTGGCACAAGGTCGAAAGTATGGGACATCCAGTGAGGATCGAACTCACTAATCAGTCGTAATTGTTCAAGCGAGACAAGCTTGCTAACCATTATCCCACCTCGAGGTGCTCAAACGTGACAATATATATATATGCAGAAAAATAGGAAGGAACACGTCAGGTAAATAATCCAGAGTTCCTTAGTATTTTTGTTTTTATTTTTAAGAAGACAGTGCTCCATAAAGAAATAGAGATTATATTTTTTTTCAAAAATATGATTCCTTCGCTACATAAGAGTTCTCATGTTTCAAAAACGAGAACCGAAACCATCAACATAATTATTAAAATTAAGTTGAATCAAGGTGTTGGGTCCCGTTTCATCTTCAAGCGAAAATTTAGGAATAAGCTATCTTGTGGTTTGCACGTGTTTATAAGTATGGTCCATTGCAACATTAATTACTATGGAAACGGCTGGGCCGGCCATCTTGGTTAGGTGGTCATACAGTTAATTCTTATCTACAGATTCGTCACCTTCGGAAAGGTTATGCCAAGGTAGAGTGGGGTATCTATTTTAAAGATGATGGTGGCGGTCACCGTTTAGTTAGTTTACAGTGGAAGATATTTCATGGCGCGACGTCAAGTCGTTAAGTGTCGAGTGGATTTTGTTTTATTGTTATCTATCTATTAATCACTTTATTTATTTGTTTATTCTAATGGCTGTTCCGTATACAGACGTGTTGCACTGAAATAGAAATCAGACATCTCTATCCCAATATTCTGGCATCTAAAAGAAACGAATAAAACACCAAAAGTAAAATGGAAAATAGTAAATAGAACAAGAACTTGTAAAACCTGGGATAACCCATGCCCTTTATGCCTACACGAAAAACTACATATCATTAAGTTTCTAAATACAGAGTAACCCGGATATAAGAGACCCGGATATAAGAGAACCCGGATATAAGAGTGATTTTATCTGGTCCCAAATTAGAGCCATACTTACCTAAACAAAATAGACCAAACTCGGTAATAAGAGAAACCCGGATATAAGAGACTCATTCTCCGGTCCCGACAACTATCTTATGTTCGGGTTACACTGTAACGAAAAGTTATTAAACCACAGGCAGGAGTTAACGGTTTTTTGCCGACATCAACAAATTTTCGCATTAAATAATTAGCATAAAAAAATAAATAAATAAATTCCATAGTTTAATAAAAATCTTAAAAGCTTAGCCAAATCATTAAATAGAAAAAAACCCTTTGTGAAGTCGTCAAAAAACAAATTGTAGTTCATCTCATGTCTTATTAATTCTTACTGTTCTCTCATCTTAATAGCTTTTTTTTTCTTATATTTCCTAACACTCAGTAACCAGTTGCGTCTTTGTGGCTTTATTGCCTTGCTTTGAGTGAAATGATAAAAAAAAAAGACATAGGAGATCATACCTCTGCGCAGATTTCTTTTTTTAATTATTATCTGTGAACTGCTGTGACATCTTGGGAATGATCGTGGAATGGTTTCCCGTGAACATGTCCACAGTTTGAGTTCAGGGTAGGCTTTCTCTGAGATTTCAGTCTAGCTGCTATATAGTTCATAGGTGGGTTATGAAAAAAAATTATTCATGCCTTACTCAAGAGCATTTGTTCGAAGTGAACATGACAGACAAAGTTCTAGAGTTTTGATTTAAGAATTGTGTTTCTAGTAGATTGGCTGCCATCCAAGGCTAGATAGTCTAGTTCAGGGGTTGGTAACCTACGGCACGCGTGCCACACAATGGTACGCAGCCTCAAATGACATCACGAAGTCCGAACCAATAACTACTATAACGCAAAGAAGATATTTAGCTGTTTTAATTTTAATCCAGTGTAACCCGGATATAAGAGAAACCCGGATATAAGAGAGGTTTTCTCTGCTCCAAAATTAGAGCCTCTGTTAATGTAAACAAAATAGACCAAACCCTGATATAAGAGACTTCTTCTACGGTCCCGACAACTCTCTTATATCCGGGTTATACTGTATATACTAAAGTATATATACTATAGTGATTTTCTAAATGTAGCTTACAAGGCCGAAAGTATGTAGCACCCAGTGAGTTTCGAACTCACTACTCTTTGGTAACTGTTCTAGCGAGACAAGCTTGCTAACCATTAAACTGCCTCGGGGTGTCCTAAAGTTAATGTGTGCTGTGCTTTGGGAAAAAATCGGATAAAAGGGCCATATTTTTTCAATATTGTGTTTTTAACAGTGACAGTTATTTAGATATACTGCTGAATTACTTCATTCCGCAGCTTGAACAATTAAACTTGAAAGATAAAACAGTGTTTCAACAAGATGGAGCTCCTTGTCACATTGTTGTACGTGTTAGAGAGTTTCTAAATCAGGAATTTCCTAACAGATGGATCGGAAGGGCTGGACCATTTTATTGGCCTCCACGATCGCCAGATTTGACTCCATTAGATTTTTTATGGGGACATGTGGAAAAAATCGTGTATGCAACCAAACGTACTTCAATACAAGATTTGAAAGCTAAAATAACTAATGTGATTTCAGGCATTACTGTAAATCAGTTGGCAAATGTTTTCCGTGAACTGCAAAATCGTATTACCCTTTGTATTGCTAATGATGGAGGACATGTGAAAACTTAAATAAAATTTCCATAAAACCTTAAAATATATAGATTTACTTCTTTCTAATCCTTTTTACAAATTACTTCCATCGCAAATACAAATAAAGTTATAAAATTTTTAAAGTGCACACGAACTTTATGGACACACTGTACAATAATACTATATAAAATATATTATGGAACAGTTATAAGACCATAAGTCGGCACATAGCAAAAGGTTACCGACCCCGAGGGTAGACGTTATAGATTTTGTTTTTATTTTTTCAAATACATTCTTTAGTAAGTTCTTTTGATCGACTTTTATTTGTATTTATTATTATTCTTAGATATT
>OZ010592.1:27263642-27341142 GCA_963932145.1 Acanthosepion lycidas | reverse complement strand
ATTTGTACCCGACAGTCATATTCTTAGCCCTGGACACTTCGACCAGATGTAATGTGTAGCAAGGCTGTCTTGCTATATCAGTTACGACAGGATAATGAGTTCGTTTCTTAATGGGTGCACCATACTTTTGTCCTTGTGTCACATCTAATCTACGCTTAGTAAATCATTTTGAGCTCCTTCGGCATGGTGTAATGATCAGCAAGCTTGTCTAGCTATATAAATTACGACTGAGTAGTGAGTTCGTTTCTCATTGGCTGCTCCATGCTTTCGCTTGATAAGCCGTAGAGAATAAATCAATCAGTCAAACAACATTAACATATGGGATGATTATAATGTGCAATATTTAGAAATGACAGGCATGAAATCTATCTAAATAAGTGCGAATGACAGTGTGTCTCACTTTTTCAATTTTACTCCTAGAGGCTGTAGCCCAACATACGTTTCAGGATTGCTGGTCTGGATCTAATTCAGAATGTTTTGAATTTGTTCACGGAATCGGCCTGAAATTTTGGATTCTCAAGTTTTCATTAATGCGGTTGTTCTCGGCGATTTTTATACGTGAGATTTTGGTGACGAATTATTTTTGTGCGATAATAATTTTTATAACTTGGTAATTTACCCACGCACACATGTACTCTCCCAGCTATAAATAGGAGTTTTTGGAGAGGGAAGTTTCCAGCAGTCAGCTCTGAGAGTCAGACCGAACATTCTTGCTGTAACACTCTCGTTTGTATATGTATGTATCACTGTTTCTCTTAATATATTTGTTTAACTCAATTCCCCTCTTTGTATCTTTATTTCTGGCCCCTAACAAGTCCATAACAGAAACAAATTTTGGAATAATCAAAATTAATTGCGAAAGTCACCATGAAATTAATGTTTGCAAGGAAAGTAAGGACCTACGTACATAAAATTGTCTTTAGATTAAGTGGTGGTAGAAGAATTACCGTTTAACTTTTAAAAGGTAACGTTAAATATTAAAGCAATACTTAAATGCAGTGACCAATTTTGGGTTCTGTAGTTAATTGTTTCCTAACGAATAGAGCAGCAGTATGCCACGCAAAAAGAAATCTCCGGAAAGTAAGGACCAGTTTGCAATCAAAAGAACCAAGACTGCAGCGAAGAAAAGAATCTTTTGATCAGAGTCCTTGCTGTTGGATGTAGTTTATCGTTTTACCCAGGACGCGGATGATTAGAATTGTAATAAAAAGTTAAATCTATGATAAAAATGAATTTATACTTTTTTCTTGAGAATTTACAACAAAAATATTAAACTGTATTGATTATTTATTTTCAAGAATAATTTTATGTTTAAAACATGATACAATTAAAGCAATTGTATTAAAACTAATGCAATGCGATATTTATCATTTAATTTTTATAAAGAAATAAATTCGGAAATATTTTTTATTCATAAATTTATTAATATTTATTAATTTATTAAAATATGTAAACTAACCGCAAAGAAATCGTTATTATTTACCATTTTATAAAGTTCGATTATCAATTAGTCGCTGTTTTGCTAATCATTCCAATAAAGAATATAATAAATATATAGTTTCAATAAAATTCTAATAAATAAATAGTGTTTATATTTTTTACTGTCATTTCTTAAGAACAAAGAAAATATATAAATGTGCTTTTAAATCTTTTAGGTTTTATTGCAATTCTAATCATCGTTTAAAAAAAAAACATTGTCTAGGAGTGAAGGTAGTTAAAATAATAGCGGTGTCAAGGGAAAAGCCATCATTTTAAAAATCGTTTTTTTTTTTTTTCGGGCAAGAAAAGATTGTCAATTTAACCTCGCTATGTTCTATGTTTTATCTCATTTCATTTACTTCTGTGAAAAATAAAGTCCATTATTTATAGTCTAAATTTTACCTCCATTCAATGTGAATATTTAAAAAGTTCATTATAAACGCAGTCATTTCCTAAATACCCATTGCAGGTTATTTAAAACCATAAAATATTTTTAGATTCTAAGAATATTTTGTTGGGTGGGGGTGTCGATAATACTGATTTAATGATATAATTCTTAATATTTAACCCTTAGCTGGGGAAGAAGTGGTGGATTCATACCTTTCTCAAAGGTATTTGCTTGTAAGTGAATAAAACGAACCCAACTAGAATTCGAACTCGGATCTCCGATTAACATTTCCGACTCGTTATTCACATGCACATACAAGGTTACAAAATCTGGAATTCTCAAGCACATCCATCAAGATACTGAACAGGCTCAACATTGCTTAACCGTGGTGATCGTACGAGAACAGGTCTTCCAACGTGACTTGACGGTAATCCCATATATATGTTTTCTGTACCCTCATTCCGAAGTCTGAAAATTCTGTATTAGAGAGGACGCAGGAAATTTGGAGGAATAATTTGTCGTTTATTTCTAATTTGGGCTCCTGCAGGACAGATATAACTAACGTAACACATATCACTTTGATATTTACAAAACAAACCTTATTTATCGGGTTATGTAACATATCGTGATCTCCGTTAAAACAGAGCCTACTGTAGGTTGGTCAATAGATCTGCCTTTATTGGGGATGCTGAATGTAGAATAAACAGAGAGGTCATGTATGGACAAGTTTTATTTATATAAAATAAGAAGTGAACAAGTAAATATTTCTTTTATTTATGTTTATTTGGGGCGTTTAAATGAACAGATTAAATCAAGTGTTCTTGTAAAAAAGCTCATTTTTACATAAAGAAATCATATTTTGCATACATAGACGAAAAGTTGCTATTATATAGCGTGCGCCAGTTATTTGAGAGAACATTCTTTAGCTGACCTAAAACAGAAGTCGACCGAATGTAGTGTAGCACAGCATAGGCCACGTATCATTCTCATTTCTTTTTCAGGCGTAGAGACAACATTAACCCCATGGTGGTCTATCGTCCGGTTAACACTCCTCCTCAACATTTTCAACAGGTGTAGACGTGTATCTCTTGTTTCCTGTTTAGGATTGGGTTTCCGATTCGTTCTAAAGTTTTCTCATTCTCTTTCCTTGCGTCTCAGTGGCATTATCGCCTTGCTTAAATTGTAAAAGAAAGCATCCAGTGTGACACAGGATGTTTAAAATGTACGTTGTGTTCATAACCCGTGCTGCCAACATCGATTCGGTATAAGGTACCGTCTACAAATTGGACTGGAGAGCAGGTATAACTGCAGGTAGCTCGGCGCCGAGTTAGCCACGATGACGCATGGTCACTTCAGGTCATCAGTAACTCAGGTCTCTGGTGTGGTCATTAACGAGCACCTAACGCCAAGAACATTGCTACAATCTACGGATTCTGATCAGGCAGATGGACCAAGCAAAGCCGTACCGCGTACCTGTTCTAGCATGATTCTGATCCTTTTTTATATATCCGACTGTACCTAAATGTTCTGAATTTAAGCGCAGTACTTGATTGGCGGTAACGTCTCATCATTTTGAAGTTAAAATGGTTGGATATAACCGTAAGTTCTATGCTAAAAGTTTCTTCGGACTGATGCTTTCCAGTCTACATTGATCTTCAAAAATTTAAATGCAATGACAATTGTTATTTTCTGTCTTCTTAATTCTTTTTTTTTTATTGTTCTCTCCTTAAATAATAGTTATTCTCATATTCTCTAACCTCTTGCGTCCTCTTAGCTTTATTGACTTACTTCGGAAGAAATGATTAAAAAATGTCGTTATTATTAATTAACAGCATCATTATTGCGCCCCTAAGATATGTTCACCTGGCTCTTATGAACTGAAATCTTTGGGCAATTACGTTTGGAGTGTCTTACAGATAGATACCAACCAACAGCCTCAGAATACAACGGAATATTTAAAGGATGCCATTGTGGACGCCATATCCAACATGAACGAGAATCACATGATCCAGGCATGCAGTAACTTCCGGTGCCACATTAAGGCAGCAATCGTGGCCGAGAGTAGCTTTCAATAATCTTTTCATATATTTTTTCAAATTTAAGATGTGTGTAATTTTTCAAAACTATACTTTCTTCATGAAAGTCCGACAATTATTTTAAGACATTTTTATCTACAATTTTCCATGATTTTCTCACGTACATTCATATCTGCTCGATGCGTATACAAATGTAAACAAAGACGTCACACATTATGAAATGGATAAAGTCCGACAATTATTTTAAGACATTTTTATGTTTATACATACCTTTATGCATATGATACAAATTTTTAAGTAAATACTAGTTTATAATAAACAGTATTAACGACATTTACCGGCCTGAATGTCCGAGAAATTTCCATAGAAGATACGCGTCCTCCGACAGGAATCGAACCTGTATCCTATACGCAACCGTCATATAGCCTGACGTGCCTTTAACCGATTTGGCCACAGAGGAGCATTTCGGTTAACAAGGTCGATTTTACTGTTTTTAAACTACAATTTTCTATGATTTTCTCAAGGACATTCATATCTGCTCGATGCGTATCCAAATGTAAACAAATGACGTCACATATTATGGAAGTTGTACCTATAAACATAAATGTTCTCCACTGCCTCAAGGACACATGGCACAGTGGATAAAGGCGTTGGTTAGATCCAGTGACAGGACCCAAAGAGTGTGAGTTCAATACCCGGTTAAGGCAGTGGAGAACTTTCAGAGGGAAATTAACAGGAGATAACTGATAACTGATATCCATTAGACATGTCACGTGGAACTAGAACACTCTTGCCCAGTGAGCGAAATAAAGCGTTCAGTTCGACATTCCAAGGAGTGTACAAACGTTGTAATAAATATGGCGACAAAGATGAGGACAATAGTCCGAATAATGTAAATAGTGTACATAATACCTCATCTCAGAAATATAGACAGATCCTGAAAGGCCGAAACGTTGTAATAAATATGGCGACAAAGATGAGGACAATAGTTCGAATAATGTAAATAGTGTAAATTCAATCAACTAACCAAACTCTTCCGTTTCTTGTTGCAAAAATCCCAAATGAAATTTTAAGAATGCGCAAAAACCTTCTTTTACAGTCAAAATCCAGGATTTCGGCTTGCTGCCATTACATGAACACACATGTAAATCACCTCATCTTCGCACAGCATGCAGTGTGTATCAAAAACTTTACAAAAAAAAAAAAAACAAGAAAATGATTCTCGTGTTGTATTTCTGAACAACTGGAGGGGAAAATGGCGAGAAATGAAAAATGCAAATTTTTATTTTTTTAAAAATTATTTTTCAGACATTGCAACATATTATCACTTTGTTTAAAACCATGCAAAACTATACATTTCCCGCAAGACAGTGTGAATAAAAGTGCGGAGAAGCTGAAATGAAATATCTTACATCGTTGAATGAAGTCATAAGTATGTGGTGAAAATTAAATTCACGATGAACTCCTCTGACGATTGTTAACAGATGATCAAAATTTAGATGAAATCTGAGGACATTCAGGGCGTACCCTTGTCCAATATTTCCGGAATTACCCTAAAGCGTTTGATAAAAAGAAACAATTCATAATAAGGGAAAGAAATAAAAATAAATCCAGTCTTCCAACCTTTGAACCATTCTTCATTTTATTATTAGTGCGATGTTGACTATATAGGCAGAACAGATCCAAGATTGCAAACCCGAATCAGCAAATGGAAAGGTCGACAATTTATATAAGTGCGATAATGCATCAGGTTCATCTATAGTTAATCATTTGAATAAAATCAAGAAATGTACAAGGTCTTATAGCCTGGACATGTTTCTCAGTATTAAATAGGGCTAATACCGATTATCCCTTGCATGTTTTAAAATCAGGGTATATTAAGTCCTACCAGCCATAAAAAGTGATTAGTCTTTAATATCATATTTTGTTTGCATATAACATTAGGTTAGGGTTGTATATATATTTTAAATACGATTCGCATATTTTGTCCCCAATTTTTGCTCTGATAAATCGGTTAAAATTTTTGGTAGTAACATTTTAGTGTAATATATATATATATATATATATATATATATATATATATATATATATATATATATATATATATATATATATATATATATTCGACTCTCCCGTCGAATTCGACGTACGAGGGTCAAGCAGATCAATTCCAAGGAAACCTGCAGCCCGACAACAGCACATGAGATTTGATATAGTGGTGAAGGTTTCAGAACAATCTATCCTGTTGGACGAAATAATGCTTCGGTCCGAAATTCCTATCACCTGAAAAAGGCCGCATCGTACAGCGGGCGAAATGTTGTGAATATGGCAATGAACATTACGATAACAGTCCGAATAATTCAAGTAATTTCATCTTATATGAAGAAATGACTTTAGGCAATGAAAATGCGGTTCTACAGAAGGATGCTGAGAATATAACGATTAACGTGCGATAAGCCAACATAACGTAGATAGATGGCACTTCAGGTACATGTAGAAATAGTGACAAAACTTACAAAGATCTTCAAAGAATAGGAAAGTGTGAGAAACGCCATGGTACATAGAACTGATCGATTGTTTTTTTTTTTTTTACAGTTTATCAACTCATTGCAGTTTATTTATAAGCCTCAAAATATTTTTTAGATTGTCAGAATTTTTTGGAGATAATAATTAATTTTTGATACAAGTCCTACTATTTAACCCATACCTGGGGCAGGAAGAGGCGAATTCATGTCTTTCGCAACGGTATTTGCGTGCAAGTGAATATAACGAACCCAATTGGAACTAGAAGTTGGCTCTCCGATTTCATTACACAACCTGGACATCTAAGCTTACAACACATAGTGTTCGGAAGCGGTCGTCACCCATCCAGCTACTGACCAGCCTTGATGTTGCTTAACTTCGGCGATCGTAAAAGAAACGATGTTTTAAACTGATAAGGCGCGGCATTATAGGAGAAGAATACACATTTAAACAATATTAAGATAATGGCAAGTCTGTTATCCACTGCAGCAAATATAGGTTACTATATCTATTTTTATTTACGACAGACGGAGGCCACTTGAAATTTTCTGTACGACTCTTCTAAGTGGCCTCCGTGTCAGACCTAACAACGTGAACGGAAAAAGACAAGCATCGGCTGTAAAGAGACGTACGCTATAAAAACAAACACCCAAAGATCTTTAACCCCGACTGTCATTCCCAGGCTGGCTTCAGACTTAATCTAGAACAATTACACATTGACTATGGCTCATCTCCCGGTTGGTTGATCTGTCAATGGAATGTCATTGAGGTATTCGCATTACTCAGCGGGGTCACATCGTGCATATATATTGATATGAATATATTTACATGGAAATGTAGACGATCGTACAAATGCCTAAGCCACAGATTGAATTGACCATCGGTGAAATGTTCAGGGAAGCATCCATCCTGTGGTAGTTTTTTGGGGGAGAGGGGGCGGAGGCAGGAAGTGAAGAATTCAAGGATTATGATATGTAATGATTATACGTATTTTTCACCTGTCCGTCGCGCTTTACATCTCAGTCGTTTAAACTACTTTTTAGTTTCAGTTATTTTAATCTATCTATCTATCTATCTATCTATCTATCTATCTATCTATCTATTGAAGTCTGTTCATGTCTATCTATCTATCTATCTATCTATTCAAGTCTATTCATATCTATCTATCTACTATTTATCTATCTATCTATCTATCTATCTATTCAAGTCTATTCATATCTATCTATCTACTATCTATCTACTATCTATCTGTTCATGTCTGTTCATATCTATCTATCTATCTATCTATCTATCTATCTATCTATCTATCTATCTATCTATTCAAGTCTGTTCATGTCTGTCTATCTATTCAAGTCTGTTCATGTCTGTCTATCTATCTATTCAAATCTGTTCATATATGTCGATTCAAGTCTGTTCATATCTATCTATCTATTCAAGTCTATTCATATCTATCTCCTATCTATCTACTATCTATCCGTTCATGTCTGTTCATATCTATCTATCTATCTATCTATCTATCTATCTATCTATCTATCTATCTAGTGTGTCCATTTGATGAGGTACTGAAGAATTTTCGGTCAAAAACCAAATAGAACATGGTAACCAAACTAAATGAAAATAATCAGTTCTTGGTTGGTTTGAGAACTGTTTAGCGTCCATTCGTATGCAAAAATTCCATTGTAGTTCTTTCTTTCTTTTTCTCTTTTTTCTTTCTCTCTTTTTTCTTTCTTTCTTTCTTTCTTTCTTTCTTTCTTTCTATTCCGTTATCTATCTATCTATCTATCTATCTATCTATTCTAGCGCGTTCTTACGTGGTAGTACAGAAC
This sequence comes from Acanthosepion lycidas, assembly GCA_963932145.1. Classification (NCBI taxonomy): domain Eukaryota; kingdom Metazoa; phylum Mollusca; class Cephalopoda; order Sepiida; family Sepiidae; genus Acanthosepion; species Acanthosepion lycidas. Next base: position 27,332,890 of record OZ010592.1, on the reverse strand, counting down.
AAGTTTCGATCTAATTCACAAATCTGAACAAATGAGCAAAAACATCTGTACATTTGAAAATATCTGTCCCAATCTCTTGACAATTATTTATCTTTTTAATTCACCATCTCTCTAGTCATCAACATTGCTGTTGATACTTCTGTATGTTTCTGTCTCTGTACCTTTGTTATTCATGTCTCTCATATACAGTTAATTATATGCATCGCTATGATCTCATAAATTTATATTCTCACCATAACAACAAAATAAAATTCGAAATAACCATTGAATTCTATTAAAACCAATTCGGAATTTGTAGCCCTATATATTTGTATGAAGAGAAAAAAATACATTGAAAAAATTTAAAAAGACGTACAATTTACTCTGTCATCTGTCATAATTTCTACAATGAATACATCGGGGAAACCTCAAAAAATTTAAAATAAATGTTATTATATGAGCACATCGTAATAAAATGATAATTTAATAAGCCGAGATCTTTTGAGGTGCTTTGCTGCCGGATGTACTTTATCTTCATACGCAAAACTACTTTCACTTAGATTTTCCTTATATATATATATATATATATATATATATATATATATATATATATATATATATATATATATTACTTTAAACGTTATATTTCGTGGATATCCATATTTGAGTAGACGCTCCGTTTATATCTGTTGTGGTAGGATCCACCTAATTTGCATAGTGGAGTACCGACCATATAAATATGGTTGGTACCGGGAAGAGAGTGAGAGGAATCGAGAGACCCAACCAGAGACTCTGCCCGACTGCGACTCAGTCAACACACATTCCAGGAACGGTCTTCCCAGGAATATACAAAAGACTATATGTAAATATTGTGTACACTTTCTTGTTTCAATACATTTTGTTCTAAGTACATTTTGTGTTGCATTATTATTCCATGCATTAGTCAAGTTTCAACAATATCAAAAACTATTTTATCTCCTCTAAGGAAATGAATATCCGATAATTCTTTTTAAAGAATGATGGATCCATTTTAATTTAATAACTACTCTAGAATGTACAGGCTAGTAGACGAAATAAAATGTGTGTATTCACTAAAGATAATGTTTGAAGCAATAAAAATCATTATATATATATATATATATATATATATATATATATATATATATAATAAATAACGAATTATTCAAAGAATTTATTAGCAATGTTAATATGATTAATGGCGAAATCACTTCGCTAACAAGACTTAATGACACATGAACTTACTATCAATTCTTTGAATAACACGATCCTTATATCTCAATTGATGTCAGATGGAATTGATGATCTTGGGCCGTGTACTTTCGACAGTTTCAAATTGTTATCTTCAGGGCGTAATATTTCCTTTTATAGGTAAACACCAAGACGGAATAAATTTAGTGTAGACCGAAACATGTTTTTAAAACACATACAACAACAAAAATAGGTGGTTTTATTACATTAGTAAATTCAAACAAAATTCTCACTTGAATCCTTTAAACAAAAGCTGTAGCGTTGCGGCATCGCACGTACCAAAATAATCTAACCGTCAATAAATAACATATTTTTAAAAAATTCCTTCGGTCTACACTACATTTATTTCATGTTGGTTTTTACCTGTAAATGGGAATATTACGCCCTGAACATGACAATTTGAAACCGGTGTGTGTTGTAAGTTAGTTGCCATATAGAGAAAGATATTACGGTTAGTGTCTCAATTTACAGTTAAGTGGTGTGAATTTATGAAGTTTTAGCACAAATTATCGTATACAGTAGTCTAACTTCATTTAGCAGAAGGCCTAAGTTTTGGACCACTGCCATATACTGCCGTATATTTGGGAATTAACCTATACGGTAGCTATAAGCCTAACTGAAAATTTGGAACTAAAAATGTTCAGGTCGAATTGTACACAATTTACGGAATGTATTTCTGGCTTATTTTAAAGGATTTTTTTTCCTTTCGTTCGGGAATTGAAAGAGCAATAAATGGTAAAAATGCATTTAATTTTCCTTTAACTTGCAGCATAAAACATATAAAATACATCATCATCGACTTTAACGTGGCCGTATCTATAATTAATGTTATTAAAGGTTGGTGTCCTCTGTATTTTTATGAGAAGGCCTTCCATTAATTTTAAACGTTTTCCAGTGGGGGGTACGTATCGCATTCGTGTATATTGCATATTGAAGTTCATGTGATTCTACACTAGCTTAAATATGTCTGTGTTAAGCTCTGGTCGGAGAGATGTAGCGTCAGTGATCATGACATGCAGGTGGTGATTTGCCCAACATTTTTATGTTTTTTTTTTCGTTGGGGTATAACATCAGTTATGAAAACGGCCACAATGTATATATATATATATATATATATATATATATATATATATATATATATATATATAGGGATAGAGGAAATAGAGAGAGAGAGAGAGAGGGAGAGGGAGAGAGAGAAAAGAAAGAAATGTATAAACCATATACTGTTCTCAGAGAAATCTGTTTGTAAAGTATTTCCAAATGTAGACACCGCCCAGTGTTCGATCCTCGATAAAATCTAGGATTTCTAATACAGATTTTCAAGGTAAAAAGATCCTATTCAACCAGAAGACTGTTTAAACCCACTACTCATGTTCTTTCATTCTTATACGTAAGCGTGTGCACGTGTGTATGAGTGTGAATGTGTAAATATCCATGTGCGTCTGCATGTTTGTATGCCTGTGTAGGTGTTTGAAAGTGTGTCTGTATGTGTGTTCGCATTTATGTGTGTATGTTTGCGCATATATGTATGGGTCTGGACATGTGTATATATGTGTGTGCGTTTGTGAATGCGCGTATGTGTGTGTATGTGATGAGAGGAAGTCGGCATTTATAGTAATAAATTAGATCTGCCGATTTCGTCCCGAAGTCATATTTTCTTTCTACACGGATGTTATGTCAGTTCCCGGATGTTGTATATTTTTCTGAAGCCGTAACAGCAGCAGCAGTAGCAGCAGAAGAAGAAGTAGGAGAAGAAGAAGAAGATCGTGAAGAGTAATAAGATCACGAATAATAATAATAATAATAATAATAATAATAATAATAATAATAATAGGAAGATCGCAAAGAAATAGCTCACGAAGAAGATCACGAAGAAGAAGTAGAAGAGGATCATGCAGAGAGAAGGAGAAGAAGAAGATGATAATGATGGTGATGAAGAAGAAGAGGATGATGATGAAGAAGAAAAAGAAGAAAAAGAAGAGGCTGATGATGATGATGACGAAGAAGAAGAGGCTGATGATGGTGATAATGAAGAAGAAGGAGAGGGTGATGATGATGATGAAGAAGAAGAAGAAGAAGAAGAAGAAGAGGATGATGATGATGAGGAAGAAGAAGAATATGATGATGAAGAAGAAAATGGCGATGATGATGATGAAGATGAAGAAGAGGATGATGATGATGGGGAAGAAGAAGAAGAGGATGATGATGATGGGCAAGAAGAAAAAGAAGTCGATGATGATGATGAGGAAGAAGAAGAAGATGATAATGAAGAAGAAGAAGATGATGATGAAGAAGAAAAAGAAGAGGATGATGATGATGATGATGATGAAGAAGATGATGATGAAGAAGAAGAAGAGGATGATGATGATGATGATGATGATGATGATGATGATGAAGAAGATGATGATGAAAAAGAAGAAGAGGTGGATGATGATGATGATGATGAAGAAGAAGAGGATGATGATGATGATGATGATGATGAAAAAGAAGAAGAGGTGGATGATGATGATGATGAAAAAGAAGAAGAGGTGGATGATGATGATGATGATGAAGAAGAAGATGATGATGATGATGAAAAAGAAGAAGAGGAGGATGATGATGATGATGAAGAAGAAGAAGATGAAGAAGAAGAAGAAGAGGGTGATGATGAAGAAGAAGATCACGAAGAAGGAAAAGATCAAGAAGAAGATCACGAAGAAGAAAAAGAAGACGTTCACGATGATCACAAAGAAGACGAAAAAGGAGGAGCTCCCGAAGAAGAATAATATCACGAAAAGTAGCAGTTGATGATCACGAAGAAGAAGTTCATGAAAAAGAAGAATACAGCGAAGAAGAAGAAAATCACGATGAAGAAAGAGATCTCGAAGAAAAAGATTACAATGAAGTAGTAGAAGATCAGGATGAAGAAAAAGAAGGCGCAGAAGAAGAAGAGAAGGAAGAAGAAGAAAAAGGAGTGAAAAAAGAAGAAGAGGAAGAAAAAGAAAGAAAGATAAGAAATTAGAGCAGAAGAAGAAGAGAAGGAAGAAGAAGAAAAAGGAGTGAAAGAAGAAGAAGAAGAAGCAGAAGAAGAAAGAAAAGAAAGAAAGAAAGAAAGAAAAGAAATTAGAGCAGAAGAAGAAGAAGAAGAGAAGGAAGAAGAAGAAAAAGGAGTGAAAGAAGAAGAAGAAGAAGAAGAAGAAAGAAATAAAGAAAGAAAGAAAGAAAGAAAGAAAAAAAAGAAAGATAAGAAATTAGAGCAGAAGAAGAAGAGAAGGAAGAATAAGAAAAAGGAGTGAAAGAAGAAGAAGAAGAAAGAAAAGAAAGAAAGAAAGAAAGAAAAAAAGAAAGATAAGAAATTAGAGCAGAAGAAGAAGAGAAGGAAGAAGAAAAAGGAGTGAAAGAAGAAGAAGAAGAAGAGAAGAAAGAAAAGAAAGAAAAGAAAAGAAAGAAAGAAAGAAAGAACTCAAGCATTAGCAAAATTGTCTCCGGGTCACTTGTACCGGTGAAAACTTTGTTCTAATAATATTTCAGTTTATCGCCCAAATTTGATTTGTTCTTTCCGCCATGAAATCTGGCAAAAACAGGATCTTCAGGCCACGTGCATGATTCTGTGTACAAAAGAAAGTATCAGAATTGCCCGGGGGTGACCCCAGGTGGTAGTGGAGAGTGAGAGAGAAGGAAAGAAAAAAAAAAAAGAGTCAAGCTCTTGCTTTGATGCGTATATTTAAACGGCATGTGTGAGTTAGCCATTGCATATCAGTCCATGCAATTCTGAGGAAATTTACAAAAAAAAAAAAAAAATAAGAGAGTTGAGAGAGAGAGAGAGGATATATATATATATATATATATATATATATATATATAGAGAGAGAGAGAGAGAGAGAGAGAGAGAGAGATTGAGAGAGAGGAGAGGAAAGAGAGAGGAAAGGAGAGAGAGGAGGGAGAGAAAAGAAAAAGTGTGAGAGAAAGACATTGGGAGTTAGGAAGAGAGAGTGATGGATTGAAATTCTTTGGTTTTGCAGATATTGTTTGTTTGTTTTTTTAATGTCGTGTCCTTTCAAAACGCAAGGCTTGGAGAAAGCTGGAAGGATTTCTTATTTTTCTTAACTTGGAATTAACATTAACAGGAATTAATGGAGTGATTTCTTGGTTTGTTCTATGCTTTTGAATTAAGGATATTCCTTTTCCTTGACTTGTTGCCACCGAATGGTTAAGAATCCAAGATAATTTGCGAGTAAACCATAGATGGAGGTTAAAAAAAAAAGATGGATCCATAGCATTCCAGAGAGCCATAGCACGAAAATAAACGAGGGCGATTTCAACTCACATCGACGATTCCGTACATATAACAGCTACACTGAGCTAAACGGTCGAATTTCTGCAGCACGCTAGAGCTGGGTATGACGATAAACTACATCTGGCAACATGGCCTCTGATAGGAAGATTGGAGGCTTTGACGCGTATGAAATCAATTGTTTATGGTCCTCCATAAACCGGGGTGGTAGCACTTGTTAAGGACCCTGATATGGGCAAATAGTGAACCCCCAAATATTATGAAAGTACAAAAATATTTTATAAAAGACAGGATGTGTGTGTGTACGTGTTTGTGTGTGTGTGTAACGAATGCACGGCCGCAATTTTCGACTCATTTGCACCAAAATTTACATGAACATGCTCCAAGTTAGTCGAAAGGCCAAGACCGACTTTGCATTTCTCAACTCCCATCGATAGCGGAAATAATCGATTTTTTCATGCTTCTAACGCCAGTTTTCATGTAGTTTGCGGCCATTTTGTACTGGCCAGAGTGAGAGCCAATAGCTGGCTGCCACGAATAGGCAGGAAGAGTCTATTGGCCAGCGTGAGAGCCAGCAGCTGACTGACACGAATGTTAACTAGGATACTAGCATGCAAAAAAAAATCGATAGCTGCATTCGTCACAAGTGGGAAAAATTTAAATCTGCATGGCACTTTACTCCAATTGGCTCATTCGCTTGCTTAAAATCAACGTTGATTCTGATTCCGCAGAACTGGGTTGGGTGTGAAAAAGTTTTATGTTGTTAACATTCTTTTTTCATTCAGTTTTTCCAGTTACGAGTCCTTTTTTAAAGTTGATCGTTTTGTGTTCATTTTGTTTATTTTTTTTTTCGTAACAGATTTAATGTTTAGTATAGAGCTTAGAAAAAATTCGCAGTGTGAGATAGGCAAGAAGTAAGGCATGTAGCAACATCAGCACGGCTAAGGGCACTCCTTTAAAGGCAAGGAAGGGCAAAAATATTTTAAGTCAAGTGATAGCGATTGCTATATGAGTCGTACGATTTTTAAATCAACGCCGGGCCATGTTGCTAGTTTTATATATTAAAATGACAAACAGTACTTATTTATAATAAAATGATCAATAATACATTTTATAGCAAAATGACCAACAATATATTTTATCTGTAATTGCAGGCGTACAACTGCCTACAAACATTTAAATTTCAGTATTAAATAACCCTTAGTGGCAAATCTGTTTCATTCATTTTTACACTAATATCCTTGAGAAATACTTGAATCCATCTCTTCTCCCCATCTCTATGAGTTAAATAGCAAGGTAAACAGGGCTTTCTTGCCTTGTTTGGCAACCGGTTTAAGAATGAAAATTTTGAACTTCAAATCATGGATAACGCAACAGGAAACAACAACTATATTTCCCAATAAGTTATGGCAATTCACAGGTAATATATAAAAGGAATATGTGGAGAGCTACGATTGTCTATAAATTGAAGGTAAATGGCGTTAAAGATATATATGCTGCTAAACCAAACCAACATCTGTAACCCGCGGGGAAACCATTTTTGTGATCAATATTTTCATCAAATTTTAATGTTTAATAAATTAGTCCGTCGCTCCTTCCATATTTTGCAGTGGCAGTATTATACGTGACCTAGGCACCATCAGTTTTAAAGTCAGCTGGGGTAGTACTAGTTCGTCCCTGGGGAAATGGAAGAAGACACGCCTTTCCGATTACCATGTTTTCTCTGTCAGCTACCTATCGAGAAGTTATAAATACATTTTGTGATAAATTCTCACCCCAATCCACCATCGATGAGTGTAACGCGAGAAAATGAGCTTTTACTATTCGGGTCCCGTCCGGAGTTGATCAGGCGATGTGCTCGCTTCTGAACCACTGCATCTTTCCCTCATTACGTAATGACAATTTTATATCCCCGAATTTGTGACTCATGCGCTAGACAATAAGCATATCTTTAGGGCAGAGAAGAAGAAAACTGATACTATTGGTAATAGTATATTAGCTGTTTCCTTATAAGGAAATATTCGGCATTCAATGACTGATCTTTCTCCTAAAACAGTTTTACAGGAAAATAGTTTTCTCAAGTCCAGTATCTGTTACCTTCTTTTCCATTCTTGATGGGTGTTTCCTTCCTAACCTTTGGTTTGAAGTAGTGTGGAACATCAACATCTTAATTATGTCATTATTTTCTCTTCGAGTTAAAATAGATATTGCATGTAATATCCATTTTTAGCTCTTGTTGCTGTTCAAAGTCTTCAGGTGACGTGGCTTCTGTTATTTAGTAAAGTTTTTTTTTTTTTGTGATTCCGTAGCGCGAGTCCACAAATTTCGAAGAAGTGTGGTCTTCGCTAAGACCTACAGATTTCAGTCACTCAACGGGGTAACTGAAAAGAAGGAGAAAACTATATACACTCAGGGAGGGAAAATACAATATGGAGAGAAAGAGAGAGAGAGAGAGAGAGAGAGAGAGAGAGAAAGGGAGAAAGAAAAGGAGAATGAAACACGAAAAATAAGGAAATAATTGGAGAGAAAAAAATCAAGGGAAGTAGAAAAGGAGGGGAAAATTCAGAATAGTTCAGGTAAGAAAAATAAGTAGAGAGAAGGATAGCACGGGACACAGAAAGGAGGCACAGTGAGAAAAACGATAGATAGATAGATAGATAGATAGATAGATAGATAGATAGATAGATATGAACAGACTGGAATAGATAGATATGAACAGACTGGAATAGATAGATAGATAGATAGATAGATGGATGGAGGGATGGATGGATGGATGTGAACAGACATATATCAATGATTTCCAATGTGGGGCGCATCCCGCACCGGGGGGAGGGCATGGTAATATTTTGTGGGGCATGCGTAGGATGGTCACCCTTCGGCTTACTTATACCAACAGAATAAGGGTGCAATTCGAGAATGAGTTATTAACAGTGAATTGTTTTCTAGTGAACTCAAATTTCATTTTGCATTATTATTTCATGATCAAAATGATCAAAGTATATTACAGAATAAACTTTCATTCAAATATTTTATATTTCTGCCTTTCAATTCTCTATTATATGTTTTGAAACTATATATATCTAACTTTCTCTTTCATGGACGCCATGTTCTTCGGAGGCTAGTTTAGAGACCAAGCTAATGGCCTTTTATTCGTCGTTCAAATGAATTGCAGTAAAACTTTTAATATGTAAGAATTAAATATTACAGGTCGACACCACAATTTTAGAAATATCAAAGTGGAGCATGGCCCCAAATCGCTTCGTATCCACTGATACACACACACACACACACACACACACACATATATATATATATATATATATATATATATTTATTATCTATACGTTAAAATAATTATTTATTATTATACGTGATTATATAATTATTTATACGTTAAAATTAACGGACTTAGTCCATTTGACACCCCACTGCGCGTGCTGACCGCACAAAAGTGAAGACATCATAACTACCAATTACGAAAGCGCATTATCATCTGATGTTCACTTAGACATACAAGAATTTTCACAAACTTACATGCACATAGAATTATCTACGTGTCTAACTAATGAGAATTGACTCAAACATAATTAAAAATACCAGAATTTTTGTCGTCTGTTTCCTCCCAATTCTCTAACGAAGGTTTAATAACTAAAACATGTTAGACTGATATACGTTACTATATATTCTTTATTTTATCATCTCTCTCTCTTTCTCTCTGTCTGTCTGTCTGTCTGTCTGTCTCTCTCTCTCTCTCTCTATATATATATATATATATATATATATATATATATATCGAAATTTCCGATTTCTTTTTGAATTTGTAGGTCTAATGAATTGGATCGTCAATACGATTCCAATGTAATAAATTATAACCATGGGATTTGGGCACCTCGAGGTGGTGTAATCGTTAGCAGGCTTGTCTGGCTAGAACAATTACGACTGAGTAGTGAGTTCGATCCTCACTGTGTGCCCCATAATTTCGGCCTTGTGCCACATCCTAGCTACGCTTGGAAAATCACTATAACCATGGGATATTAGTGTTTGAGACTTTTATATTATATTCTTACTCTGTCCTGGATATTGAGCTCTACCTGGATTCTATCCTCTTGGAAAAAAAATATATATATATCAGATTATTTTACGAGTACAATGTAAACCTCTACTTCTTTCTGCATAATCATTTTATTGTTTACTAAATCCGTTCCTCAACTAGTATTTTCTGGTGAGAATAGTGGCTGGACACGCAGCAGGATTGAAGACAAGACCTCTTAGAGAATCATCCATCATGCACAATGCGTGTAGTCCGTCCACTATAGCTGCGTATGCAGCTAGTGCAGTGATGTCATGGCATTCTTGTGTGGAAGAAATCCACGACCGAAGTCAACGGCCAGCGTTCATGGATCCTCAGATCGAATCAACGGCTACGTGAAGCCCTCAACTTGGAGGAGATTTACCGTAGTTTGATCTGGAGAAGGATAGGTGCCGCCCGGTCTACGTGCCCAAGGGATTTGTGGAAGTTAGAGAGAAAGAGGGAATAAAATCAAAAGGACGGAGAAGAGAAAAAGAGAGATTAAAAAAGAAGGAAAGAGATAAGGCTGCAGGTAGAATGAAACAAAGAAGAAGAAATATAAGCTACCATGAGACATCGAAACGCAAATTATTGAAAATTTGAGATATAGAAAATGTATGCGAGAAGGCAATTCCAGATAGAAAGAATGAGAAATTACAGAGGGAAAGAGATTCGAAATAAAACCTAAAAGCGTATCATAATTACACTGAAAAAAAACATGGCGTATAAAGGGACAAAAATCAATGTAACATGGAATCATAGTTGTCGCATATTTTTAGAATTCCATACAAATTCTTATATTTTTCATATTGTAAATTCATGCTCTTTGTTAACTATAGATATATTCTTCAAGTGTAGCACGAATAATCCTCTAAGTTATATATACTTAGCGTTGGTTTTGTGAGTTCTCTTCTAATCAAGGACTTTAAGTGCTTTTCAAATTTTATCTTGTGGAGGCGAACAGATTTACCACAACTTCATAGGATATTGTATACGCTATTTTTAGTCATAGATTCTTTTTCAAGTCGGTGTGAATTTTAATAAGACGGCTGCCTCGAGTTGTTTCCGAAAAGTCTCATCATATGGAACATTCCAAAATACTTATTATTTTTATGATAAAAAATATCTTATAAAATAATTATGAATAACATGCTATATGTGGGTCGGTATTCAATAATAATAATGGCTGGCCGTAGCATCACGTTTAACACCGGTTCCCGTACGATCACCGAAGCTGAGCAACAATGAACCTAGTCGGTACACAGATGAGTGCGTGCTTAGGAATACCAGGTACTGTAAGCTTGGAGGTGCGGCTGGTGTAATGTCGCGGAATTGTTACGAAGCTGAGTTCTAATTCCAGTCAGGTTCGTCATATTCACTTACGCGCGGATAAAATATATGAATCCAACCTTTCTCCTCCCAGATATGGGTTAATTAGTTGAAACTTTTAACCCTGAAACTATTGTTATCTAAACTACTAATAATAATATTAGTAGTAGTATTAGATGTCGCTGTTTTCGCATACCACAGTTTGAAAGAAAATGAGATTTAAACAAGTGGTACTTTAAACTAATATATCCAATATTAATAAATATAAAAGAGAATTTGGAAATAAATTAAGTTGACATGTTTCGCATGTTCCTCAGATGAACAAGCGTTATGAGAAAAAAAAAAACTTTTTCACAAAAAAAAAAAAAAAATTACTTTAGTGAAACACAACGTGATTTACAATGAGCATCTGAACGTTACAGCTACCCATTTCAACTGTAAATTGATTAGACCTTGCTGTTAATCTAGTAGAACACTTAAATTCATAAAGTCTAGGTACCATAGAGAAAGGTTCATCAGAATAATAACCATGAAACTATTTATAGAAAAGTCACAGTAATGTTCAGATTCACCGTGGTCTCTAGCGCCAGTCTACGTACTTCGAGAGACGATGGTCCTCTCTAAAGCTGACATGATTCACTCGCTTACAAATTTTGGCGTGTGGGGGGAGTGCTATCGAAATTGAATGACATTTAGCCTGTGTTACTGACGGTTGAAATTTATAAAATATTTCTCCTCAAAAAGTTCTTCAGCAAAATAGGTTTCACATGTTTTATTGCTCTTTCCAGTATTGATGGGTGTTTCCTAGCCTAACCTTTTCTTTGAAGTGGTTTGGAACGTCACAACATCTTGATCTTGTCATTATTTTTGTCTTCGAGTTACATATGCTATCCATTTTCATCGTTGCTGCTGTTGAAAGTCCTCAAGTGATGAGGTTTCTGTTACGCTGACAAATTTCATCGTGATCGTGAAGGACCAGTCGACGTGCTTGGAAAGAGGATGGTCCTCTCTAGGATCAACATGATTCACTCGCTTGTTGCAGTTTTCTTTTGATGTGGTGGGGTACTCTCGAAACTAGGATAGCAACTAGTGCATCTGGAGGACTATTGTGAATTCAGAATAGAGGAGATAAGTAAGAACCTCTCCAGTGTCTTTACGAAGAAGTCCTCCATTTCACTGATAAAGAAAAAAGATATTAAAATTCTCAGAAATGATAGTATATATTAGATAATTTTCTTGCAGATTAAAATCAGACGAGCCAACAAGGGATACGTGTCTACAAGAGACTGTTCAGCCTCTTAATTGCTGTTGTTCTCAGATCCTTCTGACTCGGGGTGGTAGACCCTGTTGGGATCCCAGTTATGGGCAAGTAATCAACTATTAAAAAAAATCAACATTAGATTTTTATAATAAATTGACCAAGAATACATTTTGTTAGCAAATGACAGTCAATGAAACGCTAAAAAAATTAAAAAAATACATTTTTCTAGCAAAATTATGAACAATACTTTTATCATCTACAAATAGCGCCCTGGGTATGACGATAAAATACATCCCCTTCCTGGGTAAGACGATAAACTACATCCGCGTCCTGGGTATGACGATAAACTACATCCGCGTCCTGGGTAAGACTATGAACTACATCCGCGTCCTAGGTAAGACGATAAACTACACCCGCGTCCTGGGTATGACGATAAACTACATCTGCGTTTTGGGTATGACGATAAACTACATCCGCGTTCTGGGTATGACGATAAACTACATCCGACAGCAGGGCCTCTGATCCGGAGGTTTTGAGGGGTGTTGAGCCACATCTGGGTTGCTGGTTTTCCCGGGTCCAACCCAACCTGAAGTGGTGGCGACTGTTGGGGTGACAGTTGTGGGCAGGTAGTTAACCCCTAAACCGGGGTCAAAACGTGTAAAAAATATGTTTTAACACCAGCAATACATTCTTGTAAAACATTATTACCAGCAATTGATTTTTGAGGATATAATTAATACCAGCAATACATTATTACCAGCAATACATTTTTAAAAAAATTACCAGCAATACACTTTTGTAAAAAAATATTACCAGCAATAAAAAATTTGTCAGCGTTAAATAACCCATTTAGGTTGATATGCCATAAACAGACCAAACCAAATCAAACCAAACCAATCATCTAGAAATAGTGAAAACCCAAATACTATAAAAGTATAAAAGTAGATTTTTATAGTAAAAATACCAGTGGTACATATTTATATTAAAGTTACCAAAAATACATTTTTAAAGTAGAATTACCAACAATAGATTTTATAGCAAAATGGCCAACAATACATTTTATTTTATATGTAGCTGAAGCCACACAACCGTGTTCAAAATATTTAGATTTAGGCATTAAATAACCCACAGCGTTTCATATTCTGCTAAACAAAATCTATTAACCAACCGGGCAACATCAATTAACCATACAACTATCCAGTAAAGCTCATATTTAACAAGCACAGGTTTGTTAAATCTGGCAATATTTCTTCTTTTTCAGGATTACTCTGAGAGTTACTGGGGCTAGAAAAAGAGTTTCTATTTTAGAAATTTGCTTTTAACTTTTTATTTTATTTGAATTTGAAGTATATAAACTGATGTTTCTTTGTATGCCTTTTTGCCGATAACAACGATTCTATGTTTAGTAAATATAAATTATCTGCTTCACATCATTAAGGCGTAAAAAGTCAGTGTAAAGTATATAATTAGATTCACATCATGGGGTAAAATATTATCATCTCTAACTAGACAGACCCGCACACGATCAACACAGGAGACAAAACGCCAAATGCTGAGTCTGTTCCGGTTAATCTTAGGCGCCGAAACGAAGTAGAGGACGTTTAATTATTTATTTTGATTAAATTATCCGACCTCCGCCCTGTTCATCGAATTAAGATTTCTTCTTTTTCTATAGACTTTCAGGCTCTCCACAACCTTCTACACTGTGAGACCCTTAGCAATGTTTTTCCCATTGCCACGTCTCTCTCACCTTTTTTCCACCATCCATTCATACAATCTCATCAGGTGGTAGCTGGTCCATTGCCTTACCCTGTCTCTCGTGGCCTCGATCCATCAGAGTCATTTTTTTCAAACCCCCACCATTTATCCAAGAAATTAATTGTCTACATAATTTTCATTATTCGGTCTGCTATCCTCATCTTCATTGTCATATTTACAAGGCTTCGGCTGTTGTATGCTTCGACGCTCTTTAAGTGATTGGAATTTCGAACTGGACTTTTTATTTCGTCCACCGGAGTAGATTACTCTAGTTCCACGTGCCATACATCTTCCGGATGTCTCAATTTTCTCCCTGCAACTCAACTCTCATAGTATTTGTTCACCACAGCATGGAGAGTCGAGTAGTCCCACACTCTTCAGGGAATCGGAAGGACTTGAGAGCTGTGGCTCCATATTACTTAGGGTGTTTACAGGGCTTGAAAGCTGTGGCCCCATAATCCTCAGGGAGTGTAAAGGGCATGAGAGCTGCCACCCCATATTACCTAGACCGCGAAAGATGAGAGCTATGACCCTATGGGAGGATATCTATGGTATCATTCTCCTTACGGAGTTTGTAGAACTTGAGAGCAGTGGCTCCATTCTCTTCAGTGAGTCTAAAGGACATGAGAACTGTGGTTCCATATTCCTCAGGTTACCTAAAGGAATTGAGAGCTGTGACACAATACTTTTTAGGGAATCTAAAGGACTTGATAGCTCGGAGTGTCTACAATTTCGAGCGCAAATACAAAAGAGGACAAGAGTGATGGTAAAGAGTCAAAGGATATTCCCTAGCGGTCACCCATCTAGGTACTGGCTAGGCTCTGCGTTGGTTAACCAGTTTTTCAACGTGATATGGCCGTAAGCCTGAAAGAAAGAAAGAATGTGTTATGGGGCTCTCCCCTTTTTACATAAGATGGACGCGTCCAAAGTATACTTATACTGACAGAGAGAATACCTGCTGTTGAGATACATTGAGATATGTGGAGATACGTTGAGATACGTCGAGATACGTTAAGACAGATTGGGAGATACGGAGACAGACACAGGGTGTTCTCAGAGAGCTATACAAGAGTCCAGAGAGAGAGAGAGAAAGAGAGAGCGAGATATATATATTACTGCCTTACTTGCAGAGACTTGTACATATACTTTCTACTAACCCGCATTCCTGGACTACTAATCTTCACTTTAGTCTGTATTCTTACGTTTAATACATTTATTTTTCTATCTCAATTTCTGGCGTTGTTTATTGATTTGTGCAGGATTCCATCCACGGAATCCACATCAGAAAGAAAGAAAGAAAGAAAGTGTTAAATACCGTACCTATGAACACTAAGGAGTATGTCTCAATCCTCATATATACGTTGGACACTATTGTAAGTGGGGTTAATATGTTGTCCACCACTAGCAGTGGTTTACCTACTTCATGCCGCTGGCGAGTATTGTCTTTTGTTGATGTTATAAAGATTACCATTTCATTTCCAACCTCAGTTTTGGTTATTCCTCATTCAGTAACCCTTTCTAGTTTACAACAAATACCAACTGGATAAATTCCAAGAAATCTGTTTACTTGGTTTCTACGATGGATCTACAAAGCAATTTGCGAAAAGAGAAAGAATCTTAATTAATCTACTCGAACGAGTATCCTCATCTTAATTGTTATCGCCACTGCTCCTTGGCCTTCTAATTTCTGTCTAAACTTCTGAATATTTTATATTAAGTTTGGAAACAATGATTTATTTGAACTACATGGGAAACTTCATTTGGGGAATATAGTGGAATAACCCATACCTCATGCAGGGAGAAAAGCGTTGGCATAAGAAATGAACATAAGTTGATAAAAATTGAAAGGGATGCAAGACAAGTATATATCTTCTTATCAAATATATTCAACATTTAGAGCGGGAGGACTAGAAACCCTACGAGGATTTAACATTCGTCGGCACAGTTATAAACAGCTAAGATATACAGGTGATGCAATATTTATGGCATACAGTGAAAGAAAACAGCAAGAACTTCTCGAAAAGTTACTAAAGGAACGTGGGAGGAAAGGACTAACTATCAATTCTAAGAAGACAGAATATATGTTTGCCACCAAGAGGGACAGCCCAAGGTGTGAGCTAAGGATTGGAGATGTCAAAATCAAGCAAATACAGAAGTTTAAATATCTGGGAAGTGTTTTAAAAGATGATGGAAACTGCGACACTGAAATCCGAAGGCGTATTGGAATAGCAAATGATGCCTTCCAAAAGTAAACAAAATATAAAGAAACATTAAAATTCCCTTACAAACAAATAATAGTGTGCTGGAATGCTACGAAATAATGGGTCTCGTTTATGGCAGTGGATGTTGAATAGTTTACTTATAGAGGAAGGAGAGACTTGGCTCAGAAAAGATGTAACCCTCCCAGTGGCGTATAGAGGTTTAATGATGCCCGGGGTAAACTTCTTAAATGTATGCCCCTAAGACTCAAGTAGTGGGGGATATAGGGTCTAGCACTGAAAAATGTGAGAAAGGAAGATATTTTAAATATGTAAAAACAGATGAAGCATGAAATAAACACTTTATTCCAATCTTATATATAAAGTACAGTGTATGTGTGTTTGTGCGTGTGTGTTTCCAAGCAACTCCTCCTCTCCCACTGGTCCAATTTCAAATTAGCATATTCAAAAACCTAGAAAATTTAGGCGCAGGGAACAATTTTTGTTGAACTCAGATTTAGGGTTATCAGATTATGTGACGTTAAAAATGTATATTAATATAGTATACTAACCATTATCGTTGCTGTCATGGTTTAAGGGAAGTAACTCTTATTTTCCTTTTGTATACAAAATTGCAGCTATCAAAAATTTTAAGGTAGCTAAAATTTTAAGCTAGCTTAAAACTTTCCTCTCGGGCAGGATTTAAGCTGGCTCCTGCGGAGGACACTTGGTTTGGCCATCATCACAATAGCTAGGGAGGAGTAGATGCGATAGGTATCAATAAACTACGTATGAACTCATAATTTATCGCTGCAATTAAGTATTGAATTAATGTTTAAGTTAACCTTTTAAAAGTTCAATAATAATTCTTCTTCTGCCACTTAATTTTAAGGCGATTTGACGTACGTAGATCCTTATTTTTTATACAAACAATTATTTTTATCTCATGGGTGACAAAACAGAGACAATTTATAAGATAATAATATAGTGTAAAATTGGGAAAAGAGAAATAATAATTAGTTATACATTCAACATTTGAAGAGTTAGAAAAACATAATAGCTAATTAAGTAAAACCTACATCATGGAATCTATATGAATAAATGCGTAATTGGAGCTCAGTTCTCCCACGAATTCTGAGATTAACTTTACTTTGTAGTAATTTGTAGTTAACACGAGATCAAGTGTGACAAAAGGTCAGTTTAATGTGGGGAGCCCTAGCATGTACACCCGGGCTATGAACAAAAATTGTCCGAACCCCCGCAGCCGTCTGTTGCGCTGGCCTCGGTGGAAGTACCAATCCCTCTCTCTGGTGCAATGAGAGGACGCGGCATTGGGCAGGTGTTCCTCATAGCTGGGCACCTCTCAGTATAATTTTCCTCAATTGCGACTCTCTCCTTTGACGCAGCGCACTCTGTACGAAGACAGAGACACAATTGAGAGATGATAAATAAACGCGTTTCAAACTACTCGCGAGCAATTTGTATTTACTCAACCCTCCACGAAGTTAGGTTGTGACACAAGGTCGCTTTAATGTGGGGAGCCCGAGGCGCGTAGACCCGAGCTAAGAACATGTCTAGATTAGCCAATTAAAAGTCAGATCTACGCCAAATAGAAAAATAAAAAAAAATGAACGTTTTTTTTCGATTTATCGTAGAGTTGACTTTCAATTGGTTAATCTAGACATATTCACATGATTTTTTTTTAACTTATGCACCCCCTCTTAACTTCCGAAAAGAGGTAACGATTTGTTTTTAAATTTCCCTTATGAATGATTTTTATCACCATTATAGTCTTGAAAAATGAAAACATTTGTGTAGCGATGTAAAATGTCTTTTTTATTATAATCTCTTATAATATATATATATATATATATATATATATATGAAAATATTGTAGAAAATAGGAAAGAAACTGGTTTGGTAAATAATCCAAAGTTCCTTAGTATTTTTGTAATTATTTAAAAAAAATAGTGCTCGATACGAAAGTAGAGCATAAATATAATTATTTATTTAAAAATATGATTCCAACACGCTACACAAGAGAAATAAGTCATTCCCAAAAAATTTCGCTTGAAGATGGAACAGAGCCTACTTTAACTCAAGTTAATTCAAATATTATTTTGAAGTTTTCGGCTCTTGTTTTGAAACATGAGACCTCTTATGTAGCGTGTTGGAATCATATTTTTAAATAAATAATTATATATATATATATATATATATATATATATATATATATATATATATATATATTATGCACTGTTACATTAGAACATGTACATAACCATTACAAAACTGTACATCATTTTCCAACGCTAAATTTTTTTTAACGTTTCACCAGATGGGAAATCCGGATGCTACTAAAATATTTTATTCCGAAATAAAATATTTTAGTAGCATCGTTATGTAACACCTGATGAAACGGTAAATAAAATTTAACGGTGAAGCATGATGTACATATTTATAGTGGGTATGTACATGTTCTAGTTTAACTGTATAATAAATAAATAATTTTATCCTCTACTTTTGTATTGAGCCCTAGTTTAAATTAATGTTTTGAACGCTGAAATCTGAAATGGATATATATATATATATATATATATATATATATATATATATATATATATATATATATATATATAAAATTAAGTTATGTAGAACTTGGTAATCCGTATGGGTAATCCCAAGGAGGGTGAAATCCTGCGAGCTCAATGTAAATCCAGAGCTAATACTTAAAAGGAAAACAGACCACTTTAAGGTACTATTACAATAATTTATTTCACCAGATCCCTTTTAAATGTCGCCGGATCATCAGATAGCTATCAGTGCTATCTGATGATCCAGCGTCCTTAAAGTGGTCTGTTTTCCTTTTATATATATATATAGATATATATTGAGAGAGAGAGAGAGAGAGAGAGAGAGAGAGAGAGAGAGGGAGGGAGGGAGAAAGACGGTATTTTTTGTCGTACGGATATAAGTGCTGTTTAGTGGCTATTGTTGCAGAAGTAAACAAGAATTTTTGCATCAATTTATCCAATGGAACCTAAGTTATGGGAAAAGATCCAGATGTACACTTTCTAGAACCTTCATCAATCAACCTTCAGACAATAATTGAAGGAGAAATACTAGTTTTTAAGGCTTACGAACTTTTGCAGGTTACTTAAAGTAAGAAAATATGTTTAGGTTGTAAGACTTATAAGGATATTTTTGGAGACAATAAAGTTTTTCTGATACAAATCCTACTAATTAACCTGTTGCAGAATTTATGCTAAGTAAGAAGTGTCAGAAGGTGAAATTGTGTGAAGGCCTAAAATGTGCGTCTACATTATGCATTGATCCGAAACAAATAAATTAAACGAACATTTGAAGACAATACAACTTGAAGAAATCAAGGGGAAAAACAACGTAATTATAGATTTCAACAATAACATGAATTTATATATATATATATATGACATACACAAAGTGATGATAGGTTGCTTGTTAAATGTGGCAAGTGAGATAAGATTGCAAAGAGTGTCCATGCAGAGATTTCGTGAATGAATGTTGATGGTTTAAGTTTGTTTAAAACAGCTTGATTTCTCCAAGTAAAAATGTCAGTTGTGCGAGTTCAAATAATAGTGTGTATGTCTGTGACAATTGTAAGTGTTGATTCAAGTTAGGAAGAGTTGTGTGCCTTTGACTGATATGCTAAAATTGATTAAATGTACAATTACTATTTTGTAGTGATAATGTCACTATTTTAGTAAATTGTAAGTTAAGTTTCTTCATGCTGCAGTAGTAGTGCGAGTTGTGTTGAGTTGATGAGAGGCTGGTAGTGTTATTGAGTCAGTGTGTCTGCTGGCGTCTCTCGAAACTCTGTGTCTGACTGACTTGAATTAAGTCGAGCGATTCTTTTTATAGATGTTTGGGTTTTGAAATAGGCTCCAGACAGTTGTCCGGGAAAAAAAGAATTTGTTTCAGCTTGCTACATTTTTGAGTCCTTTTAACCAAATGAGAAGTTTAGTTTGGAAAATTGAAGTGATGATTGGTTAAAGTTTAATTTGGGAAGAGTGCATCTTCCCGTAAGGGGTGACAGGCAAGTATGGAGGATTCCATAAACCCATAACTAGAGGGACCTGAGGTGGATTCGTACATTTCCCAAAAATATTTACGCGTCAGTTATTATAACGTACCCGACTGGAATTGGAACTCGGCTCCCCAACATCCAATTCTGTGTCATTATCCAAGCCACCACCGGCATATACAAGCTTACAGCACCTTGTTTTCGCCGGCTCTCACCCATCTAAGTACTGACCAGTCTTGATGTTGCTTACCATTGGTGCTCGAAAGTAAGTCCAAGTAAATGAGAACGAAAATACTGCGCAGATGTATGGAGAGCAGAAATAATTGGAAAGAATTAATTGGAAGTGTTAATTTGAGGACGATATTATAAAAAAAAAATTATTATATTCACAGAGCAAGTTGATCTGACGGGGGAAAGTTACTGGTACAACAAAGAAGCCGTTCCGAAAATGTTTCTGATGTTTACCTATTTGGCCAGATTTTGAGAAGTGGATCATTATCAGGAAGTTTCTGCAACCCCCACGTAACGTAAATAAACAGTCGTGTTTTGAATTTTACATTGATTTTAAACCATTGATATTTATTGTTGTTGGAAATTACTGTAATTGGCAATTTCGTAACTACGGCAACCACATTTAGTTGGTAATAATGTTTACGAGAAATGCCGACAGCAACGGCAGAAAAATAAAAAAAATACTAAAAGATTGTTAGGTACACACTTACTTGCCCTTATCTATCTATCTATCTATCTATCTATCTATCTATCTATATATCTATCTATCTATCTGTTGTTTTCTGTTCATATCTATCTATCTATCTATCTATCTATCTATCTGTTGTTTTCTGTTCATATCTATCTATCTATCTATCTATCTATCTATCTATCTATCTGTTGTTTTCTGTTCATATCTATCTATCTATCTATCTATCTATCTGTTGTTTTCTGTTCATATCTATCTATCTATCTATCTATCTATCTATCTGTTGTTTTCTGTTCATATCTATCTATCTATCTATCTATCTGTTGTTTTCTGTTCATATCTATCTATCTATCTATCTATCTATCTATCTGTTGTTTTCTGTTCATATCTATCTATCTATCTATCTATCTATCTATCTGTTGTTTTCTGTTCATATCTATCTATCTATCTATCTATCTATCTGTTGTTTTCTGTTCATATCTATCTATCTATCTATCTATCTATCTATCTATCTATCTGTTGTTTTCTGTTCATATCTATCTATCTATCTATCTATCTGTTGTTTTCTGTTCATATCTATCTATCTATCTATCTATCTATCTATCTATCTGTTGTTTTCTGTTCATATCTATCTATCTATCTATCTATCTATCTATCTGTTGTTTTCTGTTCATATCTATCTATCTATCTATCTATCTATCTATCTGTTGTTTTCTGTTCATATCTATCTATCTATCTATCTATCTATCTGTTGTTTTCTGTTCATATCTATCTATCTATCTATCTATCTGTTGTTTTCTGTTCATATCTATCTATCTATCTATCTATCTATCTGTTGTTTTCTGTTCATATCTATCTATCTATCTATCTATCTATCTATCTATCTGTCTGTTGTTTTCTGTTCATATCTATCTATCTATCTATCTATCTATCTGTTGTTTTCTGTTCATATCTATCTATCTATCTATCTATCTATCTATCTATCTGTTGTTTTCTGTTCATATCTATCTATCTATCTATCTATCTATCTATCTATCTGTTGTTTTCTGTTCATATCTATCTATCTATCTATCTATCTATCTATCTGTTGTTTTCTGTTCATATCTATCTATCTATCTATCTATCTATCTGTTGTTTTCTGTTCATATCTATCTATCTATCTATCTATCTATCTGTTGTTTTCTGTTCATATCTATCTATCTATCTATCTATCTATCTGTTGTTTTCTGTTCATATCTATCTATCTATCTATCTATCTATCTATCTATCTATCTGTTGTTTTCTGTTCATATCTATCTATCTATCTATCTATCTATCTATCTATCTATCTGTTGTTTTCTGTTCATATCTATCTATCTATCTATCTATCTATCTGTTGTTTTCTGTTCATATCTATCTATCTATCTATCTATCTATCTATCTATCTATCTGTTGTTTTCTGTTCATATCTATCTATCTATCTATCTATCTATCTGTTGTTTTCTGTTCATATCTATCTATCTATCTATCTATCTATCTATCTATCTGTTGTTTTCTGTTCATATCTATCTATCTATCTATCTATCTGTTGTTTTCTGTTCATATCTATCTATCTATCTATCTATCTATCTGTTGTTTTCTGTTCATATCTATCTATCTATCTATCTATCTATCTATCTGTTGTTTTCTGTTCATATCTATCTATCTATCTATCTATCTATCTATCTATCTGTTGTTTTCTGTTCATATCTATCTATCTATCTATCTATCTATCTGTTGTTTTCTGTTCATATCTATCTATCTATCTATCTATCTGTTGTTTTCTGTTCATATCTATCTATCTATCTATCTATGGTCTTAATATATATCTTTATTCATCTAAATTAATATCTTAGTCTAAACCAGTCTATCGATGGACATAGACATACTATGCATCTGTGAATCGAATTCTATTAATACCTATCTCTATCTAAATATATACGTTAATTATCTATCTATCTAAATTCTCTATCTCCCTCTCTCTCTCTCTTTCTCTCTCTCTCTTTCTCTCTCTCTCTCTTTCTCTCTCCATATATATATATATATATATATATATATATATATATATATGGTCTTAATATATATCTTTATTCATCTAAATTAATATCTATCTTAGTCTAAACCAATCTGTTTCCATCGATCGACAAAGATATACTATGTATCTATGAGTCTATTATCTATATCTATCTCAATCTAAATATGTGTTCATTATCTATCTTTATCTTTCTCATTATCTCTCTCTATCTCTCTCTCTCTATTTATTATGAAATTCATTATTTGAAATAATTTATCTGGAAGTCAAACCCTTGATTGTTTTATATTTTTTTTTCAATAGGAGTAGATAGACTTTCTTATCGTCCAGTCCATATTTCTCCCCCTTCTCTTGAACAGGAGTAGAGGTTAATCCTTTGTTGCCTGTTTAGGAAGGGGTTTCCGATTCCTTTCTTTTTCTCAAGACTTAATAGTGGCGTTGTCATGAATTTTTTTGTCATATGTGTGGATAGTGGTAATGTCTCTTCATACTGAGGGTACCAGGTTGACAGTTTTCTCGTTGCTATTCCCGATTGGTAGTTAGGAGTCTGAACTCTTGCGTAGCGTCTTAAGAGGCTGCACTGATCAACAGTTGCATAATATCGGGGTTCTTGCAGTGCCATATCGGGCATGGAAGGATGTCCCTGCGAGCACCTCCGGTGAGCAACCCCAAGGCCACAATATGTTGCAGTCTGCGCCAGTTCCGTTCCAGCACATGTTACATTAGACGACCGACTGCTATTACTACCTCAAGCCTTTCCTTATCATATTAACACCTCATGACTATTATATTAGGTTGGTGCAAAAATAATTACGTAATAATTTCGTTTTTTGACGTATTTTTTAACGTCAAAAAACGTCATTATTTTTGCACCAACCTAATATAATCAACCAAAGGTATAAACCTAAACGAGGTCAACAACCCCCACCTAAACCCCTCAACATTTCTTTCTCCAACATTCGTGGTATTCGTACTAACGTTTGCAGTGTAGAATGGTTTCTCTTCAAAACGTCTCCAGACATCCTAGCTGTCTGCGAAACTGACCTTAACTCTTCCACCCACCAGTCTTATTCCTGGATTCCTGGCTACCTTCATATCCTTAGGAAGGACTCTAATGTCCACATGCATGGCCTGGGAGTTTATGTCCGTGAACATCTCCCGTTGGCTAGGGAGCTCTCTCTTCAATCTCCAGATCATTCTTACATGTGTCTCCGTCACTCTCTACTTAACTCAGTCAGTTATCTCTTGTTTCTCTACTGTTGTCCTTATTTATTCAATAATATAGACAAGGTCATCTCCTTACATCCGTTTGCAAATACATTTGTGTTTGGTGACTTTAATGCCCACCATGCCAGGTGTCATAAACACTCCGTCACTGCCCTCGTTGCCATCCAAACCCTGAACTTTTCAATCACGCAATCTCTCACAGTAACCCTGATGGACACGCTTTTTTTTTTACCTCTATCACCACCACTTAATTGCTGGTGTTTAAGGGCCACTCTGACTCGAGGAGGTAACACCTGTCATGGTCCCAGATATGGGGCAATTGTTTACCCCACAAAAGAGTAAAAACACAATGAAAGTATAAAAATAGGGTTTAATAACAGCAATACTTTTTGGAAAAATTTTTACCAGCAATACATTTTTGAAGAAAACATATTACTACAAAGACATTATTACCAGCAGTACATTTAAAAAAAAAAAATTACCAGCAGTACATTTGAAAAAGATTACCAGCAGTAAATTTAAAAAAATTTTTACCAGCAATACAAAAAAAAAAACAAAAACACAATTTCCAGCAACAAAAAACTTGCCGGCATTAAATATCTCATTGGGATTGATATGCCGTAAAAGAAAATGAATTAAACCAAAGAGTACATATTCTATTCATACGAACCTATCGTAAAAATTATATTGCCATTAAATGACCCACTGAAGTTGATATCTCGTAAACGAAGCCAAGCCAAACCAAACCAAAACCAATCAAACCAAACCATAGGTCATATGACACCTAGGTCAGCCAATTCATTCCTCTTCTCACACATTTGTCTGGCTTACGCCATAAGTAAAAAAAAAAACTCAAATCAGAAACAAGCAAAAAATGCCAAAATACCTCTCTGTGTATCAAGGAAGATATTTAGTTAATCAAGAACATTTAATTTGGTATTTATTCGATTATTGACTTAGCAATAATGTTTTAAATAACGGATAAAATACGTTTTTTTCTAATATTTACCTAATACGAGCCACTCAAAGTAGCAGTTTATGGAATGATGTTCTATGAACGTAAGAAGAGGCATTAAGTTTATGAGATTATGTAGGAGAGACAGCGGTTAAACTAAGACTTGGAGAGTTTAAGGTTGTAATGATCAGGAAAGCATCCTCTCGGCAGTCTGTTCCACAAAATAGCAGTCGTTGAGAAGAAGCTGTCTGAGAGGAACTTCCTTCTTAGCAATCGAATACGAAGCCTGTGTACGTGGCATGTTGGGTCTTAGCTCCGACGGTCATGTCTAGTCGGGCTAAGGAACATAGATCGTCAGAACATTTGCTATGGCAATAGCGATAGACTAGCAAGAGTCTTGCGACGTGTCGTATGTGGGTAAGTGGTTGTAGGGCTGAAAACAAATCATCATGTGGAAACTGTGAAAGTTCTTCGGAGATTGATGCAATAGGTTTAATTTCAGCTAGATTTCACTTCCAGTGAAAGAGATAAAAAAACACATTTGCCCAACCTGACTTGTTTCAATCTAATTAACTTGCTTTTAATTCGAAAATATAATTAACAATTGCCTTTTCGTCGTTCAACTCGAGCCACTTTGAAATTTGGTAGGCGCCAATTTATCAGGAGAAAAAATAGAAATAAAATATGAACAATTACAGTACGTTTAATTTGATCTCGTCTTACAGAACAGCAGTCAGTGTAATCGCTGAAAATATCAATGGTTTAATGCAATGTCAGTTGTCCTTCTCTCTGATTAAATATATCAGATTTAATTTCCTATTCAGATGTCCCAAAATTACGTTCTATTTTTTGGCATTCGTTGATCTTCTTCTTTTTCTTCTTTATATATATATATATATATATATATATATATATATATATATATATATATATATATCGTGTCCCTTCACGACGTGGTAGACAGTGGTTCTTCAAATCTGCCTGTACTTTTTAGCTTTTAGCAAGTTTTGTATTTTTTCTTCCTCTACATCTCCTTCTTCTTCTTCTTCTTCTTCTTCTTCTTCTTCTTCTTCTTCTTCTTCTTCTTCTTCTTCGCTCTCCACCTCTTTTTTTATCATCTTCTCACTCTCTCTTCATATATATATATATATATATATATATATATATATATATATA
Source organism: Acanthosepion lycidas (assembly GCA_963932145.1). Classification (NCBI taxonomy): domain Eukaryota; kingdom Metazoa; phylum Mollusca; class Cephalopoda; order Sepiida; family Sepiidae; genus Acanthosepion; species Acanthosepion lycidas. The sequence goes on along the minus strand of OZ010592.1, from coordinate 27,306,583 downwards.
TATCTATACCGTGTCAAATATGCCTGTCTTTTTAGCACTTAGAAAGTTTAGTCTTTTCTTCTTACTCTTCCTCCTCCTCTTCTTCTTCTTCTTCTTCTTCTTCTTCTATCTATCTATCTATCTATATATATATATATATATATATATATATATATATATATATATATATATAAATATATATATATATATATATCGTGTCCCTTCACGACATGGTAGATAGTGATTCTTCACATTTGCCTGTCCTTTTTAGCTTTTAGTAAGTTTGTCTTTTTTTCTTCCCCTTCATCTCCTCCCAAAAAACGACATTGTTTTTGCACCAACCTAATATATATATATATATATATATATATATATATACCGTGTCTCTTCACGACATGGTCGATCATGGTTTTTCATATATTCCTGTCTTTTTAGCACTTAGCAAGTTTAGTCTTTTCTTCTTCCTCTTCTTGTTCTTCTTCTCCTTCCTCTTCTTCTTCGCTTCCTCCTCCTCTTTCTTCTTCTTCTTCTTCTTCTTCTTCTTCTTCTTCTTCTATAAGCACAAATATGTATATATATATCGCGTCCCTTGACGACCTTGCCGATTATGGTTCTTCACATCTGCCTGTCCTTTTTATCTCTTAGCAAGTTTTGCCTCTTCTTCTTCTTTTGCTTCTCTCTGTCTGTCTGTCTGTCTCGCTCTCTCTCTCTTTCTCTCTCTCTCTCTCTCTCTCTCTCTCTATATATATATATATATATATATATATATATATATAACGTGTCCCTTCACGAAGTGGTCGATCCTGGTCCTCCACATCTGCCTGTCCTTTTTAACACTTGAAAAGTTTTGTCTTTTCCTTATATTTCCCGATCCCTTTCATCTATCATTTACGCAAGCTCGTTAGAGAATAGACGCGTTGCATTCCTATGTCCCTCTTCGCTTTTCCTATCTCATGTGAGTGTCAAAGATTCTCCAAGCGCTTTTTGGTCATTATGTGTCCCAGAAATGTCAACTCTATTTTTCGGAATATAATTATAAGCTTCTTTCTGTTACCATTTCGCAGAATTTCCTCGTTAATCATGTGTTCAGTCGATGGTATTCTCAGCATCCTTCTGTAGAAACAACTTTCTGTTGCATCAAATTTCTTCTTTATCAATGTGAAGATTGTCCAAAATTCACTTTCAAAGAGGACTGGTATTGCATGACAGTGTCGTACGAATTTTTGTTTTTAACGAAAATTTCGGGTTTCTTAATACTTTCATTAACTTCTGAAAGGCAACTTTCCCTATGTGAATGATTCTCCGTTTTTTGTTTTTTTTAAATAATTTAATTCAGAACGATCGCTTTTGATTTGGAAAGCTATGTGTTATATATTCATGTTTAACTTTCAAAGTTGATAAAGAAATCCCTTTCACATTTTCCATTTGGATCATTTTAACTGCAACTTTTTTTTAAATATTTGCGGAGAAATAATCATTAGTATTTTTTATATTCTAAATCTTTTTTTATTTTTATTTTTTATATTCTAATTCTTATATTCTTCTCTTCCCAGTTTATATCACTAAAACCATTAGTTAGTTTTTTTAGTTTTTCCTTTCGCTTGTGATGTTACGCATCGCGGGCAGAGACAGACGTCTGCCGGCGGCAAGGTGAGTGGCCTGAAAGAGAGATTTCTCGCGGGCTCTGAGAGAGTCTGCCACAGAGTCGCGCCAGCGTCTTCATGGTCTGCCTCTCGCTCTCCAGCCAGAGTACCTGAGTGTGTATGCTCGTAGGACTGGTTGGTTTATAGGCATACGAGTGAGATGTCCAAACCACTTAATCCTCTGTCGTTCGATGTGTTGTATGATTGGTATTTCTCCTACCATATCTCTTATTGATTCATTCCTGATCTTGTCTCCTCTGGTCTTGTTAACTGCTGAGAAAAGCAGTGAACACGAGCAGGCGAGAAAAGATCATTATTTTCTCAAAAACAAATTCTAATAATCTACAAATGGTCAATAAATCATAGAAAACGGGGAAATCAATCAGGGTTGCGTATTGGTCATTTGCGTATCTGACAATTGCGTATCTGACATTTACGTATCTGACATTTGCATATCTGACAATTACGTATTTGACATTTGCGTATATGACAATTGCGTATCTGACAGTTGCAATGTTAGACATTGCGTATCTGACATTTGCGTATCTGACATTTGTGTATCTGAGAGTTGCGTATTGGATATTTGCGTATTGGACATTTGCGTATCTGACAATTGCGTATCTGACATTTCCGTATCTGACAATTGCGTATCTGACAACTGCGTACCAGACAATTGTATACCTGGACATTTGCGTCCTTAGACAAATGCATCCCGGAATAATTCCATACCTATGATAATTTTTTGAAGTTACCATTTTTTCTTTTCTTAAGAGTTGCTAATTGCAAACCAACTTTTAATTATTCTAATCAAGCACAAATGCAGTCCACATAAACTTTGAAAGAAAAAAAAGAAATTTTTTTAAAGATTTGTTTAATATAGAAATTTTCACGCCAATACCTTTAATTACTCTAAAAAACAGTGGAACGGTAGTTTCCATAAATAAAAAAAGAAGAGAGAAAAATTCATTTTTTAAAACGAGCGAAATTTAAGTCAGTAGTTTCAGTTCACTTCAGAAGTGTAAACCACAAACAACTAATAGATTCTGGGTTTGTATAGATTATATTTTGATTTGATATACTGCAATGGAAGTTATCCATCTATTATTTAGATATCGGTGTTTTAATACGCCTTAAATTGTCCGTCTTATCTTTTACATACACTAGAATTAGTCGCTTACTAACTGCATCCCACATTACAATGTTACCAGATTTACTTAGAAAAAAAGTAATTTGTCAAACAAAATGCATCTGTTATATATTGATTCATTCGGACCAGTATCTTCGGATTTGTTTTTTCTTCTTTTGCATCAGGTTTCGTTCGGTGCACTCGCTCATTGCGCACGGGTATCTGTCGTAGCTTTTCTTATATTGAACATAATCTATCATTTATATTGTGGCGTGTAGACCAACAAGTCCGGTTTATCCGATGGAGCAACGTGAATGAGTTAATTCGTGGTGGTTGCTTTGCTGTTCAACCATAAGTTACGTTTAAAGAGATCACAAACGCTTGTTCTTTACACAGGTTTTCGATAAATATAGTCCGTATCTTTCTTCGAAATTCCTTACAATCAGTATCATACGACAGAAATGGGACTAATTCGACACTGGATACATGGCATGGCGAGTCTTTACTGTAAATATTTCTGTATATATTTCGTTGAAAAAGACCGACAAGGTAGTTTTGTTGGGTTTTGTATTAAGTTTTTGTTGTGTGTGTAAAAGTCTGTGGACAAACAGTTGAGTACTGGATATTTGTGCCCGGACAGTTGAGTATTGAACATTTGCGCCCGGACAACTGCGTACTGGACATTTGCACCCGGACAATAGTGTACTGGACAATTGCACACGGACAATTGCGTAATGGACATTTGCACCCGGACAATTGCGTACTAGACGTTTGCGTCCGGACAATAGCGTACTGTACATTTGCGCCCGGATGAAAGTATACTGGACATTTGCCACCGGACAATCGCGTACTGGATATTTGCACCCGGGCAATTGCGTACTGGACATTTGCGCCCGGCCAATAGCGTACTGGACATTTGCGCCAGGACAATAGCGTACTGGACCTTTGCACCCGGACAATAGCGTACTGGGCATTTGCGCCCAGACAATAGCGTACTGGACATTTGTACCCGGGCAATTGCTTACTGGACATTTGCGCCCGGACTATTGCGTACCAGACAATTGCATCCATGGACATTTGCATCCCCAGACATATACGTCCCTGGATACTTGTATATCTCTGATAATTTTTTGAAATTGCGATTTTTTTAAAAATTTCTATATTAAACAATAATATAGAAATTTTTACGCAAGTACCTTTAATTGCTCTAAAGCAAAATGCGGAAAGGTAATCACCGTTAATAAAAAAAGAGAAAGAAGTTTATTTTTTAAAGCGAGGGAAAATTAAGCTAGCTTTTTCAATTCACTCCAGAAGTGTAAACCACAAACATCTAATAGATTCTGGATTTTATAGATTATATCTTTATTTAGAGCCCATGGCTAAGTTCCGAAATTCAATCACTGGCGAAAAAAATATTTGTGGACGAGGAAAATTACAACTACCATTATTATAAGAAAAACGCCGATTAAACAAAAAAAAAAACAAAAAATGGCGATGTGCAGCGATTTTGCAACACTGATAATCTGTCATTGCATTTTAAACAAAAATAAAATTTAATTTGTTTTTATTTCTTTTATTCCTTTTAAAAAATTATTATTACTAACTATGCTTTATTCAGAATTGTGGTAATTGCCTTTAAAAGTTTCGAAAAATTATCAGAGTTACGCCATTATCCATGGGCACGATTGTCTAGGAACATTTTGTAATGTCAACGAATAATCGTTGTCACTTTCGTAATGCTCGTTGTAGTAGAGACTTTGTAATCGCAGATACAACTATAATAACGCCGTTGAACAATACTGGTGTCAGACGCCTTAGAATAACACTCGCACTAATAGTACTTGCGCGATAATACTCGCTCCTAGTGTAACCCTTATAGTGATCTGAATAGAGAAATAGTATAGTGAATAGAGTAGAGAATAGCGGTCCGTAAAGTAATAGAGGATAGTAAAGAAATCGGGATCATTTAGACGTCACACGACTTCCTGCGTATATGCATTTTCTCTATCGTCACGTGGTCTACTTAATTCAATAATGAGATCGCCTGTGTTTGGCGACTTATGTTCAAACTCAAATATCGACAGCGACACTTTATTTCCTATATAACAGGACGCAATTGTCCAGAGATACAGTTGCCTGGTACGCAATTATTCGGGACACAAACGTCTCGTACGCAAATGTCCTAGACCCATCACTCAATTCTTTGGAACTCTGGCAGGATTCCAGGTGTTCAAAGGAATGATATAAGCCAAGTGATAAACAGCATACGGAAGAACTTCATCAAAGATACCGCCCGTAACGTTGCCCTTCATAATGCTGCTGATAGATGTTTTTACTTCCTTCAAGGTAGAAGGATAATTTCTGTACTATACGATGAGTTTTTGCTGGAGGTGGTTAAGAGCAGATAGTTGCACGGGACTATACCTGTTGAGCAAATTCGAAAAGTGATCTTTCGAATTCTTGCTAGTAAGGAACTTCGTACCATCTTTTCATCTGAAAGCTTGTACAACCGCTCTTCATGAAGTTGTAAGCTAGAATGTAGAAGCCAAAGCACAGAATTTCACCATCCAAGACAACATCCTTGATAATGGCTAGAGAAGTAGTCGAAAGCGCTCGGAACAATTAAAACTATGAACAATTTTTATATTCTTTAACCCCTGAAAAACTGAAAAGTGTTAGAATGCTGGAAAAACTCAATTTATATGCGGAAAGACGTTCTCCCTCATCCATAATAGTTCTTTAATTTATTCATTTAAATGTAGTTGTGGCTCAGATTACATAGGGAGAACGAATCAAAGGCTTGATGTCAGAATAAAAGAAAAAACATTCCAACGAAAATCCGTAATCTTAAATAAATTCCTTCAGACATTCTGACCAATACGTATGGGTCTTCCAACGCAGAGTACCTAATAAATAGCCATAATTGTGCTACTAATTTCAGTGTGGACTCTTTTACAATTCAGAGCAAGTCCCCCCATCTCGAATTACCACTTAAAAGTGTTGGGGGCCATTTATATTTTATCGTTGAAGCCCTCTCTGTGTAAACAGAAAGACTTCATACTGGGCCTCTAACTAATTTCCATCTCAGCAATATTTTTTCCTCTAATACATATTGTTCATCTCTTTTTGGTGATAATTCTATTTAATTTCTTAACCTCGATTTAGATCTGTTGATTTTGGCTTCTTTTCATGGCGGTCATAAAATTTTGTATCTCAAACCATATATATATATATATATATATATATATATATATATCTAAAGAAATAATCATATATAGAATCAGTCAGCAATATTAATACGATTCATGGCGAAATCCCTTCGCTAGTAGAACATAATGTATGCATTAAAATACTGTTAATCCATTGAATGATGTGATCCTCATCTCTAAAAATGTTGTCAGATGTTTCTAGTTTATATTTTTTTAAGTTAAGCAAGTACTTTCGAAGAATCATTCCTCAGGCTGTAAAAGTTATAGTTATATATATATATATATATATATATATATATATATATATATATATATATATATATATATATGCGTTTGTGTGTGTCCGCTTACAGTGTGATACCGGAATTGATTAAGTAAAACCATCGCGCTTTCTGGGCGAAATTTTTTATTTGAAAGCTGACAAGCGATAGATTTTGTCGGGAATGTAATCAAAGAGCGTCTGCAGAAATGGATGCGAGCGAACATTAAATAACACTGCGAAACTTTAGCATGACTGTTGGCACCTGTCATTGCCATGCGAGGCGAAGTTTTCAAAATTGGTCTCTTAGACGCCAGTTTGCATTCACGAAGCAATGACAATAGGCCGAGCGAGAATGGATTGTCTCCAGAGTTGATAAAAGAAAGCCAGTTTTGGTTTGATGAAACTGACAATGAACGACATTTCGAATGTGGTGGTTGATTGAAATTTGGGACTGGTCAGCCAAGGGAGAAATGTGGTTCGATTTCGGTGTTTCCGCTTGATCCACAGTGCAAATAAGACTTCGCTCACTCTGACATGAAGACCTTGTACTTTTCCCGTCGCAATTTGCTGAAGAAAGGGCGGAGAGTCAGTGAAAGAGAAGAAAATAATAGAAAAGAGGAAGAAGAAAACATTCGTAACTGCATTAAAATATTTTATCACTCTTTTCACTATTTGAGTATCTATCTATCCATCTATCTATCACAGTCTCTTCATTATCTATCTCGGGTTCTTCATTATCTATCTATCTATCTATCTATCTATCTATCTATCTATCTATCTATCTATCTGTCTATCTATCACAGCATATATATATATATGTATGTATGTATGTATATTCACAGTATATTAAGCACTATTAATTAATAAAATGACAATATTACCAATCTACTTCTCTTTTCTATCAGTATATTCCTTTTATATACATATACACACACACACACACACACATATATATATATATATATATATATATATATATGTATTTACATATATATATGTATATATATATATATTCCATACACTTCAGTATCTATCTCTCTCTCTCTATCTATCTATCTATCTATCTATCTATCTATCTATTTATCTATCTATCAACTCAGCCTGAGGAACAACAGAGTATATATATATATATATATATATATATATATATATATATATATATATATATATATATATATACTGTGATATATATATATACTGTGATATATATATATACTGTAAGATATTTATATATATACATATTCGCACACAACCCAGTTCTGCGGAATCAGAATCAACGTTGAGTTTAAGCAAGCGAATGAGCCAATTGGAGTAAAGTGCCATGCAGATTTAAATGTTTCCCACCTGTGACGAATGCAGCTATCGATTTTTTTTTTGCATGCATTCATGCTAGTTATCATTCGTGTCAGTCAGCTGTTGGCTCTCACGCTGGCCAATAGAATCTTCCTGCCTATTCGTGGCAGCCAGCTATAGGCTCTCACTCTGACCAACATAAAATGGCCGCAAACTACATGAAATCGGTCTTGGTCTTCCCCCTAGCTTGGAGCATGTGCATGTAAATTTTGTTGCAAATCCGTCGAAAATTGGTACTTTCTATTTATTAAAATGACAATGTTACCAATCTACTTCTCTTTTCTATCTATCTATCTATCTATCTATCTATCTATCTATCTATCTATCTATCTATAACAGTAAATTCTAACAGTCTACACACACACACATATATATATATTTATTAATATATTAGGTTGGTGCAAAAATAATTTCGTTTTCTAACATATGTTACTATGTGAGAAAACGAAATTATTTTTGCACCAACCTAATATATATATATATTTAAATATATATATATATATATATATATATATATATATATATATATATATATATATATATATATATATATATATATCCCATACTCTTCAGTATCTATGTATCTATCTATCTATCAACTCAGTCTGGGGAACATCGTTGTCTCGTAATGATTAATGATTATTATTATACTTATTAATACTAAAAAACGAAATCAACCCCACACAAAATTCTTCATTAAATAATCCAACCATGACAGGTCATAAAACAAATCAACCTAACTTTACATTTCAAAAATAGACAGGACTTAACAAAAGATGCCATCATTTTCCTGATGGATAGATATTAATACAATTGCGAAAACATATTTAAATACTCAAAAGAAAAAGTAACCTTGGCATCTGTTTTGGTTTGTACGTCTCATCCGATTGCCCGTCATTGCTGTTGTGTGAGTTCACTGATACTTCAAAGATAATTTGTCCCATGTTGTGTTGATTTGTCATAAAATTAACCAATTTTTCCCCTTGAAGATAACTTCCGATAAATGGTAAAGATCTCACAAAATATGACAGATTTAACCTCGTATTAATATACGATTCTGACGGATGTAAAGTGAGAATCAGTTTTCTGCAGTTATATGTTATAAAATAATGTTCCATAATGATTCCCAACGAATACCACCTAGAATAATTTGAATCGTAATTATTACAGCCCACCAAAATAACCATTAGAATAATGCATCACTGACATGTATATATAAATAGTCGATCAAATACAGAACACATATGGCTTTACGATTGCATTTAACACGAAACAGACTGTCGTCTCTTGGTGTTGATTTCCATGTCAACTTATATATAAATATATATATATATATATATATATATATATAATGTTATCCACAGACAGACTGTTTCGCTGTATCACAGCTCATCAGTGCGGCTAGACATCCGGTTGCCTCTAGCTAGGATAGAAAGCCGACTGAATTGGTATCCGGCGGATATTCTACCACTAAACTGTCGGCGCACGGTCGGGATGAAAGTGGATTTTTAGCGTATTTATTTTTGGAAACACGCCCAGCGACCGACAGTGACTCAATTCGGCTTGTGAAGAGTCTCGCTATATAGCTATAATAGTCACTGTTTATAAACCCATACCTCAGCTCTAGAGTGCTCAACTGGAATTAAATTTAACTCAGGAGCTAATATATATATATATATATATATATATATATATTAGCTCCTGAGTTAAATTTAATTCCAGTTGAGCACTCTAGGGCTGAGGTATGGGTTTATAAACAGTGACTACACTATATATATATATATATATATATATATATATATATATATATATATATATATATATATATATGTGTGTGTGTGTGTGTGTGTGCGTGTGTGTGTGTGTTAGATTTAGCTACCTCAATCTGTCGAATGATGATAGCTGAGTGGTAGAAACTCTGACTGACAACAAATCAGTTGGGTTTCAGTCCTATCTTGAGGCATTCGGGTGTCTAGTCGCACCGAAGATCTGTGATACAGCGAAACAGTACTGTGTGCGAATGTCATCATCATCATATATATATATATATATATATATATATATGGTCATCAACAGAAAAAGGTTTCGCTGCATCCCAGCTCTTCAGTGTGTCTAGACGACCAATTGCTTCAAGCCGGGATCGAAACTCGAGCGATTTAGCATCACTCAGAGATCTTAACCCTAAGCCGACGGCGCACGACAAAGAGAAAGGGAAATTTTAACGTTTTCTATAAGAAATAGACTAGTAGACAGAAGAGCTCAATTCATAATTGAAGAGCAATGCATTATTAGCAGCAGAAGCAGCCACTGTTTTTAAAATCGCCCTTTTCTCCAAAGAGCTCTATCGGATCTCCGAGAGCATATATATAGTCATCCACAGACAGAGGTATTTTTGGGGATACTCATGTTCATGTAGATGCCCTCTTTCTTTTTAAAAAGTCTCGATTACGTCTCTTGGTCTGCGTATTCGAGAGATTGCACAGGCCGGTAGATGTAATTCGTAGAGTCAAAAAATAAGGATTTCTATTAAGAGATGTATACCGACAAAATTATATTTGGACTAGTAGGAAGTAATGTTGGATAAAAAATACACTGATCCCTTAGAAATTACACACACACACACACACACACACACACACACACACACACACAGGGTAATAGAGACTTTATAATCGCAGACACAACTATAATAACGCCGTTGAACAATACTGGTGTCAGATGCCTTCGAATAACACTCGCACTAATAGTACTTGCTCGATAATACTCGCTGGAACAGTAACCCCTAAATAGTGATCTGTATAGTAATCCATATAGTGATCACTGCAGAGAAATAGTATAGTGAATAGCATAGAGAATAGTGATCCGTATAGTAATAGAGGATAGCGTAGAAATGGAGATCGTTTAGACAATTTAATGCGTTCTGTTGAGAGATTTCGGCTAACTCCTGATTGGGTTTTCCAACTGGATAATGATCCTAAGCATACCGCTAGAACAACAAGGAAATGCTTAGCTGAAAGTAACGTTGATGTCTTGCAATGGCCAAGTCAGTCCCCAGACTTGAACCCAATCGAGAATTTATGGCGATATTTGAAAATTCAAATTGGGAAAAGAGCACCAACAAATATTAAGAATTTGAAGAAATATGCCAAGAAGAATGGAACAAAATACCACTCAATGTGTGCAAATCATTAGTTGAGACGTACAGGAATAGACTGGTAGCTGTTGAACTCAATAAAGGATATTCCACAAAGTATTAAATTAAAGTTAATATGCTTTTTAATACTTTTTTCATCAGTTAAAATGAAACAAAAAATGCATAAATTTTTTTTAGAATAAGAATTACATTTATTACTATTTTTTAATAAAATGTATCTTTACACATAAAATGTATCAAAATTTGTTTTAGTTAAGGCTTTTACATTTGTAAAAATACAATTTTTCATGTGTACGAATATTTATTCCCCACCACTGTATATGATTAAGTAAATTATAACATAATGTCTGCTTATTTTTACCATAATCCGTTGATATTCACGGATATTTTTTCGGTAATTACAATCAAATGATGTAAGAAATACACTGTAACAGGGAAAATGAATTTTATTTCCCAAATGCTTTCCATTTCTCTCATCAGGTTTGCAACTGTTAAGGCAAAAACTATGCATGTGAATAGAACATCAGTTTTACTAGTTAAAAAACAAATAGACTGTTTAAATTCAAGGATCTATTTAGGAAAAAAAAACATTAAATTTCGGCATTAAATAACCCAATGGGTTGATATGCTTCAATGATTAAAAATACCTTCGACTTGGCCCTCAACAACATCATAAATTTCCTTGCTTCACTTGACTTTCATATCTCTGGCCTCTGCACCCACTCTCTTTCTGTTAGTTAAGCCCATTATATATATATATATATATATATATATATATATATATATATATATATATATATATATATATATATTTATATATAAATCTGTCAAAAAAACTCAAAACCTGATTTAATGTTGAGAAATGGGAAGAATCGAATTTTCAATATCTTTTTCTATTCTTTTAATCACCCAATCTGATTTTTACTTCTCAGATCGTGACAGCTTTCAACTTGGCCCTCAACATCATAAATTCTAGTAAACCTAAAAAAAAAGTTATTACATATACTGACTGTATGTCACAGCATTGAAAAACAAAAAGATAAAAAATCGACTTATCATTAAATTACTCAACAGGATCAATAGCTTAAATACAGATATTGTCTTCTCCATTGTTATATAATAAAAGAAGAACCTCTGTTATGTGTGGCATACCTAGAGAAATTCACCATAAAACATGTACCGACAAACAGCAGTAATTTTAATTCAATCTACTTAAAATACTACCAAACAAGAAACTTAAAAGAACTTTTTCAAAATACCGATCCACTTAACCTATTCCAGTTTCTAAGAGAAATTAAACTGATCTCAAAAATATAATTTAAAAATATAACTATGACTAACAGCAGTCTTACTAGTTAAACAAAACAAATGGACTGTTTAAATATAAGGCTTTATTTAGGAAAAAATAACATTAAATTTTGGCATTAAATAACCCAATGGGTTGATATTATTCAATGATTAAAAATACCTTTGAGTGAATGAAACCTGTAGGTCTTAAAGACGATCTTTGTTTATCAGTTTTTCTTGATTGATGCTAGAGAATTGCAAAAAAAAAAAAAGAACCAGTAACAGAAATTAAATCATTTGAAGACTTTCTACAGCAGCAACAACTAAAATGCTTATTGTATGTATTGGTTGATTGATTTATGGCTTATCAACACTTTGTGAGTTATTTAAAGCTAAAACACATTTTGAATTGTAAGAATTTGAATGTGAATATTGCATTAACAACTTTTTGTGAATAACAACGATTTTTCCAGATACAAGTTCTACTATTTAACCCATAGTTTGGAGGTGATAGATTCGTGCCTTTCCTAAGACTATTTGGATGTAAATGAATATAACGAACCCAACTGGAATTTGAACTTGGCTCTCTGATTTCTCATTCTGAGATAGCCCATGTCACTCAAAGAGAAAATAATACAATGAAGATGTTGACTTCCCACACTATTTCAAGATAAAGGTTAGGAAGGAAATTCCTATCAATAATAGAAATAGGAATAACTGTTTGGGGACTTAAAACCAATTTTCCTGAAAAAAACTGTTTTGAAAACAAGACTTTACATATTTGCACTTTACCTATTTCAATTCCTAAAAGAAATTAAACTGATATCAAGAATATAATTTAAAAATATAACTATATCAACTAGAATTCTATTTAAAATACATTTTGATTGTGTAGATACAAGACTTTATTTAAAAAAAAAAATAAATTTTAGCATTAAATGACCCAATAGTTTTATATGCTGTAAACCAAACCAAACCAATCCAAACTAATGAATTGTCCAGGCGTTTGTTGGTTCCAAGCGCTTTCGTTTAAACTGTTCACCGGTGTAAGGATTATTTTTGTTATACTGTTGAAATAAATTGTGTAAGCGCTAGTCTAGACGAAACAGAAGTTACTGAAAATCGACATATTTTTATTTCTAAATACGGCTAGTACATTGAGAACTGATAGTTTTGCCAAAAATCTCGGAATCAAAAACATTTTGAACAAAATTTACATTCATGAAGTCCAGAAAAGCAGACACTTTTATAGTTCAACGACAGTTTCATAATAGACATTTGTGTCCCGGACAATTGCGTATCTGGACATTTGCGTCCCTAGACAAATGCGTCCCTGGGTAATGGCATACCTCTGATAATTTTCAAGGCAGTTACCATAAATTTTGAAAAAAGCATTAGTAGTAATTATAAAATTTTAAAAAAGGAATAAAACGAATAAAAAAGAAATTAAAAGTTTATTTTTGTTTAAAATGCAATGACAATTATGGCGTAGTGTGACTGAATCATTCACCGTATGAATTCTTGCTTTGGAAAAACCGCTCTACACAACCCCAGTATGTTTTTGTTCCATCGGCGTCTTTCTTATGATAGCGATAGCTGTAATTTTCCTCGTCCACAAATATTTTTCAACCAGTGTTTTATTTTCGGAACTTAGCCATGGGTTCCAAATAAAAATATAATCTATAAAATCCAGATTCTATTAGATGTTTGTGGTACGCACTGCTGGGGGGAACTGAAACAGCAAACTTAATTTTCTCTTGCTTTAAAAAATAAATTTTTCTGTCTATTTTTATTTATAGTAACCAACTTTTTGCTTGTTTAGAGCAATTAAAGATATTTGTGTGAAAATTTCTATATTAAACAACTCTTTAAAAAAAAAAAAAATAGTAATTTAGAAAAAATATCAAAGGTATGCAATTATCCAAGAACGCATTTGTCCTGGAACGGAAATGTTCAGGGACGCAATTGTCTGGTACGCAGTTGTCCGGGCGCAAGTGTCTAGTACGCTATTGTCCGGGTGCAAATGTCCAGTACGCAGTTGTCCGGGCGCAAGTGTCCAGTACGCTATTGTCCGGGTGCAAATGTCTAGTACGCAGTTGTCCGGGCGCAAGTGTCTAGTACGCTATTGTCCGGGTGCAAATGTCCAGTACGGAGTGGTCCGGGCGCAAGTGTCCAGTACGCTATTGTCCGGGTGCAAATGTCCAGTACGCAGTTGTCCGGGCGCAAGTGTCCAGTACGCTATTGTCCGGGTGCAAATGTCCAGTACGCAGTTGTCCGGGCGCAAGTGTCCAGTGCGCTATTGTCCGGGTGCAAATGTCCAGTACGCAGTTGTCCGGGCGCAAGTGTCCAGTACGCTATTGTCCGGGTGCAAATGTCCAGTACGCAGTTGTCCGGGCGCAAGTGTCCTGTACGCTATTGTCCGGGTGCAAATGTCCAGTACGCAGTTGTCCGGGCGCAAGTGTCCAGTACGCTATTGTCCGGGTGCAAATGTCCAGTACGCAGTTGTCCGGGCGCAAGTGTCCAGTACGCTATTGTCCGGGTGCAAATGTCCAGTACGCAGTTGTCCGGGCGAAGGTGTCCAGTGCGCTATTGTCCGGGTGCAAATGTCCAGTACGCAGTTGTCCGGGCGCAAATATCCAGTACGCCATTGTCCGGGTGCAAATGTCCAGTACTCAAGTGTTCGTCCACCCACTTCTACGTACACAACAAAAACTTAATACAAAACCCAACAAAACTACCTTGTCGTTCTTTTTCAACGAAATATATACAGAAATATTTACAGTAAAGACTCGCCCTGCCATGTATCCAGTGTCGAATTAGTCCCATTTCTGTCGTATAATACTGATTGTAAGGAATTTCGAAGAAAGATACGGACTATATTTATCGAAAACCTGTGTAAAGAACAAGCGTTTGTGATCTCTTTAAACGTAACTTATGGTTGAACAGCAAAGCAACCACCACGAATTAACTCATTCACGTTGCTCCATCGGATAAACCGGACTTGTTGGTCTACACGCCACAATATAAATGATAGATTATGTTCAATATAAGAAAAGCTACGACAGATACCCGTGCGCAATGAGCGAGTGTACCGAACGAAACCTGATGCAAAAGAAGAAAATACAAATCCGAAGATACTGGTCCGAATGAATCAATATATAACAGATGCATTTTGTTTGACAAATTATTTTTTTTCTAAGTAAATCTGGTAACATTGTAATGTGGGATGCAGTTAGTAAGCGATTAATTCTAGTGTATGTAAAAGATAAGACGGACAATTTAAGCCGATATCTAAATAATAGATGGATATCTTTAATGAAACAGATACAGACACACACAATATATATATATATATATATATATATATATATATATATATATATATATATATATATATATATATATATGTGTGTGTGTGTGTGTGTGTGTGTGTGTATTTAGGCAGCTTTCCTTCTTTCATGCGCATTTCATTGAATACAACAGTCAAGGTACTTTGATTTAGTTTCTTATACAATTTCTTATTCGATCTAATAATTTTTTTTCGGATGATAAATTATATAAAACTGTTCGAATGTTCTTTTTATCTGAGCGCTTTTGGTTATACATTCAGCCATTTTCAAGGATTAAATATGTACTCTGAATTCTAAACTGGGAACCGGACACCACTCCGTTATTTTTTGCCCAAGAAAACATGGCCGTTCTCAGGTTTGAAAAGGAACTAATGAAAGCTATGATCGCCTACGTACTTTTTTTTCTTTTTTCTTTTTAAAAGCATGAAATCGTCACAATTTCACCTTTTGGAATAAAACATAATTTTGGATAAAGTACGACTCTGATTTTTATCTATATCAGTTGAATAAAATTAATAGCGAATATTTAAATTTTTTGTCTGGGGACCAACTAGATTAGAAGCCGTGGGCGACAGACCGTATGTAAATCCGCGGCAGATAACGATATTATTTTATGGAAAAAAAAAGTAATGTGGTCAATCTCTGAGATTCTCTTTCATTGTGTCCATGTGTTTTAGCTTATGAGCAAGTGACAAGGGATAATCGATAATCTCTTACAAAACAACAACGAACAAAAGAATAGTATAAAATTTTGTCTCTTTATTTCTGTATTTAATATCCTTCTTGTTTTTTAACCGATTAAATAAGAAAAGCTTTTCAGTTGCCCCATAGAAAAGAAACTTAGTAAAGTGTTATTAAGAATACAAGGTTTTCAAGTTATTATTCATTGACATATATAAGATGATAGTGATGATAATATGCACACTTTTGAGTTAGAATTGTTCCATCTTATTAACACAAGTGTTTGGGCATTTACACTTGGTGAATTGATTAACAAGCTTGACTCGTTTGATATATTACGACTGAGTGGTAGTTATCATCCTCATTGGGTGCTCCACACTTTCCGTCTAGTGACATAGCTAAGCTACGCTTAAAAAAAAGAGAGCCTTTCAACTTGGTGTAACGGTTAGCAAGCTTATCTTGTTTGATTATTACGACTGAGTAGTGAGTTCGATCCTCACTGGGGGCTGAACACTTTCGGCTACGTGCCACAGCTAAGCTACGCTTACGAAAAGAGAGCCCTCCGACTTGGTGTAATGGTTAGTTGGCTTATCTCGCTTGATTTATTACGACTGAGTAATGAAGCCGAACCTCGCTGTGTGCTCCACACTTTCGTCTTTATGCCACACGTAAGCTACGCTTACGAAAAGAGATACTTCTGACTTGGGGTAATGGTTAACTGACTTATCTCTCTTGATTTATTACGACTGAGTAGTGAGTTCGTTCCTCACTGTGTGCGGCACACTTTCGACTTCGTGCCACAGCTAAGCTACGTTTACAAAAAGAGAGCCCTCCGACTTGGTGTTATGGTTAGCACACTTATCTCGCTTGATTTATTACGTTTGTGTAGTAAGTTCGATCCTCACTGGGTGCTTCCACATGTTCGGCATTCTGCATTCTGTCATATCTACGCTACGCTTAGAAAATTACCTTATTAACACGTGTGTACGCCGCATTGGAAAGCCATTGTTGATGAACGTCAGCTTTTTCTTTTTATACTAAAATCAGGCTAACATTTTTGCTGAAACAAAAAATGAAGTTTAAAGGGAAATGTGACTAGACGAGTGATAGGTAGCTGGGAATTTGCAGAAACCGTGTTCAAACCATCCACAAGGCGTTTGCTGCTACTGGTAGACGAGTGTATACGTTTTTACCGAAAGTGTCTTCTTCGGACTCGAAAGGATAAACTCGACCAAAACTTAACAGCCACAAACCAGAGATGTATTTATACGTTGATTTTGATTTTTTTTATACCCTTCTAAGCTTGAAACATGTCCAATTGTCAACTCTTACGTCTAGTAGAGGTGTTAGCCACCGTCCGGGTACTTCAGAGTACCTCAGTTTCTTAGTTATACGTCTAAAAATGTTACGTTTTCCGACAATAATTGGCGGGGAAGGGGTTACGTTCAAATAAACCTCGAAGACAACCAAAATTATAACACGTGTTTTCTGAAAGTGTAGTAGTCTTCTTTTATACACTATTTACATTATTCGGACTATTATCCTCATCTTTGTCGCCATATTTATTACAACGTTTCGGCCTTTCAGTATCTGTCTATATTTCTGAGATGAGGTATTATGTACACTATTTACATGATTCGGACTATTGTCCTCATCTTTTTCGCCGTATTTGTTACAACGTTTCAGCCTTTCAGTATCTGTCTATATTTCTGAGATGAGGTACTTTGTACACTATTTACATTATTCGGACTATTGTCTTCATTTTTGTCGCCATATTTATTACACTGTTTCGGCCGTTATACGCTCCAGTCTTCTTCAGATGGTTGGAATGTCGAACTGAACCCTTTATTTCGCCCATTGAGTTGAGGATCTAACCAACTGTGCCATGTGTCTTCAAGGACACATCGCACAGTGGATAAAGGTGTTAGCTAGATCCAGTAACAGGACCCAAAGAGTGTGAGTTCAATACCCGGTTAAGGCAGTAGAGAAATTGGAGAGGGGAATTAACAGGTGATAACTGACATCCATTAAACAATGGCACGTGGAACTAGAACAGTCTACCCCAGTGAGCGAAATAAAGGGTCCAGTTCGACATTCCAACCACCTGAAGAATACTAGAGCGTACAATGGCCGAAACGTTGTAATAAATATGGCGACAAAGATGAGGACAATAGTCCGAATAATGTAAATAGTGTATATAATACCTTATCTCGGAAATATAGACAGTTTTCTTTTGTTTTCGTAAAAAATAACGGATGCTTGTATCTAATATGCATAAAATATAGCAGCATCTTTCCAGTTTCAAGCATCATTGGTCATTTTCCGATGAGGGAATATGTGTTCTAGTGTTGAAATTCAAGAACAGTAGAAGTGAAGAAACCTTTCTGCTCACACCTGTCATATAAAGATCCACAAGAAAATGAACAGACTTCACAAAACAGGTCAGGTCCCGTTCAAAATAGTTTCTCACATCCGAAAGAAGAATTGCGAGTCACTTACAGACTTCAAAAGCCATTGTTGTTCTCACAAGAACCAAAAACATTGACTAAACTTGTCACCGTCAGTCATATTCTTTTACGGAGTCGACAGCCATAATCTATCCTTTTTTTTAAAAATCATTTCACCCTAAATAAGGTGGAAAAACTACTAGTACGCAAGTGGTTACAGGAGGTGAAAGTGATAGAAAACACTGAGAATAGGGAGGATTGAGGAAAGGACAAAAGATGAAGAGGTTCAAGAAGATGGCGATTGATATTGTATTTAAATCTTTGAAGATTGTCGTTATTAGTGAAAGGAGTAAATGGGATGGGGTAAATGAAAGGGAGTTCCACAGGTGGGAAATGCGATAAAAGTAACTGTTGCAGTAGAAGTGACAGTTGCACTTAACTATTTCAACAGTAAAAAGCTGGGACCTAGATGCCAATTTCATGACAAATTTAAATTCATCCAGATGGGGTACTAGGAAAGAAATTAGTCAGAACAGTTGCTTTGTAGAAAAGACAGAGAGAAGTCACGTCACGTTGGCAAGAATCTGACTGAAATCGTGATCGATCTATCTATCTATCTATCTATCTATCTATCTATCTATCTATCTATCTATCTATCTATCTCAGTCTGATCATATCTATCTATCTATCTATCTCAGTCTGTTCCAATCTATATCATTTTATACATATTTATCTATCTCAGTCTGATTCTATCTATCTATCTATCTATCTATCTATCTATCTATCTATCTATCTATCCCAGTCTGATCATATCTATCTATCTATCTATCTATCTATCTATCTATCTATCTATCTATCTATCTATCTATCTATCTATCTTTGTCAATCTGTTGGAAAATATGTGTATGAGAGGGTTTTGATGCTACTTTCTTTGAAAATTTTCCACAGAATTTGATCTAAACTTTGACGTACATGGTCTCGACTTTCCAAGTAGTGCAGGCCACCAAAATCATTTAAGACGTTACGCAACCAGAGAATTCATCTATTTAAGTAATATCTGTTGTAAAAGACACTCAACATTGCCACATCGGCTCAAGACAGTGTAAGACAGTAGCAAACCCCTCCCTCGAGAAGTTTATAACACATCTATTTATCATGTTTCAGGTCCGTCTCTGTATTTGGTCAGAGTGAGCTCAGGAGCGGCCCCGTCAAAGGACAGAATCACAACTGAGGGAAATTATACTTAAAGGTGCCCAGCCCTGAGGAACAGCTGCCCAAGGCCAAACACTCTGATTGCATCCGAGAGAGGGATCGGTGCTCGCACCGAGGCCAGCGCAATCGACGGTTGTGCGCAATTTTTGTTCCTAGTGCCTTCTTGTACCCTCTGCCATCAATTATGCAACTTCTGCATTAACAAGACTCATGAAAATTCACGTTGATGCCGTGCCTGTTGGGCTTCGGCATCTCGATTTCAAGTGCAACATTTGCACAAAAGCTTGTAAAAGTAAGTCTAGTTTTAAAAGTCATCTGGCCACTCCTGAGCGGTAAGTCTGAAAGTTATATCTATATAAAAAAATGTGGAAATGGTCTTCTTTTGTCAAGAAGTGACAATCACCATATATATATATATATATATATATATATATATATATATATATATATATATATATATATATATATGATTCCTTCGCTACATAAGAGTTCTCATGTTTCAAAAACGAGAGCCGAAACCATCCAAATAATTATTAAAATTAAGTTGAATTGAGATGTTTAGTCCCGTTTCATCTTCAAGCGAAATTTTAGGAGCTTTGAGTTTGAATTTTTCAGAACTCTTATGTAGCGAAGGAATCATATTTTTAAACAAAAAAATATAATAAATAATTCTGTATGGAGCACTGTCTTCTTAAAAATAAAAACAAAAATACTAAGGAACTCCGAATTATGCACCCAACGTGTTCTTTTCTATTTTCTGCATACCTGCATATATATATATACTTTATGGACTGTTTTATAGAAATTGACTAGTAGACACCAATGTTCCTATGAGGACTATTTTTTGTGTCGTAAGGTGTCTACTTAGAACTTAATAACAGAGCCTCTGTGTGAATGTATTCATGCGAACACAGTGAAACTTTAGCATGTTGTTTGATACCTTTTTCTTTTGTTTTCCTTTGCCTTTCTCTCTTGTTTATCAAAGATAATGACGAATTAACTAGTTGCGATAAAAAACAAGTACTGGTATTAAGATGGGAGGAAATCCCCGTACAAATTAACTGACGTAATTGTAAATAAATTGCATAATGAAAATGTTACCTTTTCTACTTGTCTGAAATTATCTCTTACTTTATTTCGTTCGTTCGTTTTTCTTCTCTATCTAGCGGATGTATTGATTAGTTTAAATCATAAATAATTTCTGTTTTTCTTTATCAAATTTATTGTTCAACAGATAAAGCACAATTAGATTTGACACAATTATATATTCAGCATTAATTGCAAAGAATTGTTGACTAATCTATTCAAAACAGAAATAAAGACAAGATGTAAACCACATATATATTTAATAGCCAAGCGAAATTATCAGGAAACTCGCTTCCTAAAAATCATCATACAGCATTATATAATACTAAATTGGCAGCTGGTCCGGCTCATCCCACACGCTGCCGATATCAATGTTTAAACATCAGCACCCTGTAAACATACCTAGAGATCTAGGTGTCTCTGTATACATAGGATGTTATTTCTATCGCCAAAACTTTCATTCAGGATAACCTCTTGTTCATTGCGTCAATAATAAAAAAGGTATCTATCGTGTATCACTTTGTTTCTTACACGTTTTGATAAAATATTTGCTTCCATTTGGGACAAAAGGCTTTGACGACCGAAAAATATGAAGCTGCACTCTTTTTCCTAAATTTAAAAATACCTCCAACTACTTCTTTTCTTAAATATAAAATGCATCTAACTACTCTCTTTCTTAAATTGGACGAAGTACTAATTTGACTAATAAGAGAGAGAGAGAGAGGTGGGGGGAGAGGAAGAAATTTGACTATAACGACGTAGTAGTAACCTACCGCCTAATCGTCGCTCTGCTGAAATATTCCTATGTCGATTTGCTATGCCGAATCAGCGACGCCAAATGGGCTACATCAGAACGTTTCATTCCCTTGCTGTAAACGTTTCACGAGACTTATCGACAATTTCTGTAAAATATTTTTTTCAGATGCACGAATTTCATTAATAATAGCAAATTTATTAAATAATATATGAATTTCATATACATTTCGTCTGTCTGTTCATAAAATGTAAGAAGCAAATGCATCTATAAATAACATGTAGATATGATTTTTATTTATATAGTCTTTGTAAAATTCGTGTTATAATACGGCCTACTTTACACAGTCCCAACAATGATACGGTTGTCCAGGAAAAAGGTTTACCCATCCCTGCTCTAAACTACTTTGAGCCAAGGCTTCGTGGTCGTTCTGATTGAAAGTCATGACAGAAATTACCGTACTTTCCTCATATAAAAATTGTAGCTGAGTCTAGGAAATAGGTTAGAAGAGAAAAGGGAGACAGAAGACAAGTCATATGAGACCGGACAAAACCAGTGAACAAGGCAGAACTATTTTCGATGAGTGGACACAGAAATAAACTTTAGGAACAAAGAAAGAAAAAAGAAAAAGAAAGAAAGGATTATTTGAGGTTTATACATAATACATGATTGAAAATTTAATAAGAGATGGCGTCACTTTTTTGGACAATATAATGTATCCTGTCGACGGCAGCTGCATCTCGATTCGTCTACGTGATAGTCTGTCTCCGATGGCGACACGATAAAAATAACGGAAGACCCTCGAGTCTGAAGTTAGAGAAGACAGAAAAAAAGGAAGGAGACTGAAGATTGCTATTCGTTTCTATATAGTCAGCCGAATAACTATAATTGAGAGGTAGTCTTACGCCATATCTGTTTTTAGCGACGGAAATAAGTGCTGCATTGTGATTTTCAAATATCAGTAAAGCCCTACCCAATCAATGTTCGACGACCAACCCCTGACTAAAGCAACTGCACCAGTTCTAAATGTGGGGTTTCAAAATCATGTAAAATGAAACGGGAAATCCCTTTGTTATCTTTCCCTAGAAAACATGGCCGTCCTTAGATATGAAAAAGAACTAGTGAGACCCATGATCGCCTACGTATTTTAAAAGCATGAAATCATTACAATTTTTTCACCTTTTGATTCGACATTATTTTCGATAAAATACGCCACTGATTTTTTTCATTATCAGTTGAATAACATTAATGGTGAATATTTTAATTTTTTCTTGCGGGGTGGGGGCAACAAAATTAGATGCCCTGAGTTACAGGCCGTCTGCAAATCTGGTACAGATAAGGATGGTAATTTTTAAAAAAAAACTAATGAAGTCAATCTCTAAAATTCTCTAGATTGTGTTTATATTCATTGACTTAACAGCGGACGACAAGGAATGCTCGATAAAAAAAAAAGGAACAAAGGAAAAACTTAAAACATTGTTATTTTTAATTTGTTATGCAAATATTTACCGAAAATATTTCTACATATCTTTACCATCTTCGTGTATTTTAACTGATTAAATATGGAAGCTCATTTGTTTTTTTGCTATGTAAAGCAATCTTAGTAATATCTCATAAGAAAACAAGGCTAAATATTTGAAATTCGTGTCTATTTATTTCTAGACTCAGTGAAATTAATGAAGAGGGTGTGACGTTTCAGAAACGAACATTCGAAGCTTTTTGTGATGACTTTCATTTTTTCCCTCGCAGGTGGGGCGCTTATATCACTTCCTGTCACCTGTTTGATATACAGTTCAGCTGGACTATACTGTTTATATGTCGGGTAGACGTTGCAACTCTTTGAGGCCAGTTTCTGCACTAGCTGGCTACAGTGTCACCTTCTAGGCCAGCCTGCTGATTCCCTAGATCTTTTTTCTTGCATTTTGGTGCGACTACAAGTGCAAAACTTACTTTGGTATCTATTCTGTTGAACTGGTGAACCCAGTACGCAATAGGGTCACCACAGATCAACTCTACTTAGTTGTACGTTTCCTAAAGTAGGTTCAATTCGATTTCGACATCTTATATTTCCTGTCGTGAATTCTCTAAACACTTGAAAATGAACGTATTTAGATTGTTTATAAACTGGATCGGAATGCAACCCAATAAGAAGGTTTTTTACAATCGAACTTATTCGGTCAAATAAATCGAGAAGATAAACCAGGATTTATGTTTAGCGATCAACCTCTTAACAGCTTAAGAAGCGCAAATGTTTTGATGGGAAATATTTTCTTCTGCAAATATACCATGGGAAAAAATTTATAAAATGTTATTATTAGCCCACTGCCCCACAAAAATATATAGGATTGTTTACGATTTCATGGCGAAATAACGTGGACGCATGGTGGAGTAATCGATAGCGGCTCGAGTTGAAGAATTGGAAAGCCGAGTTCGAATTCTAGTCGAGTTAGTTGCTTTCACTTACGGGCAAATAACCTTGGAAAATGTATGAATCCATGTCTTCTCCCCCTCATCTATGGATAAATAACAATACAAACTGAGCCTTATAGCCTTGGATTCTAAACAGTCTAGAACAACATCTCTGAATTCAAAACCTCTCTGTGATGAGTAGCATCACCAAACCGCAATTTGTCAAGCGTGGTGAGTACAGTTACACCCCAGAAGACGTGATCAGTCAGGCAGGGGCTCCTCCAACAGGAGTGAGAAGCTC
This sequence comes from Acanthosepion lycidas, assembly GCA_963932145.1. NCBI lineage: Eukaryota > Metazoa > Mollusca > Cephalopoda > Sepiida > Sepiidae > Acanthosepion > Acanthosepion lycidas. The sequence continues at coordinate 27,282,330 of OZ010592.1, read as the reverse complement.
CTGGATTTGGATAGAAATTACGGTATTATTTTGACGGTAGTCTGAATGCGAAATAAATATGTTGTTTTGGTGAAAGGAAAATTATTATATCTTTGTGTCAGTGATGTTTTAAGCTAAAATCCAATCAGGAGAGAGTCAGTGTTAACATGATAATGGTGAATGAGGTGCGTGATATGAATATAAGAATAGGCGATAGGAAATGGTTGAGAGAATAAAGAAAATACATAACGGTCAATACTTGATTTGAAGTCTAAAACACAATCTAACCCCAACCAAGGGCTGACCAGAACTGGCTACCCCGATCCAGCAACCGGATATAATCAAGTCCGGTCAGTTGTCATTTAATTATAAATATTTTTTTTACTTATTAGTTATTTTCTTTCTCTTGGGGTCAAATAGATACCCTCTTATAAAAGACCAACTTAAAAAAGCTCCATCCTTCGGCTAGAAACACCCGAGATCGTGATAAAAAGCGGATTTTACTCTTGTGTTATAGTATCATGATTTTTGTATTCAGAAAAGTAGTCACGTGAGAGGTTTTACTACGAAATATCAGTTTTCGTGGTGGGGGGGGTAAAGGGTACCTTTCTTTTCATATTTGGAATATGAAAGTAATGAGTTTACTCGTCACTCATCTAGTTATTGATCAGTCTCGATGTTGCTTAACTTGGTTGATTGGACGTGATATAGCCATAAGTCAACAATAGTTGACAATGACTTCCATTATAACAAATATAAGAATTATGACAAACCTTCATCAAGGGACATGAAAATAAAAGAATGCACCTGGTAAGCGGTCACTCATCTAGTTATTGACCAGCTTCGATTGTGCTTAACATGAGTGGTTGGATGGGGTATGGCCATAAGTCAACAATATTGGACAATGACTTCCAATATAAAAAAAATATAACAAACTTTCATGAAGGAACATGGCAAATAAAATGCAGCTGGTAAGCGGTTACTCATCTAATTATTGACCCGCCTCGATGTTGCTTATCTTTGTTGACTGGACGAGAAACGTTGTTTCAACGTGATAAGGCTGTAAGCTAACTACAGTGGACAACGTCTTCTAATATAATAATTATAACAAAAATTCATGAAAGAACATGTCAAATAAAAGAATGCACCTGGTAAGCGGTCACTCATCTAGTTATTGATCAGGCTCGAAGTTGCTTAACTTGGGTGATTGGAATAGAAAAGTTATTTCAATGTGATAAGGCTGTAAACTAACAATAGTGCAAAAGCTAAGCAAAGTATTAGGTTGGTGCAAAAATAATGTCGTTTTATCACATATTAACATATGTGAGAAAACGACATTATTTTTGCACCAAACTTCATAATATTTAGGCGATCATTTATCTTTCGATACATGACTGACGAGGCAGATTTTTACCCCAGTAGGTTGCCATTTCTTTCTGCGGTAGACCAGTTGCCATCGAAGACTACAGACCCAGGTTTGTCCTGCTATTTACCCAGAGCTGGGTGGGGAGAAAATGAGGATTCATAGCTTTCTCAATGGTCGGTCAAGTATGCGCCATCCGTGATGCACGCTTAGGTGATTATGTATCTTTAGATTCATGACTGATGAGGCATATTTTTTCCCGTAGTAGGTTGCCATCCAAAGCTACAGAACCGTGGACTGTCCTGCTATTTACACATAGCTGGGGGTTGGGGAGAAGGATAGGATTCATTCCTTTCCCCAGGGTCATTCAATTATGTGCCAAGCGTGATACACGCTTAGGCGATCATGTATCTTTCGATACATAACTGACGAGGCAGATTTCCTCCTCCCCCGTAGGTAGACCAGTTTCCATCCAAGGCTATAGAACCTGGTGTGCCATATTTACCCTTTGCTGTGGTGGGGAGAAGAAGAAGATTCATACCTTTCCCAAGGATATTAGCACGTAATCGACTGGAATTCGAACTCGGCTCTCCGATTCCTCAATCCGAGCCGCTATCCATTACTCCAGCGTTACCCAAGTACATACAATAATTATACACCTTTACGTTATTAAGGTGTTGAGATTGTTTAGAAGTGTCTATGCTTTTATCTGTAGTGCCTGTTGAGCTCAAGGTTTAGAAAATGTGCTGTTGAATTTTCGTAATTGTTTTGTATCAGAAGATACACCGCTTTAAGCAGTTTGAAGTAGAAAAAAAGGCCATGCAAAATTTTGGACTAATGAAAGATACAAGATTATAAAGTCAGGATAATAAGCAAATTTCTAAGTATCAGTTGTTTCATTTTATTAGCATCAGTGCAACTTGCCTTGGCAAGATAATGTAGTTGAGCATTACCGGGCATTTTACACTAAAATCATGGCTAAATTTCTGCTTAAACAAAGATTAAGGTTATGACTTTGAGGGGCAGATGACTTTACGAGAGATAGTTAGGTTGCTGGGAATTTCTTGGAAACGATGTTTAAACCACCCCAAAAGTCGTTTGCTACTAATGGAAGTCTATTATGTGCAAAAACAAAAACAAAAAAAAAATAAAATAAAAAAAAAATAAAACCGGAAGACTACAAAAGTTAGACAAGAGAGATGAAAGAAAGATTGTCAGAGTCTCGGTAGGCAATCCAGAATTAACAGTCAACCAAGCGATGAGTGAATGCAGTTTCAACAGTGACGTTTCAATTGATACAGTACGCAGATTAAAAAAAATTGAACGGCAAAAATAAATCATTAACTAGCAAACGACTGAAAGAGAAAACTGAAGGTAATATTGAAAACGTAATGGTATGAGCTTGTATCAAAAGGGATGATAGAATAAAACATTCGTAGAAGTTGATGGAAACCTTAACTGCAGAAACAATATTAGTCTAATCTTCTGCTCGACTATGTTTAATGGATATCAGTTATCAGTTATCTCCTGTCCTCAAGAGTACATGTGGATAAAAGCCTTGGTTAGATCCAGTGACAGGACCCAGAGAGTGTGAGTTCAATACCCGGTTATGGCAGTGGAGAACTTTCAGAGAAAAATTAACAGGAGATAACTGATAACTGACATCCATTAAAACATGGCACGTGGAACGAGAACAGTCTACCTCAGTGAGCGAAATATAGGGTTCAGTTCGACATTCCAACCACCTGAAGAAGGCCGGAGTGTACAACGCCCAAAACTTTGTAATAAATATAGCGACAAAGATGAGGACAATAGTCCGAATAATGTAAATAGTGTACATAATATCTCATCTCAGAAATATAGACAGATACTGAAAGGCCGAAACGTTGTGATAAATATGGCGACAAAGATGAGGACAATAGTCCGAATAATGTAAATAGTGTACATAATACCTCATCTCAGAAATATAGACAGATACTGAAAGGCCGAAACGTTGTGATAAATATGGCGACAAAGATGAGGACAATAGTCCGAATAATGTAAATAGTGTACATAATACCTTATCTCAGAAATATAGACAGATACTAAAAAATTCTTTACCAATTGTTTTAAAATATATATTTGTATTATCAATGATTTGTATTATGAGGAAAGCGTTATTTACAGAGACGTTTGTCATTATATATTTGCGATCTATGTAAAGCTGTATTTCACGATACTTAATTTTGATTTTGTATAAACTCTCATCCTGAGATTTAAAAGTAAGTAAGAAAATATTATCTTTAATAAATATCAGCGATTAACTGACGCGACAAAGGATTTCAGAACGGCTTATGAATTTACTTTGTCTTCAAAAAGCCTTTCTACGAAAGAAATAGCAAAGAAAACAAAAGAAAAGAAGTCGCCTTAATGTCTGCTTGGTCTTTGGCTGAGACATACACAAACCCCTTTATGTGCGAAATGTGAACACTTCGAGACAACGCGTTCTGTCTCCGTTCTGAAAGGAATGGCGAATTGTTTAAAGATAGTTGCGGTCGGGCAGAAAATCTTCACTTTCTGTTTCCGCTGCTCCATTAGTCTGTCGAGATTTAATTTTAACTTCGACTAAATCTCGCTCGGAAAAGTGCCAGGTTTGTGAAATGCGTTATATTTTCGGTCATGTCGCCGGCCATTGTTGGACGACTTTCGATATAAAAGAGATCCATTAGCAAACAAACTTAATCTAGGTTTATTTTATTTCTGTTACAAAAGTGTTTGACGGAAAAAAAAGTAAGACATTTTGCTGTCATTTTAATGGGCAAAATGCATGATGGCGAAAACTTGGCGGGAAGTCAGATCAGAGCGCAGGACGCAAGACGCATGGCAAGAACAACAAACAATACTTACCTCACTATCAACATCATCAACTATATATATATATATATATATATATATATATATATATATATATATATATATATATATATATATATATATATATATATATAATGTTAATGTCTATACTCGATTGGTATATAAAAAAAAAAAAACTGAATAGTACAACTCGCAAATAAAAATATATTAAAACAAATTGGTATCTGGGGAAAAAAATTTTGAAAAAAAAAACTAAAAAGATCCGAGTAGACCGAAAATATCACCCAGTATCGTAATTTCTAGTCCAAAGTAAAAGAAGAAAAAACTCAATCCACTAAGTAGAGCAGAGTATAAAAAATCCTGGTTCAGTAGGTTTTATGTATGTATGTATGTATGTATGTGTGTATCTATCTATCTATCTATCTATCTATCTATCTCTCTATCTCTCTCTCTCTCTCTCTATATATATATATATATATATATATATATATATATATATATATATATAATGTCTGCTTGGTATATATATATATATATGTATATAATAAGTAGAGCAGAGTATATATATATATATATATATATATATATATATATATATATATATATATATATAATAAGTGGAACAGAGTATAAAAAATCCTAGTTCACTAGGTTTTCTATCTATCTATCTATCTATCTATCTATATATATATATATATATATGTATATATATATATATATATATATATATATATATATATATATATATATATATATATATATATATATACACTAAGTAGAGCAGAGTATAGAAAAATTCTACTGAGCCAGGAACTACCTACCTGGATTTCACCTAAATGGATCTTCGGAGTAATTTGAAATTATATATTAAGTGATTGTTTGTGTGTGTGAAAGAGAAAGAGAGAGAGAGAGAGAGAGAGAGAGAGAGAGAGAAAGAGAGAAAGAAAGATAGAAAGAATGATATATACCTACCTACCTAGATAGATAGATATGTACGCAAACATACAGATTTAAATAAAATATATCTGTGAAAAGACAATATATATAAAGATAAAAGGACAATTCTTCTTTATTGTGTTAGATTTTATCAAAGTAAATGCAAAGATTTTGCACTGTATATTTATAAATAAAAATAAAACATATCGTTAGGTTTTATAACATATAGAACTGTCATAAATATTTATATGGCTAATTGAAAGTTAAGATAAACTATGGGGGATGCCATGTCATCTGTTCACACACCAACACATACTTACACACACATAAATATTCCTTTATTTATTTTCACATATATACAGTGCTGTTCGATAAAAATGACTCACCTGATTTTTTTTACTAAAAATATTTTTTGTCTATTGCTTTGGGGGTTAAAATAATTTTTAAAAAACTTTTTTGCACAGAGTTTTCCCCTAAATCTCATTTATATTCAAAATTATAAATACCAATAGAATGGTAGGGTGAATAAACTTTTTCCTTTCATTGAGTCAACCGCAAGAAAAGTTGGCTCCCTGTGCCGCACCAGGAGTTTTTTCTCGCCGGAGACGATCCTTCAAATCTACAAATCAACCATTCTCCCTTGCATGGAGCATTGCTGCCATATATGGTCTGGAGCCCCTTCTATTTGTCTCAAGGTCCTTGATAAGATCCAGAGACGGATATGCAATGTAATTGGCCCTGATCTGGCATCTTGTCTACAGTCGCTCTCTCACAGACGTGCCGTCGCTTCCCTCTGTCTTTTTTACAAATACTTTCATGGTAATTGATCCGATGATCTGCTTCCCAGACTTAGGGAATTTAAGCGTTCAACAAAGGCTGGCGTTTCGCTCCTCACCCTTTCACAGTCGAAAGTGTTAAATGTAGCTATCTCTTCTACTCCAATATCTTCATGGCTCGCACTTCTGGTTTGTGGAACGCACTCCCCTTTTCCTGTTTCCCTGATAGCTATAATCTCCAACTATTCAAATATAATGTCAATCGACGTCTCCAGATGCCCTGATCTATCCCCTATCTTTCTCTTCATCCTTTCCTCTATCACTCCTCTTTGCTGTCGCTTCAACTCTCTGTAACCCCTTGTATACTAGCGGCTTCCTGCCTTGCTTGGGGTGAAATGCTTAATATATATATATATATATATATATATATATATATATATATATATATATATATATATATATATAAATTTCGCTTGAAGATGGAACAGAGTTTGGTATTTTAATTCAGTTTAATTCAAATAATTATATTGAAGCTTTCGGCTCTTGTTTTGAAACATGAGAACTCTTATATAGCGATGGAATCATATTTTTAAATAAATAATTATATATATATATATATATATATATATATATATATATATATATCCTAAACAATAGTAATTAGGATTACTCCATCATGTTGATGATGGTCATTTCACCGTGTAAATTAAAATTAAATTGCAAGGATTTTTAAATTCATCAGTTTAACAAGTAAATCAAAATAAAACTGACTAAAGGCTAAGTTTAAATGCCAGGCAGAATTAAAAAAAGGAAAAACGGAAAAAGAAAGAAAGAGAAAAAGCACAGTGAGGAGACAAGTAAGAGAGAAGAGGAGTCGGGAAAAGAGAGTATATAGGGAGTGGCTATGTCTAAACATGGTAATGGTGTGAGGGATTATTTCAATCAGTTTTCCCGTCTGTGATATTTCTTTGACGATTTGCCTGGTAATTGTTCTGACCTTCGCTACTTTATTTTATGCTAAGTCTTCCTGATTTTAAGCGCACTGTCATTTTGGCAGCTGGATCTTATCATTCTGCTTTTTTTTATAATTAAGTTTTTAGCTCCTGTTTTTGAAACATTAGAACTCTTATGTAGCGATGGAATCATATTTTAAAAACATAATTTAAGAGGTTAGTTCTCCACTGCCTTAAGGACACATGGCACAGTGTATAAAGGCGTTGGTTAGATCCAGTGGCAGGACCCAAAGGGTTGTGAGTTCAATACCTGGTTAAGGCAGTGGAGAAATTGGAGAGATGAATTAACAGGAGATAACTGACATCCATTAGACATGGCACGTGGAACTAGAACAGTCTAGCGAATTAAAGGGTTCACTTCGACATTCCAACCACCTGAAGAAGGCCGGAGCGAACAACGGCCGAAACGTTGTGATAAATATGGCAACAAAGATGAGGTTAATAGTCCGAATAATGTAAATAGTGTAATCAATAATAAATCAAATGAAATGATTAATTAACCAATAATAAATAATGACTAACAAAAAAAACAAAAAACAAAACACGAAAAAATTTCTACAAATAACCACATTCGAAATTCACAATCATTCCCACTAAATAGCCTCAAGAATAATTTGAAATATACCCACTACTGCCATCCATCCAATAACCGTTAGGATAATACAGAAGACCTTATTACCCACAATGCATCATTAGCGAGCCAAAACACAGCATGCGAGGCCTGAAGCATGAAACGGACTGTCCAGTCTGCTTTTGTCGTCGGTGTCCTCTTTTATATTCGCATGCATTCTATATCTCACGAGTGTCGATTCATTACAGATATGACAAAGGCCAGCGACAGCCTCCCTGCTTTGATCTGATCATAGTATTTTGAGGATGTAATTCACGTAAAACTCGCTCACCTAACCTTGGCGGAAGAGAGATTGCATTGACTGGCGATAAGAAAGAGTAAAACATTTCTTATACATATTCTTTGCATACATATTTCCCTAACATTTGTACACCCACACAAACAGACAGATAACACCCCCCCCACACACACAGATAACACACACACACACATACTCACATATATATATTTTCTGGGGAAATAAATTATAGTCATGGAACCTTGATGTTGTCTCTTTTTTAAGTATCTAATTAATATTTGCTCTGTTGTTACATTGAGCTCTCTGTATTACATCTTCTTTGGAATTATACACTCGAATGACCAAACGCTTCATAACTTTACTATATATATATATATATATATATATATATATATATATATATATTAATCGATTTAAAATATGTTTTTTTCGCTACACTCTTCTAACCATGTTTCAAAAATGGTAGCTAAAAGCAAGCTTAGAATTTAATTTTGTAATTAAATTAAAGGTATTAGTTCGATTTGATCCTCAAGCGTTCCATTTCCTTAAAGACATTAGTTCCATTTCATCCTCTGTAAATTTACATTGGGCACTATTTTGTAAAAATAAAAATATCTATAAGAACACCGGATTATATATCTTACTGTTCTTTCTTTATATATATATATATATATATATATATATATATATATATATATATATATATATATATCAGGTGACCTGACGATTGCATATAGCATGAAACAGACAGTCGCCTCTAAGTGTTGACTTCTATGTTCACTTTAATATTTACACACGCTCTATCTCTGATATTGAGCACTTTATCCCATAAATATAGCACACCTTAAGACTATATTTCTTCATATATATATATATATATATATATATATATATATATATATATATATATATATATATATATATATATATGTGTGTGTGTGTGTGTGTGTGAGATGTCCGACCATTTCCAAGAAAAAATCTGGTGTTTAGTAATTTGGCTTGTTCGGCATCCATATTAAATTTTTGCAGGTTCATATTTCTATCTCCCTCGCTCTTGATTAATAAATAGACAGGTCGTCTACTCAAATATGTGTATCCACTAAGAATAACGTTTAAGAAATAAAATAAAATTAAATATGTCGGATTAATAAATGAAAAATCCATTCCTAATGTAACACATATCCTGACCCCACCATATCTATGTACTCTACAAGACCAGGCGTTGGTCCTGTCCTGGTCCAGTATTACAGGTTCAATCAAAGTCTCCGGTTCACAATGTCGATTTGATTCTACTTTCTAGCCACGTTGTGATTTTTTTTTTATCCTGGAGGGCACTTAACAAATCGTATATCCCGGAATCTACAAGGTCGCTGGGACGAGAATCGAGCCAAGCAGAAAAATCAAATATGAACAAGTCGATTCGAGTCCAAAGAAAAATTTATGTATATGTATATAAGGAAGAAATTGATACAAAAAGAATAATGCTTCTTTTACAAGAAAGTAGTGTATATGAAATTAAGTCCAGAAAAAAAAAAAAAAACAAAAAAAAAATAAAAATAAAAAAACAAACAAAAATAGAAAATAATTCTGAAAGAGAGAAGTAGTTTTCGAGTTCATCGGTTTTGTTCTCAGTAGTTGCCGTAATTATTTCACTATCAAGATATAAGGAGGGTTCACAAGCAGTCTTGTGCCAATATTGCAGATAATTTGAGTTTAATTCCTCCCTTATTACAGCAGCAAGCGGACGCTTTCACTCTAACTGCTATCTCTCTCTCCCTGGTGGACTTCGACTGACTTGACTGACTGTCCACTCCGACTGACTGTTTTCACACAAACACGCGCTTAATTAAACGCGGTGGTTGCGACTAAAACCCGGAATGTTGGTAAACTTAGAATAAACCTGATTACTGACATCTCCCCCCTTCATGATTAAATGAACAGTCTCTTCTCAATTGGTTTTCCATAGTTCATATAAACACTATTTTTTGACATTTTATATTAATAATTCTGACAAAGCACATATTCTCTGGGCACAAAATTCACCACAGATAATTTTTCTCATCTAAAAACAAAATTCTATATTACTATAATTATTAATATTTCAAGGGTAACCATTGCTCTCTGCCGCACTAAAAATTGTCTTTGTTTATCTTAGGATAAGACAATTAGCAGAAATGTATATTTAGAGAAGCAGGAAAGGTCCATATTCAAATGCAATATATATAGTGAAATAGAAAGAGCTCAAGAAAGGTACTAATCATGTGGTAGCGTTAGAAAAGCATATCATGCGTTGACCCAAGCCTTGTAAATGAAATCAAGTAGATGGAAATATTCGAAAACCGTTGATGGTTGAGATAGCGCTAAGGCAAAATGATGTGACCAAGGATGTGAGCCTACCGACCTCTTGTTCAAACTGTTAATCATGCCAGATTGTGTGGGTGATGCATAAACACAATTGTGCCTGAATACACGCCTACAACAGGGATTGGTTAGCAGCCCTAGTAGACGAGTGTTCTCGAAAACGAGTAGTCGGCCAGTATATATATATATATATATATATGAGGGGTAGATTAGGACTTACCTTCCATATTTATAGGTGAAGTAATCAAACAAGGTCGCCTTCGATATCTCACTAGGTTCATTCGACGGTGCTGTGTTTTCTGAATTAATGGGCTTGTATATTTTAAATAAGATAAATGAAATCGTCCACAGAAATAACCACGGCCTGTATAGGGATAGTACCAAACAACAGAAGATTAAATAACAAAATAAGAAAACTGCTTTTCAAGAGCCACGAGTTTGAAATTGTGGTTGATATGAACCAAACGTCGTCCAATATTTGGACGTGGAATTAAACTGACAACAAAAAATTATTAAAATTGAGAAATGTGAACAATGGATCTAACCCCACTGCGAGTATAATAAAGCACATCCCTAAAGGAACAGAATGCAGGCGATCTAGAAATTTCTCTTTCAAAATCATTTCTGATGAAAAAAAAAAGAAGACTACGAAACAGTGTTTAAAGAGGAGGGGCATAAAATTAAGTTGGAATTCGAACCTCAAATGAACCAAGAAAGAAAATAAATAATTTGTGGTTTAACCCCCACTTCAAATTCAGACGTGAAAATCTTTTAATTTACAGGTGAAATCTAACATATAGAAGATGTTTTTCAAATTGCTTGATCACTTCTCTAAGAGTTGTGCAAGATTTTTAATAGAAATACAATACAGTTGAGTCACAACTGTACTAGGAATTTAGACTCTACAATGAGAAAGACAGAATGCCAGGAATTTCAAGGCTCGAGTGCAGAGCAAGGCCAGAACAAGTTATATGTGGAATGCATGAAAGCAACTCCAAAAAGAGATGGTACAACCACAAGTCATCGTTCATGCGTGGGAAAAAAATAAAAGTCTTAATGATAGTAATGTCTGCAGGGCGTGCGCAGAAGAAAATTAGCAATAATAACGAATCCAGACACAAAGAGTTATTAAATGAGAGGTCTGAAGTCATGTCAGTATGTAAACACACTAAAAAGTATATTCTGGGTTCCTAACATCTCGGATGAATATACCTATACATTTTTTTCTTCACTACCCCTTTATCTAAATTCTCCACTCTTGTCTTAAACCTCTCCTTCTGTTGCTCTTTCTATTGTGCGTACATAAATAATCAAATAAAGCATTCGGAAATTAATTAGCCTGTACTGCATGATGAAACATCAATGATTGAAATTATGGTTGCGTAAGTGGTTGATCTTCCTACGTTTTAATTTTTAAAAGCTTTGCACATTCGGATTTTTGTATTGTGTATCGAGCATTGATACACGACCCGGTAACCAATAAGGAAAAAAAAAGCTTAAACGTAGTACCTTGTCTGTCGTTTTTAATGAAACATGCATAAACGAAAGATTGTTGCCTAAATATACAACTATCAAATTAAACGACCCAGCAGCCAACAAGGAAAACAACACCACTACATTCAGAAAAAAACCTTGTCTTAGGACAAATAAAATCAGCTAAAAATGACATCCAACAATTAAAACATTTTTACAGTTTTTACACACTCTTTGTTCAGAAAAGAAAGCTCTTGTTCGAAGACAAGAAAAATTAAATAAAAAGGTCAACCGTAGTACATTGTCTGTCGTTTTTAATGAAACATGCATATATATATATATATATATATATATATATATATATATATATATGAAAATATATAGAAAATAGCAAAGAACTGGTTAGGTAAATAATCCAAAGTTCTTTAGTATTTTTGTTATTATTTAAAAAAATAGTACTCGATACAAAAGTAGAGCATAAATATAATTATTTATTTAAATCATATTTTTAAATAAATAATTATATATATATATATATATATATATATATATATATATATATATATATATATATGTATGTATAAACGTTTCCTGGTCTGATTTAACGCTGAACAATAACTATTTAACCATTATATATATATATATATATATATATATATATATATATATATATATATATATATATATATATATCGGCTGGTGGTTGAGTGGTTCTGACCATGAGACCCATGCTTAACTCTCACCAATATCGATTTGTCAGGACTTCTTGATGTTGTCGGTCTAGGATAGGCGATCCCGGCATGCAGTGCCTTTGGAAAGTGCCTTTGGAAAGTGCCTGAAAAGCAGACCACAAGTGTAAGTGAAATTGATTTAGACGTAACTCTTTGGGGAGACGTCGAATGTTGTCTTCCCGCGAAGTAACGCTGACCAAGAGTTTGTGCGAGCTTTTGATAAGCCACCTTCTTCAAAAGTCTGTAACTAAGGTCTCCTCAACATAGTTGCAGTATAAACCACAGGTGTGCTCTGTATGCAGTTGTTCTCGAACAGGCGTCTACAAAAGGAACTGGTTAGCCGCCCTACTCGATGATTGGCCATATACACGCACCCCCATATATATATATATATATATATATATATATATATATATATATATATATATATAAAGAGAAGCGAGAAGCCTCAAACGTGTGGAGTTATGTTCCAAATAATAACAGATATATAGACGAAAATAACGCCATCACAGTTTTCAGCTGACGATGAAAATCGAATCTATGAAAATAAAGTGTGTTATATATTTAAAAAATACATATAACCAAAAACATTTGCGGATTCTCTCTTCTATCCAAATATATACATTTCTTTCGTTTGAACAACTATAACCTCACCCTATATATATATATATATATATATATATATATATATATATATATATATATATATATGGCGTAGATGGCTAATCTATATTACATATATATATATATATATAGATAGATAGATAGATAATCTGCATATATATATATATATATATATATATATATATATATATATATATATATATATATATATATATGGTATATGACCATTGAAGTCAACACTCAGAGGAGACATTCTCTTTCGTACTAGAGGCAATCGATTTCGTCTAGCATGAAACAGCCGGTCACTTGTGACTTCAATATTAACTTTTATATTTCCATACGCTCTACCTTTGATATTGAGCACTTCATCCCGTAAATATAGCACACATTAAAACTATATATATATATATATATATATATATATATATATATATATATATATATATTCTGTATATTTAGGCAGCAATTTTTCATTGATGCATATTTTATTAACAAGTTTTGTCTATTTATTTTAACATGTATCAATATGTATTTAAACATGTATCAATATGGTGATTTCCTTTCGTCCTTCAATGATAATATTTTTAAACTTATCAGACAATATGAAAGGAACATACTTAAAATAGGCAAAACTTGTCTATATTATTTAATGAAATATATATATATATATATATATATATATATATATATATATATATTCAATGTTCTTCACTCATTTTTATCATCAGCTGAAATCTGTGATGGCGTTATTTTCGTTTATATATCTGGTATTATTTGTAAAATAGTTCCACACCACTGGATTCGATGTGAATGTATCCGTGCACGACGTATGCATAACACTGCATAGATGAATAAACAGCCGGGTTGAGTAATGTATGAGTTTTCCCACATTTATAAGTCGCACTGACAAGAATAGATATGTTAACTGTCACGAAGTTGGCGACTTACTTGCAAATATGCTCGGTAAATATCAATTACCCCGTAAATGGGCGGGAACGATTTGGAAACGGGCTATAACTCTCTTAACGCAATTCTAGATGCATATATCCCCAATGACTGATGTTCTGAACTGATGTCTTTACTGAGATAATCTATTGTGTCTGGAAATATTCATGAATAAAGGATTTCATATTTATAATAATCTTAAATGTTCCCTGCCAATAATAACGGTAATATTATGTTTTTTCTTATAAAGAAACATTCGCAATTCCTTGACTGAGCAGCCATTGTCAGTTGAAGTTTATATACACTTTCTAGTGAAGCAATTTTTCAGGAGAAACGATCTTTCAATTTCAATTACTGTTTGTTATATAACGTACCTATCAACACTAATGAGTATGTCCCAATCCTCATAAATACGTTTGACACTGTTGTAAGTGGGGGTAATATGCTGTCTAAGTAGTCCACTACTAGCAGTGGTTTACATACTTCACGTCACTGGCGAGTATTGTATTTTGTTGATGTTATATAGGTAATCATTTCATTTCCAACCTCCATTTTGGTTATCGCTCAACCCTTACTAGGTTAAACATAGATAGATAGAGGTAGATAGATAGATAGATAGGGAAGAGATAATAATATATAGTGTTATATACTGTACCTATGAACACTAATGGGTATGTCCCAATCCTTATAATGTCCTGGGTATGACGTTAAACTACACCCGCGTCCTGGGTATGACGATAAACTACGTCCAACAGCAAGGAAGGCCTCAGATGATGTTTTCAGAAAAATAATGTTGCCAGCTATAAGTTTTTTTTTAAAAGAAAATAATGTTGCTAGCTATACGTTTTTTTTTAAAGAAAATAATATTGCCAGCTATACGTTTTTTTGAAAAGAAAATAATGTTGCCAGTTATACGTTTTTTTGAAAAGAAAATAATGTTGCCAGTTATACGTTTAATTGTACTGTATATTTAATATATATATATACATACATATATATATATATATATATATATATATATATATATATATATATATATATATATTAACTTAATTTGGCATTGAATAACCTACAGTGGTTGACATGCCATAAAACCCACCCAGCTAACCAACCAATCCTCATAAATACGTTGGATATTATTGTAAGTGGGGGTAATATGCTGTCTAAGTAGTCCACTACTAGCAGTGGTTTACCTATTTCACGCTGCTGGCGTTTTGGTTATTCCTCATTCAGTAACCCTTCCTAGGTTACAACATATATATATATATATATATATATATATATATATATATATATATATAGATAGATAGATAGATAGATAGATAGGGAAAAGACTGTAATAGATAGTGTTATATACCGTACCTATGAACACTAATGGGTATGTTCCAATACTCGTTAATTCGCTGGAGACTGTTGTAAGTGGGTGTAAGATGCTGTCTAAGTAGTCCACCACGAGCAGTGGTTTACCTACTTCACGCCGTTGGCGAGTATTGTATTTTGATGTTGTAATCATTATCATTTCATTCCCAACTCTGTTTTGGTTATTCCTCATACAGGAACGCTTTCTAGTTTACCACACTGTTATATTTTTTTCATTAGTGATTGGTGTTTCTTTTTAAATTTTGTTTAACATCGTCATCCCAAATTAAAATATTTCTATTTTTTCTTTTTTTTTTAATCGAGTTCACCCAAAGCAAGATAGCAAAGTCACTCGGACACAAGGAGGAGTTCAGTGTGTGTGGAAGAGTTAGAATCAGAATCATTACTAAGGATCGAGAACAAAAGAAGACTTATCAGGAGCACAGTAGATAAGCGTGCACTTGAGATATTTGACTTCAAAATTTGGCTAACCATAACTTTTTTCATAAAGTGGCAAAAATATTTTTAATTTTTTCGGGATTAAATGAAGATACTTATACAATTTTTTTCTTGCTGTGAGAACATGCCATTGGACGTATTTTGAAAAAAAAAAAAAAAAGAACTCCTCTCCCCTCACACCAAAACAAAACGAGAAGTGGAGACAGAAGCTTTTTAATATCCGTTGTCGAATTAGTGTGGAACGTCAACAACTTATGGTATTATTTTCTCATCAACTTACAGATGCTGTCCATTTTAATTGTTGCTGTTTTTTGTGGTCCTCAAGGGATGCGGTTTCTGTTATTTGGTACAGTTCTTAGTTTGTGATTCTGTAGCGTCACTCCCCACAGACGTCATTCGCTCGAAGCCATATTTAATCATTGATCAGTGAAAGCGATTGGGAAATAAACACTTTAGTCAGACATAATATGAGAAAGACTAAATGGATGTTCCGGTAGCGGAACGGATATCGGCGCGAAAAATGCAATCAGATACCCGAGTTCAAATTCTAAAAAAATTCAGTTGCGTTTCTTATATAGCCCTTTCGCGCTGGGGATGGGGTCTCTTTTGATTGATGGGGTGGGGGGTCATTCCACAACAAAACTGCATTCTTCTCTCTCGGCTAGGTGATCGCTAGTTTTTGGTTCGGAGGGAAAATGAGAACTTCAACTTTTTTGTTAACAGGTCGACGTGTATATTTTTGACTAACCAGTGGAGTGGCTCTATCACCCCCACTGGGGAGCAAGTTCTCTGAGACGCGAAATAACCACGTCTGATCTCTTCGACGTGTAAAACTTAACTCCTCGAAAACACTTTCTAAATCTAACATTTCCACATTCGGCTTAGCCAATCAAAATCGAGATCCCTATTTTGTCTACCAGCTGACCCCAAGGTCAGTCTCAGAAGGTCTGAACTAAATACATTGCCACTAAAAATTAATAGTCTACAACTATTATTTAACACATTGACTTTCTTACAATTTACCTTGGAAAAGACATGAATCCGTCTCTTCTATCACCATCCCTATCTATGGGTTAAATAGTATTGTAAACTGAACTCACCAGACTCAGATGGCAACAAATCTAAGAGAGGCAAAACTTTCAAACCGTGGAGAAGGCAACAGGAAACCACCCCCACCATCTTTAGCAAGAAAACATGGCATTTCACAGACAATAAAGAAAAGGAATCTGTGGAGAGTCGTTATCGCCCACGTCCTGAAAGGAACATGGAGTAAAAAAAAACGACGTTTTTCTTTTCTTACAGCAAGGTTCATACTTTACAAGGCCCGGGAGCCAATCGCGGTAGAGTGTTACGTTTAGAGGCCACTTGTGTGTATAGGAGTAGCCTAGCCTTGAACAGATTAAGATAGTACTAGTCAGAAAAAACATGCTGCTAGGAGTTGGTTCCACAGGACTGTGTTTCGCGAGAAGCTGCTGTTCGAGTGGAACTTAAATCTCACCGATAGAACACGGAGGGAACATGACATTGATTCCATGTGTTTTGTGTCTCTAACTTTTTAAAAATAAAGATCGTTTTACAATTAAAAATAATTCAAATTATTCTTCTGTTAAATTACGGCGCAACTGTCAACATTTCAAGGCGCATTGATACGCCCGGTCCGCCTGTTGAGTTACGCTCTGTTAACTTGGGGCACAGTTGGATACCTGGCAAGTTACAGCTGGCTATCAGACAGGAACACAGATGGGTACCTCGCTGGGGCATAGCAGGGTAACTGGCAGTGGTATAGCTGGGTTCCTGGCAGGGGCGCTGCTGGGCACTTGTCTAGGTCGCAACTGGAAACCTGACAGGGCACAGTTTGGCACTTGACAGGGGCGCAGCTGGATACCATGCTGGGTCTCAGCTTGGTACCTGGCAGAGGCACAGATGTGTCCATGGCAGGAGCGCAGCTGGGTACGTGAATGGGTCGCAGCTGAGTACCTGCAGGGGTATAGATTGTTGCCTGGCAGGGGCACTGTTGTGGGTACATTATTGCGCTACGGCGCATCTGTTGAGAAATGGTGTTTTACTTATTAGGGATACATATACCTGAAGTTCACCGCAGTCTTCTAAGTGGAACGAATATATACGATCCATTGCTAAATATACTTGAAAAATGGTTGGTTCTGTGAAGCGCTCCAGATATCTAGTTATTTGCCTAATTGGTTCAATTAGTTTTGTTCTCTCGCCATAATGGATTAATATATTCAAACGAGTAGTTGTTAGTCTCTTCGTAATCTGCCATATAGCAGGACTGATATTACGTAACACGTCATTACTCTCATCTTGTTAACAATGATTTATCTTGGGAGTGATAGTAGACTGGTTTGCCATTGTGTTCTACACAATAGTTTATGGAGATACCACTTCTAGTTAGCTGGTCGTTGACTCAGTGAGTTTGTCCGCCATTTCTGTGATTGTCGTGAGCAAGATACGTGACATCATGCCCGAAAACGCCCACGCATTGCATGCGTATGGTGTCGCAAAGCAGTTGGAGGAAAGGAGAATTGGCGAAATGCGCCTACGCATATGTAAAACTCTTCCACTCAACCAATCGGCTGCTTCGTTATGGTCTATAAGATGTGTCTGAAGGCTTTGGCAGGGGAGGCCGAAGGAGCCGATGAGGACGCCTACCCTGTACGAGAGACGACTGCCCTGTTCCAGCGAGTCCTTTTTGGCGTGACGGCTACAAGCTATTTCGGCAATTATAGCTTTTGATCCTAAACAGATACCGCTATTTAATTGAACTGATTCTGGAAAATACACTATAGGAGATATTGTTTGGGTAAAGAGACCGTATGGGCGGTGTACAACAAGGTTCGAGAAGGGGAAAGTGACGAAAGTCTATGAGCCTCATTCAGTCCTTGTAGACGGATTACCACGCCATGTAAAAGATGTTCGACCGCTGCGT
>OZ010592.1:27241142-27258642 GCA_963932145.1 Acanthosepion lycidas | reverse complement strand
TATATTGAAGTACTTAAGATTAACTTTATTAAAAAAAAAAAAAAAAAAAAAATCCACAATGGCTTCAGCCATGGTCTCCAGATGACTTCGGAAGCACCTGCTACTCTTCTGAATGATCTTGTTTAAGTTGATGAATGCTGCCATAATCCTTGCCTTCAGTTCATCTTTTGGTGTTGCAAAGAGTTTTGTTGGTCTCTCTCTCAACTCAGCCCCACACATAATAATAAACTGAGTTGCAGTCTGGGGACATAATAAATAATGGGTAAAGCGGCCGAAGAAATTGCCCGAGAGCCATGATTGCGTTCTCCTGCTTATGTGGCATTGTTTAGAGTACTGTTGTCAGACATAAGGGTATTTCAGCAGCCATCCATTTAACTCAGGTCAGCACTACCTCAAGGCACTTGATGTAGGCCTCCGTGTTGAGTCGGAAACCATCTGAGAGGAACGTCGCCATCACTAGTGAGCACCCCAAACAACTCCGTAATCACCATTAGACTCATCAAACTCTTTTCGGGTCCTCTGCACTGTCTCAGTTTGACACCCAAACACTCGAAAATGTTCATATTGCAGCTTCCAGCGCGAATGCCAAGCTGTACAGCATGCCGTTTTCAAATTTCTAGTGGAGTGAATTGCGTCACGGTGCTCTTTTTCTCACAGACAGTCACCAACTGTCACTACTATACCCTTATGTGCCACTTATGGTCTAATATTCTTGGGAAATGTGTGAATCCTCTTCTTCTCCCACCAGCTATGGGTAAATAGCAGGACAGACTGGGTTCTATAGCCTTGGATGGCAACTTGTCTAGGAGAAGGAAAACTCTGAATTCAAAACATGCGGATCGTCCTACACGAAACCTTCACCACTATAATCAAATCTCATGTGCTATACATGCGGGTTTTGGGACCGCTTGTGAATTCCAAATTCCCATGAAACTCCAATATTGGAGCCGGCTCAACCCACCCCGGGTGAATGCCGTTACAAGAGAGAGAAGAACTACTATACCCCTGCCGTCGACAAAATCAAAAAACAATAAACGCGCATGCGTGAAATTAAAAATATATATAATGGTGGCAATTTACTCATCACACCCTGTGCTATAAAATAGGGTCCATATGATATCTATAAATATAACTTGTTAAAAGAAAAGGGAACCCAATTTGTTTTGTGTAAAGACTTTGAAAAGTATTTGGGAAGAAACGTGAATAGTGAAGAATCAGCTATAACTCTCTTTTTGGTGCAATGGGAAGGTTCTGCCTGAGAGTTGGAATCTCCAGGGACCCGGAATATCTACTTCATATTTGCCCACTGTCCTGACTGATGATAAAGCTGATCTCACCCCTAAAGGTCAAGAAGCTGCTTGTTAATTTGAGTTGTTATTTCAATGTCAAAAAAGAAAAGTACAGTGACAAACTGTTGAAAGTGGCTATGCTAAAACTGAAAGATGAATTGTTAGCAAGGGAATGCTACTTAAGTCAGGATTGAACTGGTTAATGTACAGGCGATTACGAGAGTTGAAAGTTACAATAATTTCACTTATTACTTAGAATAATAAACCAATTCAAATTGACATTAATTCTGTGTGTGTGTAACAGAATAAAGTATTTTTAAATGTGATATTCAGTTATAAACAAAGCAGCTTTGTCCGGAAATACTTTAGGTCTTCAGTTATCAGTTTATGCATATTAAATTTAAGATTGTGCTTAAATCATTTTAACTGTATTTATTGCATTTGACGGTATATATAATGCACTTTTCTTTTTTTAAATTCTTAGGTTTAGTTTACTCAAGCGCTCTGCCAATATACCAGAGAGTCCTTTAAAATAAATAATATAATGTCGGTGATAATTTTCAACCGGATTTTTTTATTTGAATCAATGATTTACACTATTTATATTCAAACTACTGTCCTCATATTTGGTGTTGTTACCACAACGCTTCAGCGATTGTGGCCTCCAGTCTTACTCAGGTATATACCGATCTGGATAATTTACACTGAATTCTGAATATAATAATTACTTTATTTAATCTATGGGTGTAGAGAGTTCTCGTTCCACTGGGGTATCTCATCTAGTTGTTATTTTTTTAGTATTTTTTATTGCTCGTCCTTAGTTTAAATAATTACTGACCAGCTGACAATTACTATATCACCAATTTCAAGAACGAACGTTTTAGTAGACGAAGCTATTGTACTGTAGGACAATTCGCTTCAATGAACTTGGAGACTTAAACCTACCCTTTCTGATGATTTGTCCTGTTTCTTTGCTACTGCTGAAGAGTTGCACGAATTTTTCGTTTTTTCTTTAGTACTGGCTCCCATATTGTATTTATTTCTATGCTAGGCCTACCAAGGAGCGCCTCATAGTCTTGCCTATCTGCTGATTCTTTCAGATGTCTAACTGTTCAGTGTTCTTCCTTGTCCAGTATTTTCAATTCATTTCACAGTGGTTGATGATTACTTCCATATATGATCAGCCATTTTATTGCCTCACCACTCACTACAACTTTTTAATGTTCCTCTAGCCTTATTTTTAGGAGGCAGCTTTTTATCAAGGAATCTCTTACTCACAGTTCTTGGTCATTTCTCCCTCATTTATGGTATTACTTAGCAGAGATATCAACATAGAAGAGAACTCATTCTTAATATATATATATATATATATATATATATATATATATATATATATAAAGCTTAACCGTAGTACCTTGTCTGTCGTTCTTAATGAAAAATGCATAAACGAAGGATTGCTGCCTAAATATACAACTATCATATATATATATATATATATATATATATATATATATATATATATATATATATATATATATATATATGTGTGTGTGTGTGTGTTAAAAACAACAGTCTTTTTGTCTCGACTAATTTTACTGAAAAATAATTATAACTTAAGATGTATATAATGGAAAAATAAACAAACACGTCATGTCACGCTTACGTCAAGACACTCTTTGCTTACGTCACAATACTCATTAGTTATCTGAAAATCACCAAATGTCTCTACCTACCCTGATGATGACTTGACAAAGTCGAAAGACCATATTTCTTGTACTTTTCTTCCAAAATGAACTTCGGACAATTTTTGAAGTTTTTTTTTTTCTTTTTTTTCTGAGAATGATTATTCGTAATTTGTAAAGTTGGCCAGTAAAATTAATCGACACAAAATAAATGTTTTGTAATGATCTCACCTTGAAGAATATCAAAATACACACACACTCTCTCTCTCTCTCTCTCTCTCTATATATATATATATATATATATATATATATATATGCATGTATGTGTGTTTTTTAGCCCACTGCGTACGAATCGTGTAATAATTAAAGAAATGCAAGCAAGTATGTATTTATAAATATGCAACTAAATATCTCCCAGTTGGTATTTGAACGTTTCTTTCTCTTGACCATTTTTTCCGTTTATTCTTGCAAAACAATCTTTTCTTGTTTCCATGTAACGTTGATTGTGTGTTTAACTGATTATTATTTCTTTGTACCTGTTCCCATTCGCAGTTGAAGAAAGTTCCGTAAGAAATTTCTTTTATTTTCCTACAATTAAATCAGGCTAGCATTCTGACTCTGGGCTATTGTCACAACGTATTCGTTTGAGTGACGCGATCGGACTGTCTGATTTCCTCGAAGAACATCGACAGACGACATAAGTTTTGGTACTCTGAGCAATTTAGCGATTCGCTAACAATTGCGACAAACAATTCTCGTGCACATGCGCACATAGTGTGATTAAAAGTAAGTTTGCCTTTTATTCAATTGAAGAATAATTTAATCGAAACTTTGGAAAAGATTTTATCATAATCTTGAATATAACCTGTTTGTCTCAGAAAGCTTGGAAAAATTTGACACATCGTCGAAATTTGGTTAAAAGTGACGAATGTTAATAAGGTTGTAAAGCGACAATAGAACGGTAAATCCGGAGAGATGAAAGAACCATATTGAAAAAACTAATTTTGGGTTTGCAAATATAATATGGCGAGACTAGATTAACAAAGATTTAATTACATTATTTTCCATTAGCCGATTGCATTATGGCGTGTGCAGAACAGAAATGTTTGGAGGTACATTTCCAGTATGACTGTTTTCTTTTGACAGAACAAATTAAGCTGTTATAACATTACTCGTCCACATGAAATAAACTTGCAAGTTTTCTATCAGGATTATAGTAAGTAGGGAGCAAATTTTAATGGACTAGTCATTTACAAGACTATGCCGAAACATGAATAAGACGTACTACTGAAAGGTTCCAACGGTCTGAATACGAACTGGATATAGTAGGAACTTTGGCGGGAAAATATAGTGTGTTCATCGACAAGGAAAATACTTCGGCTCGTGCTAAGTAATTCTTTTGGCCGAATTAAATGGGTTTTCATAGCTAGCCTTAACATTTAGAAGTCCATCTTATTTGCTTTCCCCCGTTATTTTTTGTGCTTTACAGAGTAAATTTTATGAAACGTCGGAGTTAGATAATGAACAGAATGGGATAGATAGATAGATAGATAGATAGATAGAATGAACAGAGATTGATAGATAATGAACATACTTAGATAGATACATAGATAGATAGATAGATAGATAGATAGATAGATAGATAGATAATGAACATGAAATGGATAATGAAAAGAATGAGATAAATAGATAATGAATAAAATGAGATAGATATATAGATAGATTAATGAACAGAATGAGATAGATAGATAGAGAGATAGATAGATAGATAGATAGATAGATAGATTAGTAGGAGATTAACAGACTGAGATAGATAGATAGATAGATAGATAGATAGATAGATAGATAGATAGATAGATTAGTAGGAGATTAACAGACTGAGATAGATAGATAGATAGATAGGAGAAGAACAGATTGAGATAGATCGATAAATGCAATGATAGATGTGAGCAGATTGTAAAAGATTGATAGATATGTACAGATTCAAACAAATGCATAGACAGATATGAACAAATTTAAATAGATATATATAAAGTGACTGAATAGATAGGTATAAATATGAAAATATGATACACAAAGAAATATTAACAGACTGTGATATATATATATATATATATATATATATATATATATAGATAGATAGATAGATACTGATAGATTTACATAGACATAAAGATTCAGAGATAAGTAGACAGTCATATATATATATATACATATATATAATTTATTATAATTATTTCATATAGACAAAAACAATTTACCCACGACAAACATGCAACTTCGTTTCAGTGCTTTCAGTTGTACCTCGACTGGTTAGAACCAAAATGGGCAGTCATTTTGGATCTCACCATTTTGATTCTCACCAGTCGATGTGCAACTAAATGCACCGAAACGAAGTTGCATCTTTGTAGTGAGTAAATTGTTTTTGTCTATATGAAAAAACCATAATAAATAATTATTGCTCTACTATAGGCATTGAGCCCTCTTTTGAATTAATACTGTGAACGTTATATATATATATATATATATATATATATATATATATATATATATATATATATATATATATATAACACGAATTAATTTCTTTGTGGCTGTAGAAAATTGGTAAAAAAATAAAATTTTCTTTTAAATAATTTTTTTCTAAGAACTTTCAATCCCATCGGAAACCATCTTTTTCCCCCCAAGTAATTTCAATCTCACCTGAGACCATCTATCAGTAGATATTTTAACTCCTGAAGATTAAGCCAGACTGATGCATCTTGTCTTATTTTGTAGCCAGTCTAGGAGAATAACAAGTCTGAATAAAAAAATGAAAAGTGAGAAAGAAAAAAGGAAAACCCTTCATCATCTTTAAAAAAAATCACAACCATTTACAAATAAAAAAAAAAGAAGCCATTATTTTCAATGTCCTAAACGGGCATATCATTTAAAAAAATTCTATATGATTTATTTATATCTCGGAAGTAACATTGAATTAGACTCGACTGAAAAATAATCGTTTTTCTGTGAATTAAGCTTCGTAATTATTGATGTAATTTCGCTCAAACCAAGCCATGCATTAAGCGCGCACAAGAGGCAATTTCTTTTATGTAACACAGAAAGAAATAATAAAAGCATACACAAGGCATTATAATTCCCATTCACTAGGAGATTATAGTTTCCTGAAATTAGAAATTTAAGAACCCCGTGGATTTAGACGAGAGTATTGAGAAATAGAGAAACAAATTAGAAACAAAGAAAATAGTACTGAACACTTATGTAATATCACTCCTCCTATATGATAATGAATGCGGGAAAATTTCATCATAAATAAAGAAGAAACTTGAATCAACAGAAATGTGGTTCTAAAGTAGGATGCTGAGAATATATGGAGCGAACGACGGATTTTTAGTGAAACTGGAAAGAAAATAGGATGCTTATATTTAAAAACAAGAGACATTTGGAATTTCCACATAATGAGGAAAGAGAGCGTGGAAAATTTGATACTCACTGGACAGATTGAAGGCAAGGTGGGGGCAGAAGAAAACAATAGCGAACTTAAGTAAATGGATGATGGAACAAGCTTTATGGGAGATAACAAAAAGACAAAATTTATTATTACTTACAAAGGACAGAAAATTGGTTTGATTTGCTTTGTTTTACTGCATATCAACCTCAATGGGTTGTTTAATGCCGACACAATTTTTATTGCTGGTAATATTTTTTTATCTGTCTATCTATTTATCTAGCTGTCTATCTCCCTATATATTGGGTTTGGTTTGTTTTGTTTTACGGCCTATCAACCTCAATGGGTTATTTAATACCGACAAGATTTTTATTGATGGTAATATTTTTCCAAAATTGTATTGCGTGTAATATTTTTTTTCTTCAAAAATGTATTGCTGGTAATAATGTTTTGCTGGTAATACTTTTCCTTTCTAAAAGGTATCGCTGGTAAAACATTTTTTCTTCATATATTGCTGGTAATATTTATTTTCTTCAAAATGTATTGCTGGTAATAAAACCTATTTTTGCTGTTTCATAGAGTTTTGACCCCAGTTTGGGTTTAACTATTTAACCCTAACAAGTGCTACCAACTCGGGTCAAAGAGAACCTGGGAACATTAGCAATCAAGAGGTGGTTCTACATTCCTCAAAACCTCCTGATCAGAGGCCTTGCTGTTGAATGTATTCTATCATGTTACTCAGGATGCGGATGTAGTTTATCGTCATACCTAGGACGATAGAAAAATGTGGAGAGCCATGACCGCCAACGTCCTGAAAGGAGACGAAACGGAGAAGAAGAATCGCCATTTTAGAAAAATCCTTTTTATGAATAATCAAGAGTGGTCTCCCTTCGTTTTGTTACTCTCCTCTTTGAGAGAGCTATTTCTGTTTACTGGGACTATAAAAGGACACTATACGCGAACCTTGTATTCTCAGTTGAATAAAGCTTTCTTGAAACCCACACCTGTGTACTGTTTTCATTACATATATTTTGCTAATGCAATTCTACAACTATACGCAGTGCTTTGAAAACAACTAACTTTAGTGTGAGCATGTGTGTGTATATATGTGTGAGAAAGACATAAAGAGATAGAAAGAGACAGGGAGAAAGGGAGACAGAAGTATTAGGAAAAAATGGAGAGTGGCAAGGTGTTGATGACCAGAATTAATGCTCAACAGGCTCACTCATCATCTGTGTCTGTATAGACGTGTGGGATTTGATAACTCCTTATGAAACTGCGTAAGAAAATCAATATTCTTGTTCGAAAGTAATGCTATTTCATTAAGTAGTTTTTAATGTAAGATCTTGATGCCTTCATTTTTAATGAAATTACAAAAATACTTTGAAAGGTGAACTCACATTTCAGATCATCGCATACCGAATTTCTTTGCTTCTGTACCACTGAGAAATTTAAAAGAGGCCTTAAAAATTATCTAAGTCTTCTTAATTAGTGGTATTCAATGCTTAAAAAAAGAAAGGCAAAGAAGAAAAAATGAATCATGTTAACTAAATCATTAAATAATTTTATAAATATGTTAGTGTATTTATAACACTCTCAAACATCTCTTACATATACACGTTGCTTACAAGTATATTACACTTTATATTAAAAATATTGTCGTTTCATATCAAAAGATGTAGGACCTTATGACCGATGTTTTGTTTGTTTTTGTTTTGTTTTACGGCATATCATCCTCAATGGGTCATTTAATGCCGACAAATTTTTTTTTTCCTGGTAATATTTTTCTTTTGTCAAAAATCTACTTTTGCTAATATTTTTTTCTCAAAAATGTATAGCTGGTAATATTTTTTCAAAAATGTATAGCTGTTAATATTTTTTTTTCAAAAACGTATAGCTGGTAATTTTTTTTTCAAAAAGGTATAGCCGGTAATATATTTTGTTTTCACAAACATATAGTTGGTAATATTATTTTTCAAAAATATATAGCTGGTAATATTATTTTTTGAAAAACGTATAGCCGGCAACAATATTCTTTCAAAAACAAAACAAAAAAAAAAAAAAGACGTATAGCTGGTAATATTATTTTTTCAAAAACGTACAGCTGGGAACAATATCTTTTAAAACCCTCCTGATCAGAGGCCTTGCTGTTGGAAGTATTTTATCGTCTTACACAGGACGCGGATGTAGTTTATCGTCATACCCAGGACGCGGATGTAGTTTATCGTCTTACCCAGGGCGCAGATGTAGTTTATCGTCATACCCAGGACGAATGATCGATGTACTCGTCAGATAAAGTTTTTTATTAACATAAAAAGTCAATTAATTACCTCCTCCTCCCGAGTACCATTAGACTCACCTGAGTAGTAAAGGGACAGAGCTTCAACACAATAGATCCACAGCCTCACCTCACAAGTCCTGTGATTTCCATAGGAAGTAGGGTTTTTTTACCGAGTGGAGTTGCTAGCTACATGCATAAGCAATCTGGATTCAATATTTTCCTTCACGTAGACAGGTTGCCAAGCAAGGCAAGGCAGACATCTCTGCCTCTCCCCATTTTTTGATGTATCAAAATTAATTTAAAATCAGCATTTAATTACAAATGGATGATCATTCTCCATCATGACACTGTCTCCATGCTAAAATTTCGCAAGTCCTTGGCTAAGAAATCAATTACAAAAATCCACTTTATCGTCTTACCCAGGGCGCAGATGTAGTTTATCGTCATACCCAGGACGAATGATCGATGTACTCTGTGATTTTATACTGTTTCAAAAAAAAAAAAAAAAAAAAAAAAAACAGAAAACGCCGTGAAGGGACAAAGATTTGCGAACATCTCTGACATCCAGCAACACGTGACTATATTACCGAAAGGTATCCCGGAAAAATGTTTGAAGAATGTCCCCAGCATTGTCTCCCATCTGGAATAATCTGAAAGTCAATCCAGCCAATAGTAACTAGTTAAGTAAACTTTTCTTTCACGGTGTTATTTCTGGATTTAAATTCTCACATCTCGTTCTTTCTTACGAATTTATTCCTCGGTATGAGGATAAATTACATCCGACAGGAAGGCTACTGGTCGGGAGATTGGACATTTTGTGGAGCACCTGTTAAGATTCCATTCATGGGCAAATAGTGAACACCCCCCCCCAAAATGAGAAAAATAGACTTTTATAGTAAATTTATCTGCATTATATTTTTAAATAAACCAAATTGCCAACAATACGTATTTTTAGTAAAATTGCGAAGAATATATCTATTTTAGTAAGATTGGGAACAATACACATTTCTAGTAAAATTGTGAGCAATACATATATCTAGTAAAATTGCCAACAATGCATATTTCTAGTAAAATTGCCAACAATACACATTTCTGGTAAAATTGCGAACAATACATATTTCTAGTAAAATTGCCAACAATGCATATTTCTAGTAAAATTGCGAACAATGCATATTTCTAGTAAAATTGCGAACAATACATATTTCTAGTAAAATTGCCAACAATGCATATTTCTAGTAAAATTGCCAACAATACACATTTCTGGTAAAATTGCGAACAATGCATATTTCTAGTAAAATTGCGAACAATGCATATTTCTAGTAAAATTGCCAACAATACATATTTCTAGTAAAATTGCCAACAATGCATATTTCTAGTAAAATTGCCAACAATACACATTTCTGGTAAAATTGCGAACAATACATATTTCTAGTAAAATTGCCAACAATGCATATTTCTAGTAAAATTGCCAACAATGCATATTTCTAGTAAAATTGCGAACAATACATATTTTTAGTAAAATTGCGAACAATACATATTTCTAGTAAAATTGCCAACAATATATATTTCTAGTAAATTGCCAACAATGCATATTTTTAGTAAGATTGCGAAAAATACACATTTCTAGTAAAATTGCGAGCAATACATATTTCTAGTAAAATTCGGAACAATACATATTTCTAGTAAAATTTCGAACAATACCTATTTCTAGTAAAATTGGGAATAATACATATTTCTAGTAAATTTTCGAACTATACATATTTCTAATGAAATTGCGAATAATACATATTTCTAGTAAAATTACCATGAATTTTCACTATAGCAAAATGAGCAACAATACATTTATCGGTAGTCGAAGGCATACAGTTGCGTTCAAAATATTTAGATTACGGCGTTAAATAACCCATAGAGGTGTTGATATGCCGCTAAACAAAATCAACCAATGCACCACATTTCGGCCGTTGAACGCACTGTGCAGGGAAAGAAAACTTAGAGATTTGAGTCAATAATGGGAATAAAGGGGAATTTCAAAATATATAAAGTTGAAAGCATACATTTGCGTTCAAAATATATAAAGTTGAAAGCATATGTTTGCGTTCAAAATATATAAAGTTGAAAGCATATGTTTGCGTTCAAAATATATAAAGTTGAACGCATAGAATAGCGTTCAAATTATGTAGATTTCGGCATAGGGGTTGATAAAACGCTAAACAATATCAACCAATCAAAATCCCAATGAATTTTTCCTAAATACTTCTATGTAAGTATCCGTTGTTGTCTGTTACGTAATAATACTTTTTTTCTACTTCGTGAAATATAATCCCCGCTTTAAAGCCCATGGCTCTAAAGAATAAAAAAAAATGATTCCGTAAAGGGCGGGAGGATAGAGTTAATGAACATTATCAGGATGATTGTAAATAAATTCAGAATGAATTATAATGGGTCATTATATACTGGGTTGGTCAAAAACCTTTTAGAATTTATTAGGAACCTTTAGTTTTGAGTTAATTCAAAATGATCGCTTTTCATTGTAATGTTTCTGTTGTCATAAAATCATGCTGATTTTTTTAAAATTCATAATTGGAGTATTTTAATAAAAGATGGAAGAAAATAAGCACTTTTCAACATATAACTTAAGTTTAAAAAAAACGTAAAAATTAATCAACTCGCACGAAAAATTATGGATATTTGTGGAGAAGGCGGTGAAAATGATTGTACGTGTCAAAAATGATTTGTGAAATTTCCTCAAAATCTCGCAATCTATCCTGGGAAATCACTTTCGTCGTTATGTTGACCGTTTTGAGTTGTGAGTTTTATTTCAATTAACCAAAAATTAATACCGGCTCGTATTTAAATGCTTCGATCTTGAAATAAATTGAGATGCACAAGAGTAAATGGTTAATTTTTAACAACGGTAAAAAGAAACCGTGGATCAAGCGAAACCAAACACCACAAAGCGTGTAAAAGTTCAGGCGTCACCCCAACCCAAATGTTATACTGTGTATCTGGCATGAGTGTAAATTAACATTCTACTTTGAGTTTCCTTCCTATGACAAATGACTTTTTTTAAAAAATAATTTCACTCCAATGAAGGCGATAATGCCACTAAGATGCAACGGGTTACGAGAAGTGCAAGAGAATATAAAAACTTTAGTGAGGACAAAGGACAATAAAAGAACACGTTTCAGAAAGACGGATGAATTTCTGAAGATCGTAGGAAGCAGGGGAGCAAGGAATCCGGAAGAAAATTCCACAGGCAAGAAGTGCAAGAAAAGAAACTATTAAAATGGAACTGATGGTTTTTTTCGAGTTATTTTGACAGGAAATTGGTGAGACCTAGTTGCTAATCCAGTAGCAGGCTTAAGTTAATGCAGGCGAAGAACCAAGAAAGAAAACTTCCCAGGACAATTGTCATGAAAATATTTCTAAAACTGTAGGAAGCGAGGTCATGGCTGTGGGAAAGTATCTGAAGCTGAGATGCCAGGTCAGGACCGATAAATTTACAGACCCTTCTTTGGATTTTGTCGGGAATCGCGAGGCATTATTGTTTCGACCGTGTATTGTTTGATATACTGAAATGTAATTGTCATCTTTAATTATGGCTTATGTAAGCCGAAAGCTTTGATCGGATTTAAACATGTATCAATATGGTGATTTCCTTTCGTCTTTCAATGATAATGTCATTAAGTTTACCAGACAATACGAAAGGAAATCCCTTAAAATAAATAGACATAATTTGTCAATACTATTTAATGAAACATGCATCAATGAAAAATTGCTGCCTAAATATCCACAATATATATATATATATATATATATATATATATATATATATATATATATATATATGAATGTAATGTAATAGAGAGATATGTAGACTGAAAGATATTGAGATATATAAAGGGATTAATATATATATCTATGTGTGTGTGTGTGTGTGTGATATGTGTGTTTGTGAGTGTGTGTCTGCATCTGAGTCAGCGTGCCCATGTGTAATTCAAAAATTCCGATATAACAAAAATATATCTGCAAAAGGACAATATAAATAAAGATGACTGTTCCCTTTTGTTTTTATTGACACACACATATATATACATATATATATATATATATATATATATATATATAGAGAGAGAGAGAGAGAGAGAGAGAGAAAGAGATAGATAGATACAGATAGATAGATAGATAGATAGATATGTATATATATAGAGAGAGAGAGAGATAAAAATATACGTATATATATATATATATATGTATATATATATATATATATATATATATATATATATATATATATACATATATATAAACCTAAAGAGCCAGCTAAACCTACCTAGATTTCACCTAAACAGATCGTCAGAGTGAAACTGGCCAGTTTTACCCTGACGAACCGTTTAGGTGAAAACATATATATATATATATATATATATATATATATATATATATATATATATATATATATATATATATGTTTTTTTATAAAAGCTGTCTGCGTGCAATCTGTGGAGATAACCTTCAAGATAGGACATCTAACGAAGACCTGTTTAACAGTTGTAATATTGGAGGAATGGAGACTTTTATCATACAGTCTCAGTTACGGTGGAATGGTCATGTCTTGAGAATGTCTGATGACAGGATACCAAAGATCCTAATGTACAGCCAGTTAGATCAGGGCTACAGGAATGTAGGACGGCCATGGCTAAGATAAGCTGAAAAGCGATTTCTCAGCAGTCAATATAATACATAACACCCTTGAGCGCTTAACCATGGAGCGGGTAGAATTGAGATCAACGTGCTTTAGTGGACTCAGCAATTTTCAATCAGCTTGTCTGAATCATCTTCAAGAAGAGAGAGGAAGATCTAAAAGGTCAGCCAATCTAACAGTGATCTCATCTCACAATCCTCACACTTGCTCCATATGTGGCCTCCTTTGTAAATGTAAATGCCACTTAAGATTATCGCACAAAATTTCATAATTGAATCAACTAAGCTGTCAGATCCTCATACGGCAAAACCGACGGCAGAATCCATTATATATATATATATATATATATATATATATATATATATATATATATAGATAGATAGATAGATAGATAGATAATATTTAATATACAGGGTGTAATATAGATGGGTAAATTGATGCCATTTTTAATTTACATATGCACGTTGTTTTATTTTTATTTTGTCGACGGCACAGAATAGTAGGGTCAGTTGGGCACCGTCTTTGAGAAACGAGTGCACCATAGCACAATTCTAATACGATCATTTCAGAGTGTTTTAGTATCAGTCTGTGGACAGAGCAGAGGATTCGGAAAAACAGTCAGTATCATAGTATTTTTGGTGTGATCACTAGTGATGGCGATGTTATGCCTCCATCCATCTTCCCACGTAGCCTTAGACTCAACACAGAAGTCTACATCCAGTGCCTTGAGGAGGTGTGCTGACCCTATATCTTGCAACAGGACACTGCGTCATGCCACACAAGCGGGAGAACCCAGTCATGGCTATTGGACAATTTCAGCGACCACATCAACCCGTTACATCTGACTACCTATCTCCCCAGACTGCAACCTCCTTGATTATTATGTGTGGGCCGTACTTGATCGAGATACTAAGAAAACTCTTTGTAACACCAAAGAGGAACCCAAGGTATAGATTATGGCAGTATTCTCTGTCCAGAAGAGTTGCAAGAGACTCCGAAGTCGTCTAGTGGCCGTGGCTGAAGCCAATGGCGATTTTATTGAATTAATTGACTCTTTAGTCTTTCGAGACATTTTTGTGTAATTTTTGTAAATATATCTGTTAAAATGAGATGTCAGTGGTATTTTCATTTTTTACGTCATTTAGACGACAATTTATCCATCACACCCTGTATATATTTATATAAAGAGGCTGAGATAGATAGATAGATAGATAGATAGATAGATAGATATGAAGACACTGAAAGAGATAGATATTAATAGATTTACATTGATGTGAAGAAACTGAGATTAATAGATTGATAGATAGATAAGAAAAGATATAGATATTAGATGGATATATAATTAATTTGATATATACATTGATATATCGAACGATATGAAAAGGCCAAGATAGAAAAATAATATTATATTGACATAGATATGAAGAAATTGAAATATTGAATTGATTGGCATCGATAATAAATCGATTCACATTGAAAGAAAGTAAGACCGAAAGAAAGGATGAACGAAAGAAAGAAAGAACGAAACAATGAACAAAAGAACGAAAGAAAGAAAGAAAGAAAGAACGAAAGAATGATCTGAAAGAAAGAAAACGAAAGAAATGAAAGAGAGAATGCAAAAGAAAGTAAGAACGAAACAATGAACAAAACAACGAACGAAAGAAAGAACGAAAGAAAGAACGAAATAAAGAGATCCCATTCATATAACACCTTGCGCAGACAGATTTAAACATTGCCAATGGAAACAATTTTGCCAGAAAGGGATGGTTTCATAAAACCTGAATATCAAAAAAAGACATACCAAACGCTAAACACGGAAAGTAAACAAAAAAGATTTTAAATATATTAAATTTACAAGTTTGATTAAATTTTCTACGTGAAAGGAAAAAAATCAACTTCTACAATTTTTATGTCGTTCTTGGAAATTATGTCGTAACAAGTAAATCATATCTGTCAGAAATTAGTCGTATCAATAAAATGACATTTTTATTCATCGTATCAAATTTCTGGATTCGCAGTTGAGATTTTTTTTCTTAAATGATTATATCTATGCGTTGGCCATGGATGTTTATTCATTTTATTAGGCAAAAATAAGATATTAAATTTATTCAACTAAAAGTTGTCTATTTTTTTTTATTGAATGTTATTAACCAGCCGATGCTGGTAAAATGTTTATAATGTATTTTGTATATTCATATGAGTTATATGTTTTATGCATTTGAATATATAATATCTATGTTTAGTAAAAGTGTTGATAATATACAGGTTACGTTAGACAGCATATTTTATTGGCTGGGAAGGTTTCCCTCATCAAATGCAATAAGCAAACGTCTTCCATATTGCCATTTATTGTGATATTAACAGAATGGTCACCTTGCGAAGTGGTTAGAATGTTATCTTTCCGACAATGAAACTCGGATTTCGAAACTCATCGTGATCGATAATATCGCGATCCCAATGTCTTCGGAATATTTGGAAAGTGTCTGACCAAAGCCTTTTGAGCGGAACTGAGTAGACGGAACTGTTCGTCGATAGTTGTGCTAGCACGGACTCAAGAGTCATCGTGACCGAGGGAATGAACGCATTTGCTTTGTTCATACTGGTAATGCCACCAAATTATGTGCTCTATCACAGAAATCAAAGTCCGTGCAGTCCGTACGATACATTGTTGATGTGCGAACAAAAAATGTGCCTGACCTGGCATCTGTAATATGGACTGGTAAGCCGCACCAGCTGAGAGACATACTCGGGAACGAGTGGTCAGACATTAAAAACCCACTGAAGATAAAAAGATAGATGTCATTACACTTGGAAGGTTGTTGCCTTTACAGTCATTGTTGTTGACTGTTTCTGTTAAGTAGTCAATCACTACTTCAACGAAGAGGTCCAACCAATGTAGCTCTACATTCATCATTAGAATTTCCCTTATTAATTGAGTTTTAATGTACTTCTTGATCTGACTTATACGATTTTCTTTGTGACGTTTACTTGATGCTGTAGTCTGTTTGCATTCATACATTTAACAAAGGACTTATTTGTACTGGGGAGAAAAGATTTAGATGCTGGCTGAGAATATTTCCTTCATTCATCGTAATATTTTATATTCAGATTACAATTTATTGGTCTTAACAGAACACAATATATATACAGGCCGAGGCAAAAGTTGCGCACGATAGGAGTTAATAGATAGGTCAAAGAAGTCCTGTTGATTGGCCACCGAGGTCACCAGAGCTAAAACCCTGGGATTTTTTTAGATTAAACAAAGAATGATATATGAATGCAGTAAAATGACAGAGGAAAGTTTCCGACGTGTTAAGGAATCTTTCTAGGCACAGAATTGAAATCTGTTTGAACAGCACTTATAATAATTAAATAACTAGTAAATAAAATGTTTATATATATTATTATACTTTTTATAATTATCGTTATGGGGCACGACTGTTGCTTCACCCTAAATATACATACATATATATATATATATATATATATATATATATATATATATATATATATATATATATATATATATATAAGTTATGAAGAACTTGGTAATCATTATGGGTAATCCCAAGGAGGATAAAAATCCTGAGAGCTCAATGTAAATCCAGAGCTACTATTTAAAAGAAAAACAGACAACTTTCAGGTACCATTATAATAATTTATTTCACCAGAGTCCTTTTAAAGGACGCCGGATCATCAGATAGCACTTCCAAAAATGAAACGAAACGAAAAATGAAATTAAAATTGATGGGTAGTGTAAGTTTTTGTAATTTAACAGAGGGTGCAAGATGGATAGTTAAAGAGATATGGTAGAGTATAGGGAGGGATTCATTTCATATCTCTCTCAAGTATACGTTATATTGTTGGGGGAGGAGTGACCAGACCATGACCTATTTAGACGGTTAGCTTAACGGAAGTAATATATAGAAATGGGAGGGGAGTAGGGAGAAAAGAAAAAGGAAAACGGAAAAAGAAAGAAGAGGGAGAGGGAGAGGGAAGTAAAGAGAAAGAGGCTGTAATTGGGTTTTAGCAATTTATGTAAAGAATAGATTTTAATGCTTGATAGAAATTTGGATGTCTAAAAAAATTTGATGT